>JARQOC010000011.1:125843939-126038939 GCA_033576535.1 Allobates femoralis
ACACAACACACGTAAGTATACACACACATGCACACACACACGTAAGTATACACACACATGCACACACAGACAAGTATGTATACCACACATGCACGCACACACACACACACAGTATACACACACACAATCTAACTATATATATGTGCATATATATATATTATATATATATATATATAGATGCACATATGAAATGTGCCTAATAAAAGTGAATGTACATATGTGTGTGTGTAATCCATATGTACATGTGGATTACACACACATATATATGTGCAGTTTTGGGAGGGTGAGGGGGCCGCCGATACTCACCTTCCGAAGACGCCGATCGTTGCCTAGCGACGACGGCACTCGCATCTGCTTCACCCGCTGCACTGGGCATGCGCGGCACGGAAATGACGCGCTCTCATCGTCATTTCCGGGCCGCGCGTCATGAAGAGCGGGGCGGGATGATTCCAATGGGCTCCCCGCTCTTCAAATCGATAATGCCGCCCATTAGGGCGTTAGGAAGGGAGCGAGGCGGGGGGAGCGCGGCTCTGGGGAACCCGCCCTTCGGACAAGAGCCCACAGGAACGCCCCACTGTCACAGAAACTGTAAGTTTATAAAGTGGTTTATTCACCTTCTATAAAGCCCTATTAGGACAGGCAGGGATGGTTAGGGAGCTAGTTAGGGTCTGTAGGGGCAGGTAGTGATAGTTTAGGGGCCATAGATTAGGTGACAGGTTCCCTTTAACTCCCTTTTAACTTGGATAGCTAAAGGACCTGTGTGATGTAACGATCATGTGACCATAGTGGGCAGAGCTAAGCAAACATATTATGTTCTATGAGAACTTAGCTCCGCCTATTGTAGTCACATGGTTGTGACATCACATCAGGTCTCCCAACATGTTCTAGCACAAGGCTGAAATGTTAACTATTAACTTGCCAAACAGTCCCCGTCCTCCAAGCCGGGGACTGACTGCCTCATTACATAAGGAAATGTAAATGTATAAATGCTTTTCTTTCACCTTTCACATTACACTATGAGCTCAGACAGGGATGATTGGAATAGGTGTATGAAGCTGCTGCTACAGACAGTGATAGCTGGGGGGGCATAAACCACCTGACAGGTTCCCTTTAAAGAGATTACCCCATTGACAACATGCAATGTAATTAATAGTTCTTGCAATGATAAAAATTTCCACAATTGGATGTGTTAAAAATACAGTTTGTGTGCTGACATAATCTTATATATGTGCCCCTGATATGTGCTATGTAATGAACGTGTCTGACAGGGACATTGTCTAAACATAAAATAACTTTTTTGCTAGGGGAAGAAGCAACATATAGTATATGGATAGAGGAGCATGGGATCATCTATTATATAATCACGAATGGATTTCGCGCACCAAAGTCGCATGTGACTCAGCGTGGTCATGTGGATACGAAAAATGCATTGGCCGCGCAGCGGCCAATGCGACCAGTTGTAAGGCGACTCGCTATGCCCGCGCAGCGGGCATGGCGAGTCGCCTTAGCACCGCGAAGCATTGGCCGCGAAGCGGCCATTGCGAGCAGTTCTAAGGCGACTCGCTATGCCCGCGCAGCGGGCATGGCGAGTCGCCTTAGCAGCGCGAAGCATTGGCCGCGAAGCGGCCATTGCGAGTCAGAGACTCGCTCGGCTAGAATCCCGATGCATTGTGCATCGGGCACCCATCTAGTAGCTGATTATTTCTGTGAGGTAAAACATTCATGTGCCTGTATTATCACAGGAGTGAGTGATTTATCATAAATCAAGTCAGTGATGTAGGAGCTCCAGCCACCACCAAGCCTATATGTCACTGACATATCCCCAGCGCAGGGGCGGAACTACCGTGGTGCAGCTGGTGCAGCTGCACCAGGGCCCCTGCCAGCTAGGGGGCCCCTGAAGGCTCCAGCGGCGGGTCCGTTCCGCTCCCTGACAGGTCGGTGGTAGTGGCCGCAAAAGGAGAAGCAATGGAGGCGGAGGAGGATTCAATATGAGTGAGTCCTGGGTGGGGGGGGTCCGGAGGGGCCCCCCTCTCCTGTGAGGAATCACCGCCGCCCCGCCACCGGGCCCCGCCCCCTGAGCTCTCTCCTCAGATGCAGGGGGGTGTCAGAGCAGCAGGCAGTGTCCCAGCCCAGGATTTATTGAATACTGCTGGGACACTGCCTGCATTGATTCCCCTGCGTGCTGGCACTTCCGGGATCAGTGTGTGAGCTCAGCTTGGATAGAGCAGCTGAGCTCCTCCTGACCCGGAAGCGCTGATGCTGCAGAGGTGTCGGCTGTCTGAGGACACTCTGGGAGCAGGACAAGGTAAGCGCCAATGAGCCGAAGAGAGCAGGGGTGGGGGAACAGGGGCGACAAGAAGGACGAAGCAGGGTGAATGGGGGGCACAAGCGGGATGAAGCAGGGTGAATGGGGGGGCACAAGGGGAGAAGCAGGGTGAATGGGGGCACAAGAGGGATGAAGCAGGGTGAATGGGGGGCACAAGAGGGATGAAGCAGGGTGAATGGGGGGGCACAAGGGGAGATGCAGGGTGAATGGGGGGGCACAAGAGGGGCAAAACAGGGTGAATGGGGGGCACAAGGGGGACGAAGCAGGGTGAATGGGGGGCACAAGAGGGGAGAAGCAGGCAGTACAGGGGGTCACAAGAGGGGAGAATCAGAGTGAATGGGGGGGGGGCCACAAGAAAGGAGAAACAGGGAGAATGGGGGACACAAGAGGGGAGAAGTAGGGTACATGGGGGGGGGCACAAGTCTGAGTCCCTTCCTGTAAGTCCTGCATGCATATCTAGACCGTATGTGCATGTGTGTGCGCGCCTGGCAGAGTGTGCACGTGTGTGCGCGCCTGGCAGAGTGTGCACGTGTGTGCGCGCCTGGCAGAGTGTGCACGTGTGTGCGCGCCTGGCAGAGTGTGCACGTGTGTGCGCGCCTGGCTGAGTGTGCACGTGTGTGCGCGCCTGGCTGAGTGTGCACGTGTGTGTGGGGGGGCCCCGAAAAATTTCTTGCACCGGGGCCCACTACAGTCTGGGTCCGCCCCTGCCCCAGTGTGAACGTTTATTTAGCTGGACTGTGATTATTTCATCATTTCAGTGTCTTGAGGCCAAAACTGCTGACCTGAACAAAGAACCACCCATCTTTAATATTACGTTTCTTAGTAGTTATTCCAAAAAATATTCACGTAATGTAAATGTTTATGTTCAGTCTTATTGAGATAATGTTATTCTCTTTTTTATGTTTTAATGACAGACATGAATGCAACAGTGAGACGAATAGATCAACTAACAAACATATTGGCTCCATTGGCAGTAGGACAGATAATGACCTTTGGCTCACCTGTCATAGGATGTGGATTCATTGCTGGTTGGAACTTGATATCAATGTGTGTGGAATATTTTCTCCTTTGGAAAGTTTACCAGAAGACACCAGCCTTAGCTATTAAAACCTGCCAAAAAGATGATCAGGAATTGAAACAATTAAATATAAAAGGTATTTATATATATATATATATATATATATATATATATTAATGAATAATATATTTATTTTGTATACCAAAAAAGTAGTAAGTATTGCTCTGAAGTGATAAATCTGAGCCTTATGGTGAATTTGGCCTTAGTAGACCACCGAAGAATGTTACCTGTAGCCTGAAAAAACTGTACCTACCATAAAATTTGTTGGATGAGGCGTAGTACTATGGGGTGTTATTTAGAGTTAGAGTATGTGCGCACAAGAGAACACCAAGTTAGCATATATGCTATGTGGAGAAAGGAGGGCATTTTGCTAGGAGTGGAACTCAACCAATTCTAGTCGGAGAACTCCATTTCTTGCAATGGAATGTTAAAAGTGGCACAGCAAAGGAGGAACACTAATCCTATCCCCACCCCAAAGCGCCAGTGTTCAGCAGCATAATATGGTCAGCAGGCACGTTAAAGGAGTTGTCCAGTCTAAAATAATAAGTCTGAAGTCACTCTATGTGACTGCAGACTTTTGAATCCTCCCAGGGTGCTCTCCAAGTATTCGCTGGTTTCTGAGCCGAGAATGGTGGTCATATGACCACAATTGTGTGATATGCATGTTCCCAGACAGAATTCAACTAGTGGATGCAGCCTCACTTAATACAAGTATATGGAGTCGGTATGTTTGACTAGTAGGTCGTGTCCACAATATACATATCTCCCAATTGCGGTCACGTGACCACTATTCCCTTCTCAGAAATCGTCAAATCCTCGCAACACACAGTTCATACGCTGTGAGGGTTTAGAAGTCTGCAGTCACCTCTGGTGACTGCAGACTAATCATTTTAGACTGGACAGCCAGTCAACCAGACAACCTTTAAGGCAAGTACTCCATAGGAGCTGAAGACACACAAGACTGTTTTTTTGGGTGGAGTGGTGTTAGTGGGAATTATGGGGGAACAGGGAGCAATAGGATGGAGAAATGTGTGAGAGAATAGCATGGTGGGAAATTTTCGGGGTCAATAGAGAAGGGTGGCTTAGGCAGTGCACAGTATGGAGAGGGGGCAATTTGTGCATTACTGTATGGAGAGTGGCATGTTGAACTTCATAAGGGGGATGGTGTCAATAAGAGAGGACAGTGTAGAGACTGTGTACCATAATAGGGATGGTGTGAGGCTCATATTTGGGGCAGGGAGACCAGTGAGAAGCAATTATTTATTCAAGGTCACAGCGTAGGCCAGATATGTTTATTAAGGAGCATTACAATTGGGCTGTTATTTTTAAGGACAGCATGTGGGGATGAGCTGCAGAAGAACAGAGAAGAGGAAACATTGCAGAGATGAGCTGTGGATTTGAAAAATCGTGGCTTCTTAACAATATGGAGAAAATAAGTGAACAACTCAAGTCAGAGTGTACATATTGGGTGCTAATTTGACATTGCAATTGATTAATGTGTTACAGGTTTTTTCCCTTTCAGAAGGGGCATTCCATCTATACTGTAAACTGTACTCAGGGTTATCACTGTGTTATCTGTGGTATTACATCGGACTGCAGGTAACATCTACATCATTATTAGGTATAGGCGACCTTGCCGATGCTTGGGATCGGGGAACTTGCCCAGACTTTTTTTTAAAGTCCAAGTTCGAGGCCTAATGTGACTCGAACTTTAATCCGAACCCAGAACTCTGACTTTACAGTTATGGGATGGGGAGTGGGGACTGTAAAAGAAAGCACATAATTAATAAACATTGCATATAGAAAGAAAACCAGGCACTGACCTTATGTCGCTGCGATTGAAATTGTGGCACAGAACCAGGTCCAGCATTGCTCAGCCTTAGGACATACTCATTTTTATTCATAAGGAAAGAAGGAGGCGGCACTCATTGTGTACAAAGGATCTGTTGAAGAGTAAGCACTACTCGAAACGGGCTCCGTCAACCCGGCACCTTCCTCCCCGCACCCTCCACCTGATGTAATACCGCGACTGGAATAAAGAAACCTGTCTTCACCGGTCCAATGAGTGCCACCTCCTTCTTTCTTTATAATTAATAAACATCATCATTATACTTTCCGGGTCCCACCATCCTGCATCCTCCTGTCCCGCCACATTAACTTCCATCCCACAGCGTCTACTTCTTTTTTTTTTCCAACTTTGATTTTTATTAATTTTTTAAGTCATATCAACAATCAGAACAATACCAAATGTGATTTCATAATCATAAGTCCACATTACATTTTCCAATATCAAAATTCAAGAACATCAGCACATATCCTCCATATATTACAATTGTTGTGAGTCCATGGAGAGATCCCATATCTGCCAAGTCTGGGTAAATTTGTCCATTGTGTTATGAAGCGTGGCGGTCAGTTGTTCCATTGATCGGAGGTCCTTTATCCGTATAAGCCAGTCGGACAACGAAGGTGGAGCCCTCTTCCTCCAATTGAGAGATATCAGGCATTTTGCTGCCGTAAGAAGAAGCATTAGGAGTTTGCTCTTGGGTTTATTCAAGCTTAAAGGGAACAGATTTAAGAGGTATAGAGCCGGGTCTACGGGTAGAATATGGCCCATAACCCGTGTCAACACTGTTGCTATTGACCCCCAAAAGCCTCGGATTATCGGGCAGGGCCAAAATAGATGGTATAATGAGGCATTTCTCTGGTCACATCGCCAACAATTATCAGGTATTGCCGGGTTGAACTTATGAAGCATCTCGGGGGTGTTATACCACGTCATCAAAATTTTCATCTGATTCTCTTTGTATAGGGTATTAATTGACGTTCTGAAGGTTCTCTCCCATATCACCTTCCACATTGAATCAGAGATCTCCCATCCTAGCCATGTTTCCCATCGTGTCATATAGGCATGTTTGAGGGGACCTTGGATACTTCGAGAGTTCAAAATAGCATATATATCTGATATTAGACCCTTTGTAGAGGGTCCCCGAGAGCAAAGGGTTTCAAATTGGGTTGGTTTAGTATATTTATTAAATCCCATGATCGACGCGTGGTAGTGAATTATTTGTCGGTACGAAAAGCCAAGGGTCACCGGTAATTTATAAAGCGAGCATAGTTCGGTAAAAGAGCGTATTTTGTGGGTAAGTGGGTTTAGTATATCACGGAAACAAAAGAGGCCTGCTTCTGCCCATTTTCGCATAGTAGCAGAGTCCATGGCTCCCGAAATGTGTGGGCTATACAAGAATGGGGTCAGAGAAGAGGTGTGTGTCGCCATCTGAAATCCTGCATCTATCCCAAATGTCTCTGGTGAAAGACATTGGTCCCAACAATATTTTGGAGGGAATCTCCGAGGGTTTGCCCCATATCAATGAAGCAGGGTGATATGGAGCTAGCCATAATTGTTCTACCTCTGACCATCTGGTACAAGCTGACAATGTCGTCCAGTGAGACAAATGGCGTAGGTGCGTAGCGTAGTAGTATAGTAAAATATCTGGGCATGCAACACCTCCCTGTCGTCTTTGCGCACAAAGGACCACAGCGTCTACTTCTAAGCTGCTCATTATTTTCCAGGATATTCACTGCACTGGCTCCAACAGCTAATCACAGACACTGTCACACAGAATGGGCATCTGTGATGGCAGTATTCAGCAATCGGCCATACATTCTATTATGGTAGAATGTATGGGTTGGTTTCAGCTTATTCCAGCAGCCAATCACAGACGCCCATTCTCTGTGACAGCGTCTGTGATTAGTTGTTGGGTCCATAGCACATAAAGTAGTGTAAATATAAATAACTAGCTGTGAGCCCGATGCAAATGCATCGGGTGTCTAGAATATTTTAAAAATTGTTTTAACATTTTCAAATAATCCCCATAGAAAGTATAGGGGGACTTGCGGCAGGTGCGGTTTTGCACTTGCGGCAGGTGCGGCCGCGAAATAAACCGCGGCTGACTGCGTTTTTTTTTCGCGGCCGCACCTGCCGCAAGTGCAAAACCGCACTTGCCGCACCTGCCGCAAGTCCCCCTATACTTTCTATGAGGATTAGCGCAACCGCGCCGCAAGTACAGCGGTTATGTGGCAATCGCGGCAGATACGGTTTTTTCACCGCATCTGCCGCGATTTTGGCGGACATATGGGATGCGGACATATGGGGGGTGTGTGGTGACAGCGGGGGGGGGGGGGGTGTGTGGACATTGGGGAGTGTGGTTACAGGAGAGGCTCCGGAGCACTGTGTCAGCATGTGCTGACAGCAGCAGCTCCGGAGCGGGATCGGAGCGGGGGTGTGCGGACATATGGGGGGGATGTGGTGACAGGGGTTGGGGGTGTGTGCTGACTGCGGCGAGGGGTCGCAATGCCCGCTACGCGGGCAATGCTTCGCACGTGGTGACGTCACAGAGTGACAAAGGCACGGTCTTTTGCGGGGTCCGACACTGAAGTGCCTACGGAATTATATAGTAGATAGAATACATACAGCAGTACCGGTGTGCAGCGGTGCCAGAGTCCAGGAGGAGACAGCAGGCGGGTGCGGTCAGGGGGGCCGGGGGACAGTGGCCGGGTGCGTTCAGGAGCAAGCCGGGGAACAGCGGGCAGAAGGGGGCTGGTGGAATAACAGCCATGTGCGGGCAGGAGGAGGCTGAGGAAGAGCGGCCAGGTGCGTGCAGGAGGGGGCCGGGGGACAGTGGCCGGATGCGGGCAGGAGGGAGGCAGGGAGACAGCGATCGGGTGCGGCAGGAGGGGGTCAGGGGGACAGCGGCCATGTGCGGGCAGGAGGGGGCCGGGGAACAGCGGGCAGAAGGGGGCTGGGGAACAACGGCCATGTGTGGGCAGGAGGTGGCCGAGGAAGAGCGGCCGGGTGCGTGCAGGAGGGGGTCGGGGAACAGCGGCCGGGTGCGGGCAGTAGGGGCGGGGGGGCCTTCCTGGCCGCACCCGGCCGCTGTCCCCCGGCCCTCTCCTGCCCGCAGCACTGTGCTTAGCAGTTTACAGCAACTCAGTGGTTAGCAGACTTTATGCGGCTCAGTGGTTAGCAGAGTATACGGCGGCTGAGTGGTTAGCAGAGTATACAGGGTCTCAGTGGTTAGCACAGTATACGCTGGCTCAATAGTTAGCACTGTAAACTGAGCCTCAGTAGTTAGCACTCTATGGTGGCTCAATGATTGGCACTGTATATGGTGGCTCAATAATTAGAGCAGTAATGTGACTCAGTGATTAGCACTGTATAGGGTGACTCAGTGGTTAGCACTCTATGGTGCCTCAGTGGTTGGCACTGTATATGGTGGCTCAGTGGTTAGCACTGTATATGGTGACTCGGTGATTAGCACTGTATGGTGCCTCAGTGGTTGGCACTGTATATGGTGGCTCAGTGGTTAGCACTGTATGCTGGCTCAGTGGTTAGCACTGTACAGTGGCTCAGTGGTTAGCACTGTAAGGTGGCTCAGTGGTTAGCACTATATGGAGGCAGAGTGCTTAACTTTGTATGGAGGCTCATTGGTTAGCACAGTATGGTGGGTCAGTGGTTAGCACTGTATAAGGTGGCTCAGTGGTTAGCACTGTATAAGGTGGCTGAGTGATTAGCACTGTATGGCGGCTGAGTGTTTAAGACTGTATACGGTGAGTCAGTGGTTAGCACTGTACGGTGGCTCAGTGGTTAGCACTGTACGGTGGCTCAGTGGTTAGCACTATACGGTGGCTCAGTGGTTAGCACTGTACGGTGGCTCAGTGGTTAGCACTGTACGGTGGCTCAGTGGTTAGCCCTGTATGGTGGCTCAGTGGTTAGCACTGTATATGGTGGCTCAGTGGTTAGCACTGTATATGGTGGCTCAGTGGTTAGCACTGTACGGTGGCTCAGTGGTCAGCACTGTACGGTGGCTCAGTGATCAGCACTGCACGGTGGCTCAGTGGTCAGCACTTTATACGGTGGCTCAGTGGTTAGCACTGTATATGGTGGTTCAGTGGTCAGCACTGTACAGTGGCTCAGTGGTTAGCACTGTGTATGGTGGCTCAGTGGTTAGCACTGTATATGGTGGCTCAGTGGTCAGCACTCTACGGTGGCTCAGTGGTCAGCACTGTACGGTGGCTCAGTGGTCAGCACTGTACGGTGGCTCAGTGGTCAGCACTGTACGGTGGCTCAGTGGTCAGCACTGTACGGTGGCTCAGTGGTCAGCACTGCACGGTGGCTCAGTGGTCAGCACTGTTCGGTGGCTCAGTGGTCAGCGGAGGACGGAGGGCAGAGTGGTCAGCGGAGGACGGAGGGCAGAGTGATGAGCAGAGGACGGAGGGCAGAGTTTATCAGCGGAGGACAGAAGGCAGAGTGACCCTAACGCACTTCCTAACGCAGGAAGGAGGCAGAGTGGTCAGCGCAGGAAGGAGGCAGAGTGTATACACACACACACACATACAGTATACACATATATACAGCATACACACACACACATATACAGTATACACACACATATACAGTATACACATATACAGTATACACACACATATACAGTATACACATATATACAGTATACACACACATATACAGTATACACACACACACATATACAGTATACACACACACACATACAGTATACACATATATACAGCATACACACACATATATAGTATACACACATATACAGTATACAGACACACACATATACAGCATACACACACACATATACAGTATACACACACATACAGTATACACACACATATACAGCATAGACACACACATATACAGTATACACACACATATACAGCATACACACACACATATACAGTATACACACACATATACAGCATACACACACATATATACAGTATACACACACACACACGTATACAGTATACACACACACACACATATAATCTCACTCTTCAGTGCAGACTTTGTATGAAGAAGGCGCAGATCTCCTCTATCTCTGTGATTAGAGCTGTCTCCTCAGCTTTGCAGCATTTTCGGTCCCCTGAGGACTACATCTCCCATCATGCACCGCGGCTCCTCCCCTGTGATGCTGTGATCCTGGAAGCGGTGAGGAATCTAAGGGGGAGGTGGCATCCAGCCTATCATTGTGTGATTGGGGTGGTCCCCTTGGGCTTGTTCGGGCCACCCCTGGGCTCAGCACATAATGGATGCGGCTGGGGCCGGGTGTGTGGTACGGACACGCCCCTTAGTTACCCGACCGCGGCCTTGGTTACCAAGCTCTCCGGGGTGAGTGGAGGGGAGACCGGGTAGCGTGGAGGGGAGACAGGGGAGCGTGGAGCGTGGAGGGGAGACCGGGGAGCGTGGAGGGGAGACCAGGGAGCGTGGAGGGGAGACGGGCGGAGCGGGAGGGCGTGGAGCGTGGAGGGGAGACAGGGAGCGTGGAGGGGCGTGGAGGGGAGAGCAGGGGGGAGCGTGGGGGAGCGGGAGACAGGGGAGCGGATGGAGCGGCGAGGGGAGGGGATGACAGCGGCGAGGATGCGGGATGACAGCGAGGATGATGCCGCTCGGGGTGTCGCACTGCGGTACGTCGGGACAATCCCGACGGCGGGTGACACAAACGTGTGAGCAATATACGAGTCGGGTCGAAAAATTTCTAAAAATTAGATTTAAAATTCGAGCGCTCCACATTATTTTGATTCTCAGCGCAGATAAAGCGGACAACTAATGGCTGCCACCCCCACCTGCCAGGCTTTACATTGGCTGACAATCAAAACACTGGGAAGCCAATTATTTTTTTAAATTATTTAAATAAATAATTTAAAAAAAATGTGTGGGCTTCCACCGTATTTTGATCACTAGCCAAGGTAAAACCCAGGCAGCTGTGGGGCTGGGATTCTCAGCATGGTAAGGCACCAGCGTTCTGAGCCCCCCACACCGAAAACCACAGCCCGCAGCCACCCCTGGAAATGGCGCATTCATCGTGGTGCCATTTCCAGGCGCTTTACCTGGCTGTTCTAGCAGCCCTAGTGGGGGGTGGCATGCTGGGTAATAATGTGGTTAATAGCAGCTTGAAAACAAAGAACCACAACACAGAAAAATTATTTTATTAGAAATAAAACAAACACATTTGGGGACTCCATCTTTATCAGAAAGTAAAAAAAACTCCCTCCAATGTAATCCAGATCTTATTATACAGCTCTGCTACATCTCTCTGCCAACAGACAAACACGTCTGCTAGCAAAGAGAGCAGGCACAGAACGACAGCTGAGTGCCATGTGTAATGTTATGGGAGTTCACATGAAGTCAGATGATCTCCACATCACCCGGACCCCAGCTGGAAAGTGCACGCTTCTCTCACTCCAATCATTTTTCTCTGTCTTGTGTATTTTTTTTTTTATGTTTTTTTCATGATTGCTGTGTTTAATTTGGCCTGACATCATGAATTTCGGGCTTAGTACAAGCTGACAATACAAAGTTGGTATTAATCCTATTATTACCCACCATGGCTGCTAGAAGAGCAGGTAAAACGCCTGTAAATAGTGCAACTATGAATGTACCATTCCAAGGGCTGCTGTGGGCTGTGGTTTTCAGAGTGGGGAGTCCAGAATGCTTGACCCTTACCACATTGAGAATCCTAGCCCACAATACGTAGAGATTTTTTTAAATTATTTGTTTAAATAATTTTAAAAAATATTGGGCTTCCCTGTATTTTGATTGTCAGCCAAGGTAAAGCCAGGCAGCTGGGGGTGGCAGCCTGTAGCTGTCCACTTTGTCTGCACTGAGAATCAAAAATAATGCGGTGCGCTACGTAATCTTTTTAAATTATTTATACATTTTTACACTACTATATGTGTGACAGACCCAACAGCCAATCACTGACGCTGTCACAGAGAATGGGCATCTGTGAATGGCTGCTGGAGTAAGCTGAAACCAGCCTATACATTCTACCATACTAGAATGTATGGGCTGATTGCAGATTACTCAAACAGTCAATCACAGATGCCCATTCTGTGTGACAGCATCTGTGATTTGCTGTTCCGCCCTCTGTAAGTGAATATCCCGGAGATAATGAGCGGCCCAGAAGTAAACGCTGTGGGACAGCGGGACGGCAGGACTCGAGCCACGGGACCCGGTAAGTATAATGATAATGTTTATTAATCATGTGTTTTGCTTTACAGCCCCCGCCCTGAACTGTAACACAAATTTCCCAGGGAAATACGTGTTCTGGATCTGGGCACAAACACTAGTTGTTCAGTATGGACCCCAAACTTTACTGTTCGGGTTTGTCCAACACTAATCATTATCTGTACTCGGAGAGTTATCACTGTGTTATCTACAGTGTTATATTTTTTTCCATTGTGGGGGGTGGGGATGAATGGTTATGTGTTGGGGTTCGGGCCCCTGATCTTTTTTGACCCTAGCAACGCCCCTGCCACCAGGCATTTGAATCTTTGTGACTTTGGGGCATCCAGGGTCACGTATCCTGCTTTTATTTAGAAGCTGACCGCGCACTGCAAGGTATGTAGTCTGGTGACTGGTTTGCTTCAAACTGGATTCTCCAAGTGAATTTGTGGACTCATCATTGGGCAGTTGAGCAGTAATCCTCCAGCTTGAACCATGGATCCCTAAAATGAAGTGCTGTAAAATAACCCATGATAACAGAAGCAGTCCCTTTTATATCTCTCAGCTCCCATTTTAAGGCATTATGTCCCACAGGATTGGCTTGGAAAACAATCATAACTATTCCTTCATTGTACATACAGAAAGAGATGCCTAACAGTCTTGTATGAAGCAATGGTTAATGTCCCTTGATTTACTTAATGAAGGAACAATACATCTGACATTATTAAGTATAGTTTACCCCCACATAAGTGTCAGCTATTCCTCATTGATGCTGAGTACTCACACCCTATAATGAACTAAATAGGTAAATAGTAGTAGTACATTTAAATACCATTATGAATTTGGTTAACTCTGATCAAAAAACGCAAAAAACATACCACCTACTCTAGTTTTAAAATGTAAAGAAAGATTTCAGGCTACCATTTGAAGTCTTTGGTTCACCAGGGTGCAGGGATATAAGTGCAGGGAGGCAAGTCCTCTTTGAAGTAATCTAAAAATAGAGATATATCCAGCACCAAACTTCCAGGTTCACGTAAAGTTTAAAAAATAATCTTAAAAATCAGGAACACATACCGTATATACTCGTGTATAAGCCGACCCGTGTATAAGCCGACCCCCCTACTTTTGCCCCAAAACCTGGGAAAACTTATTGACTCGTGTATAAGCCGAGGGTGGACCCCAGCACAGGTATACAGCCTCCAACAGTGTAGTATACAGTAGCCCCAGAGGTATATACAACAGCCCCAGTGGTAGTATGCATCAGCAGCCCCAGTGGTATATACAGCAGCAGCCCCAGTGGTATATACAGCAGCAGCCCCAGTGGTTAGTATACAGCAGCCCCAGTGGTATATACAGCAGCAGCCCCAGTGGTAGTATACAGCAGCCCCAGTGGTAGTATACAGCAGCCCCAGAGGTGTATACAGCAGCCCCAGTGGTAGTATACAGCAGCCCCAGAGGTAGTATACAGCAGCCCCAGAGGTATATACAGCCCCAGTGGTAGTATACAGCAGCCCCAGTGGTAGTATACAGCAGCCCCAGAGGTGTATACAGCAGCCCCAGTGGTAGTATACAGCAGCCCCAGAGGTAGTATACAGCAGCCCCAGAGGTAGTATACAGCAGCCCCAGTGGTAGTATACAGCAGCCCCAGAGGTAGTATACAGCAGCCCCAGAGGTAGTATACAGCAGCCCCAGTGGTAGTATACAGCAGCCCCAGAGGTAGTATACAGCAGCCCCAGAGGTATATACAGCCCCAGTGGTAGTATACAGCAGCCCCAGTGGTAGTATACAGCAGCCCCAGTGGTAGTATACAGCAGCCCCAGTGGTGTACACAGCAGCCCCAGAGGTAGTATACAGCAGCCCCAGAGGTGTATACAGCCCCCCCCCATCAGTATACAGGGCCCCCCCTTGGTGCACAATCCTGTAAAGGAAGAGATTAGTATGCTTATCACTGTCCCGCAGCCGCTGTCCCGCCGCCGTCATCGCGCTCCTCCGTCTTCATCCAGCGTCTTCCGGCTTCCTCTGGCGCGCAGACAATGACGTCATTGCCTGCGCCGACCGGAGGAAGCCGGAAGAAGACGGATGAAGACGGAGGAGCGCGATGACGGCGGCGGGACAGCGGCAGCGGGACAGTGATAAGTATACTAATCTCTTCCTTTACAGGTTTGTGCAGCAAGGGGGGGGCCTGTATACTGATGGGGGCGGGCCTGTATACTGTATACACTGTATACAGTGTATACAGTATACAGTGACTCGCGTATAAGCCGAGGGGGGGACTTTTCAGCCCAATTTTTGGGCTGAAAAACTCGGCTTATACGCGAGTATATACGGTATGTTAAAATTGCACAATGCCTGTCTTAAAGGGAACCTGTCAGCTAGTTTATGCCTCCCCAGTTATCACTGTCTGTACCTGCAGCTTCATAGTCCTATTCTAATCATCCCTGTCTGAGCTCAGAGTGTAATGTGAAAGGTGAAAAAAAGTATTAATA
The DNA here is from genome assembly GCA_033576535.1 of Allobates femoralis. Classification (NCBI taxonomy): domain Eukaryota; kingdom Metazoa; phylum Chordata; class Amphibia; order Anura; family Aromobatidae; genus Allobates; species Allobates femoralis. The sequence continues at coordinate 125,858,861 of JARQOC010000011.1, forward strand.
CACTTACATTTCCTTATGTAATGAGGCAGTCAGTCCCCGGCTTGGAGGACGGGGACTGTTTGGCAGGTTAATAGTTAACATTTCAGCCTTGTGCTAGAACATGTTGGGAGACCTGATGTGATGTCACAACCATGTGACTGCAATAGGCGGAGCTAAGTTCTCATAGAACATAACATGTTTGCTGGCTTAGCTCCGCCCACTATGGTCACATGATCGTTACATCACACAGGTCCTTTAGCTATCCAAGTTAACCCTAGAACGCATACCCATAGAAATCTACACATTCACTCACCTGGGGCCTTTTAGGCCTGTTTACAATTATCATGGAATAACTCAAAAAAATACTTTTCAAAGTTTATTGCAAAGTAAGGATGCATTCCCACTAGCGCTGGGGTCTGCCAGGACGGGATTTCGTAATGGATCTGACCTCCTGGTGACCCCAGCTAAGGCTGGCGGACGCATACCTGGGGCCTCGCAGGCCTGCCAGGTTACCTGTTTTCTATTTTCTGTAAAATTACTTTAGTTAGATTTTTGAAACTCTAGGTATTCCTCAGGTATATAGTTGATAGTAATTTCCAGTTGTTCACATATTTATATGTTATAGGCATTTCGGTATAAAAACCTTTTTTTGGGACTACCCCATATTCACGCACCTGGGGCCTTTTAGGCCTGTGTGCAAATAACACGGAATAACTCAAATAAAAATACTTTTCAAAATGCATTTTACAATTGCAAAGTAAGGATGCATTCCCAGTAGTGCTGGGGTCCGCCAGGAGGGGATCCGTAATGGATCTGACCTCCTGGTGACCCCAGCTAAGGCTGGCGGAATCCTGCCATGGACATGAATTGGGGAATTCCGACAGCTCCTTGAGCAACTCTAATAATGTTATGTGATGGGGTGTGTGTAGGAGCCGCAGCAGTACTGTTCCAAAAAATATTCATTTTAGATGTTCTATTTGAACGTTCTGCTGGATCCAGGGCCGTATTTAGAGTTCCTGCTGCCCTAGGCACTGTCAGCAGTCGGCCTCCCCCCCCCCGTCATGGCCCCTCCCCCTGTCACGGCCCCTCCCCCCGTAATGGCCCCTCCCCCCCATTGCAGCCCCTCACCCGTCACGGACAATCTTCCCCCCAGTCGCGGCCTTCCCCCCCAAGCTTCATGTAGCTTCTACCCCCACATTTCATCATGTAGTACATATAAAAGGTTTGTCCAACCACACTACAGAGACATACTGATAGGAGGTTTACATTGTGAGCCCCAATGGGGACAGTGTTGATGATGTATGTAAAGTGCTGTGGAGTGCATAGTGTAATATAAGTGCAAAACATATTATTCTTAATATGTCGTCACAATACCGGGATCTGAGGATCTTGTATTTCGAGGTCAGGGGCTCTCTGATGCCATGTCGCTGCCTGTCTCGCTGTCTTCCTCTTTTTACACTGCAGTGCGGTGGACAAGAGAGCATTAACTGGTTAATAACAAGAAGTATGGAGTGTACTAACTGAGCCATAAACCCTCCCCATACCATGTCCAGCAGACATTGTAGGATTACTATATGGATTTTATTATTAGGGTAAGGACACACTGGCGTGAAACTCGGATGAGTGCAATGTGTGATTTCATCACATTGCACTCGGACCAATGTTAATCAATGCCTGAGAGCACACTGACGAGCGTCGGACGTTTTTTTTCTCAGCCAGATTCAGGATGAGAAAAAAGTCGCAACATTCTGCGACAGTCTGCGATTCACGCGCGAGACTAACCAATGCAAGTCTATGGATCTGACAAAATAACGGACCGCACACTGACAGCACACGGACCATCCGAGAGGCATCCGCTTTTTTTTAACTGATACACTCTCATTCTGTAACTGAGAACACTGTAAAATGCTCCTGTAAATGATTCTACAGTAATAGCTGCTGAGTAAAGAACAGATTCCACACAGATGTAATCTGAGAGAAATGTCGGACACTCGCACAGCAGTTGGATGCCAAATGGACCAAAAAACCGATGACACTCATCTGACACTCCTAGATGAGAAACGGACCGATTTTAAGGCGGCGGGAGACAGTGTACCACCGTGTCCTCAGCTCCGTGCTGTGCACAGTGTACCACCATGTGCTCAGCTCCGTGCTGTGCAGACAGTGTAGCACCATGTCCTCAGCTCCGTGCTGTGCACAGGCAGTGTAGCACCATGTCCTCAGCTCCGTGCTGTGCACAGTGTACCACCATGTCCCCAGCTCCGTGCTGTGCACAGACAGTGTACCACCAAGTCCTCAGCTCCGTGCTGTGCACAGTGTACCACCAAGTCCCCAGCTCCGTGCTGTGCACAGACAGTGTAGCACCATGTCCTCAGCTCCGTGCTGTGAAGACAGTGTAGCACCATGTCCTCAGCTCCGTGCTGTGTACAGACAGTGTAGCACCATGTCCTCAGCTCCGTGCTGTGCACAGACAGTGTAGCACCATGTCCTCAGCTCCGTGCTGTGCACAGACAGTGTAGCATCATGTCCTCAGCTCCGTGCTGTGCACAGACAGTGTAGCATCATGTCCTCAGCTCCATGCTGTGCACAGTGTACCACCATGTCCTCAGCTCTGTGCTGTACACAGAGTGTACCACCATGTCGCCAGCTCCGTGCTGTGCAGTGTACCACCATGTGCTCAGCGCCGTGCTGTGCACAGACAGTGTACCACCAAGTCCTCAGCTCTGTGCTGTGCACAGTGTACCACCATGTCCTCAGCTCCGTGCTGTGCACAGTGTACCACCATGTCCTCAGCTCCGTGCTGTGCAGACAGTGTACCACCATGTCCTCAGCTCCGTGCTGTGCACAGTGTACCACCATGTCCTCAGCTCCGTGCTGTGTACCACCATCTCCCCAGCTCTGTGCAGTGTGCCACCATATCCTCAGCTCCGTGCTGTGTACAGACAATGTACCACCATGTCCTCGGCTCCGTGCTGTGCACAGACAGTGTACCACCATGTCCTCAGCTCTGTGCTGTGTACCATCATCTCCCCAGCTCTGTGCTGTGCACAGACAGTGTACGGTACACTGTCTGTGCACAGCACGGAGCTAAGGACATGGTGGTACACTGTGCACAGCACGGAGCTGGGGAGATGGTGGTACACTGTCTGTGCACAGCACGGAGCTGGGGAGATGGTGGTACATTGTCTGTGCACAGCACGGAGCTGAGGTTATGGTGGCACACTGTCTGTGCACAGCACGGAGCTGAGGATATGGTGGTACACTGTTTGTGCACAGCACAGAGCTGGGGAGGTGGTGGTACACTATCTGTGCACAACACGAAGTTGAGGACATGGTGGTACACTGTGCACAGCATGGAGCTGGGGAGATGGTGGTACATTGTGTGCGCAGATCAGAGCTGACGTACATCCCAGAAGAGACAGACGGCACAGACAGGCGGCGGGACACCACTGACCCACCTGGAAGAACAACAACTCCCAGCACCCAACACACTGCCAGAAATCATATAGGACAGGCAGGAAGAACTACAACTCCCAGCATGCCCACACCCTGCCAACACAGGAAGGTGGGCGGCATGCAGCATGGGGCAGGCAAGGACACACGGTACAGCCGCCATTATCACCACACACAGCGCCAGCCACAGCCCCAGTCCTCCTGCACCCCATCCTTCTCTCCTCTGTCCCTCCTGCTGCTCTTGTCCTCCTGCACCTCCGTCCTCTTTTCCTCTGCCCCTCCTGCTGCTCCTCTATCCTCCTGCACCCCCATCCTCCTCTCCTCTGCCCCTCATGTTGCTCCTCTATCCTCCTGCACCCCCATCTTCCTCTCCTCTGTCCTCCTGCACCCCCGTCCTCCTCTCCTCTGTCCTCCTGCACCCCTGTCCTCCTCTCCTCTGTCCTCCTGCACCCCATCCTCCTCTCCTCTGTCCTACTGCACCCCTTTCCTCCTCTCCTCTGTCCTCCTGCACCCCCGTCCTCCTCTCCTCTGTCCTCCTGCACTCCTGTCCTCCTCTCCTCTGTCCTCCTGCACCCCCATCCTCCTCTCCTCTGTCCTACTGCACCCCTGTCCTCCTCTCCTCTGTCCTCCTGCACCCCCGTCCTCCTCTCCTCTGTCCTCCTGCACCCCGTCCTCCTCTCCTCTGTCCCTCCTGCTGCTCCTCTATCCTCCTGCTCCATCCTCCTCTCCTCTGCCCATCCTGTTGCTCCTCTATCCTAGTGCACCCCCGTCCTGCTCTCCTCTATCCTCCTGCACCCCCCGTCCTCCTCTCCTCTGTCCCTCCTGCTGCTTCTCTTGCACCCTCGTCCTCCTCTCCTTTGTCCCTCATGCTGCTCGGCTGTCCTCCTGGACCCCTGTCCTCCTCACCTCTGTCCTCCTGCACCCCTGTCCTCCTATCCTCTGTCCCTCCTGCTGCTCGGCTGTCCTCCAGCACCCCCGTCCTGCTCTCCTGTCTCTCCTGATGCTCCTCTTGCACCCTCGTCCTCCTCTCCTTTGTCCCTCCTGCTGCTCGGCTGTCCTCCTGAACCCCCGTCCTCCTCACCTCTGTCCTCCTGCACACCTGTTCTCCTCTCCTCTGTCCCTCCTGCTGCTCGGCTGTCCTCCTGCACCCTGTCCTCCTCTGTCCCTCCTGCTGCTCCTCTTGCACCCCTGTCCTCCTCTCCTTTGTCCCTCCTCTGTCCTCCTGCACCCCTGTCCTCCTCTCCTTTGTGCCTCCTGCTGCTCCTCTGTCCTTCTGCACCCCTGTCCCTCCTGCTGCTCCTCTGTCCTTCTGCACCCCACAACTCACACACAGAGACACAAATAGAGACACAACTCACACATAGACACATCACACACAACACACACAGACACAACTCACACAGAGACACAACTCATAGAGACACAACTCATAGAAACACAACTCATAGAGACACAACTCACACACACAACTCACAGAGACAACTCACACACAGACACATCACACACACAACACACAGACACAACTAACACAGAGACACAACTCAGACACAACTCACGCACAGACACATCACACACAGACACAACTCACACACAGAGACACAACTCATAGAGACACAACTCACACACAAACATCACACGACATACAGACACACAACTCACACACAGAAGACACACAGGCACACACAGAAGGTACACATACAGACACAATTCACACACAGAAGACACAGGTACACAACTCACACACAGAAGACACATATGGACACAACTCACAGATACCCAACTCACACACAGAAGACACACAGGCACACACAGAAGGTACACATACAGACACAATTCACACACAGAAGACACAGGTACACAACTCACACACAGAAGACACACATATGGACACAACTCACACATAGAAGACACAACTCACACACAGAAGACACAACTCACACACAAAAGGCACACAAACAAACACAACTCACACATAGAAGACACAGGCATACAACTCACACATAGAACACAAACAGACAACTCACACAAGATGCAACTTACACACAGAAGACACAACTCACACACAAGACACATACAGCTCACACACAAGACACAAGTCACACACAGAAGACACAAGTCACACACAAGTCACACAGATGATACACAACTCACACACAGAAGACACAGACACAACTCACACACAGAAGACACACAACTCACTCAAACACACATACAGACACACAACTCACACACACATTTTACAGATACCTTACACATACACACACTTCTTTCTGCTGCAGGAAGGGGGTACATATTCAGCTTCCCCTGCTCCCAGCAGCTGGGTCCCAGCCCCTCCCCCACTCCCTCATTCTCTCTGCCTGGACTGTGCACAGCAGGTCTGTCACCTTGTTACCCGGAGGCTGGAGCTGCTTCACCTCATCCTGCAGCACATGTCGCTCCTCTTTCCTCTAATCCTCTGTCGGCTCTCACTTCTTCCCGCGCAGTGCAGGAGCAGGGCAAGAGGACCAATGAGCTCTTCCATCAGTCTGATGTGAGAGCGTTCATTGGCCAGTGTTCTTGTCCCCTGATTGCTGAACACATTCCTAAGCAGTTGTTAAAGTGCACGTTCCCCTAGTAAGAATCGGCACCACAGGAGATGTCAGGGGAGAGATGAGCGGCCCAATATAGGCACCGGCCGCCATCTGACAGAACGGCCATCCCGCAGATGCCACTGCCAGCCCCCATTTATCAACAGGTGGCGCCGCTTGAGGCAGAAGCCTTCTGAAACTGGCTAATAGATGCGGCGCTGACACAAAGCTGGGGCGATGTGCTGCCAGACAGTGCCGCCTCTGCCCGGTCCTCTGCAGGAACATCTCTCTCTCTGACAGTCTCCTCCAAAGCGGGCCCCTCCAGGCTCCTTCTCTCTTCTGGCGGGTCTGTTCGCTGCCTTCTGCAGCCTGGGTGAGGTGGGCGGGCCTGTTGACGACCGGGAAGGGGGGGGGGGTGAGGGGGCGGGGCTTATGACCCCGGCGACACAGGGCAGGAAAATAAAAAATAAAAAAAAAAACAAAAAAAAAAAAACGCTGAGACGCCGCCCCTATGAATGGCGCCGCCCTAGGCACGTGCCTACGGGTGCCTAATGGCAAATACGGCCCTGGCTGGATCCACTACTTCTTCATCATCTGAAGAATCGCTGGACGATGAAGTTGATACATTAGCTGGTGGCATGTACTCTTCATCAGACAAAGAAATTTCACTTTCATCATCACTATCAAAAATGATTGCCTCGATTTCATGGTCAGTCAATCCCCTGGAAGTAGACTGTGCCATTGTAATTTTAGATGTCAGTAAACTAAAAAGAAAAAAAAAAGATTACAATCAGGCTTGTGCACTGTAAACAGGATGTGATAAGACTCTTTGTTAGGGTTCCAGCACACCAAGCGATATAAAGCAGGTAAAGTGCAGCCCCCCTCCTCTTACCTCCAACAGATCACTTTCTTGTAGTGCAGTAGAAGCCTCTGGTTTTGGAGCTCAGAAAGTTTCTATTTCCAGACAAAAGAAAGCTGACTTCTTCCTCCAAAGTCTCTCCAGCAATTAGGACAAAAAGACCTGCGATCAGGTCAGAGACACATGACTTTGTGAGGGAGCCTCCTTTCCAAGATCACATGACCATGTTGCAGAATCCATACTCTTCCCAGCAATAGAAGAGTCATAAAAGTTCTTCCCCAGCACAATACAGACAAAAAGACTGAGTATCACATGTAAACCTAGTACAGGCCTAAAAGGCCCCAGGTGCGTGAATATGGGGTAGTCCCAAAAAAAGGTTGTTATACCGTAATGTCTGTAACATAAAAATATATGAATAACTGGAAATTACTAACAACTATATACCTGAGGATTACCTAGATTTTCAAAATTCAAACTAAAGTACTTTTATAGAAAATAGAAAACAAGTAACCTGGCAGGCCTGCGAGGCCCCAGGTATGCGTTCTAGGGTTAAAAGTGAGTTAACTATTATCCTGCTAGACAGTCCCCCTCCTCCAAGGTGGGGACTGAAATTTAAGTGTATAAATGCTTTTCTTTCACCTTTCACATTACACTGTGAGCTCAGACAGGGATGATTAGACTGCTATTATAAAGCTGCAGCTACAGACAATGATAGCTATGGGGCATGAACCACCTGACAGGTTCCCTTTAAGCGTTTCAGATCTGAACGATTCTTAGTCATAGGCAACCAAATTAAAGTGACACTTAACATATAAATATACATTACTAGAAGTTTAACTTTGAATGGTAAGAGGTCCTTCATATCGAGAGATCTTGATAAAATTCTGAGTGACGGATTACAGCAGGGTCTAATATCGCAAATAGTATGAATATTTGCTCGTGGAGTTCCGAGGTGTCCCATATTGCATGCCCTCCCGAAAACCCACAAGGGGACTTTCCCACCACCACTTTGCCACATAGTGGCAGGCATTAATTTCATTTTAGAAACAGTTTCTGTGTGGGTTGTTGTCAGATGTTGCAGCCCCTTGTGGGAAAAATGCAGGGACATATAAAGGATAGCAATCTCTTACTGTCAGCATTGTCCTCTAAAAATTGGGAAAAGAGTAAAGGCCCCGTTACACCTGCCGAACGCCACCGGAGATGTCGGCGGCGACTGGCGGGTGCACGTGCGTTTTTGGCGCTCCGCCAGCGTCGCCGCCCCCCGTTTACACGGGGAGACATCTTCGACGATGGGACGGCGAGCTGAGAGGCGGCATCGCCGCCAGGGTTTCTCAAAACCCCAGCGACAATGCAGGACAATGGAAGCCTATGGCTCCCATCGCCTGTCAACTCGCCGGCAGCCGTTTACATGGACATGGGGCGATGTGTGCACATCACCCCAGATCGGCCGCCTGGTTTCACATCACTGATGTGAAACCAGGTGAGCTGTTAGAGCCGCCGACACCGCCCCTTTACATTAGGCGATGCAGGGGGCGATGTCGCCGCCGATGGGCCACGCCCGTATGTCGCCTATGTAATCGGCGGCAATGGTGCCAGGTGTAATGGGGCCTTAAGAGTTATTCGGGTAATTAGTGACATTCCTACACTCTTTTCATACATACAGCACAATCTTTAAGTAAAAGCTATTGTTATCATTTTAATCATCACAAATTATATTCTGGAGAGATGGATAGTGCAGATTAGATTTCATTGTCTTTTTAATGAAAAACAACTATTTCAGTTTTAATGACAGCTATTATTTGCAAGTTTGTGGTTGCCTGATGAGCTCTAGCTTCTCACCCATGGCTGACAAATCTGAATGTCGCGTGGTGGGAACATGAATACATTTTTTCTGATATCCCTTCTTACCACACATCAGGTGGTATGCCAGATACATTGATGATGTTATAACTATCTGGCATGCCCTGATGAGCAATTACTGTATCTTCTCTAATTTTGGGATTTAAAATGTATATTAACAACAGTGCGTGCAATCTCACATTTACTTTGGATATATATATGATCAATAAGCCACTTTTTGAACTTTTTTAAGTGGGGATAGGACAACTGAGAATATAAACACCAGTTTATTTAGAAAGCCCATGGCGGGTAATGCGACTTTAGTGACAAGTAGTTGCCGTCCGGGCCATGTCATTAAGAACTTACCGGCAAGAGGGTTCGTAAAAGCCAGGCACATTTGTTCCACTGATCACAGATTGTATGTAATACCATGAGAAAGTGATTCACACAAAGGGGTTACTCCACAAATGACATCAATAGAGCATATGACATAGACACTGCACGTACCAATGTACCAGAGAATCACTGCTCGTGAACAATCAAAGACATAGGGAATCTGCAAGAGATAAGGGTAACTGCAGAGTCTTCAATGTGGATTAAGTGACCTTCTCTACTACCTATACTGTAGATTATCACAAAATAATTAAATTGGTAAATGACTTGTCAAGAATCATGTATCAGGATGAGAGGTTACAATCTATACTAAGCAAGGGCATTCATTTTATTCATTTTGTGCTGCAGACCCCCTTCACCCATGCGATGGGCAGTACACTGGGTTTATCATGCTGCATTTTTCTCTTGTGTATGTCTATATTGAGACTGAATTTTGTTTTATTTTTAAAGTTATAGATGCAAATTCAAATAACTATGGAAAACCTACTGAAGATGTACAACTTATGGGTGAGAAAAGTGTGGTGACAACTGAAACCTCTAAAAAGTCAGTATGCAGTTCAAAAATAACAGAGCCATTTCGCACCTTCCACAATGGTTGGATTGCCTACTACAATCAATCAGTATTTTTGGCTGGTATGGGCCTTGCTTTCCTCTACATGACTGTCCTTGGCTTTGACTGTATCACCACTGGATATGCTTACACACAAGGTTTGAGTGGTTCTGTTCTCAGTATCCTTATGGGTGCATCTGCCATTTCTGGAATTATGGGAACTGTTGCATTTACCTGGCTCAGAAAAAAATGTGGTCTGGTTCGTACTGGATTTATTTCAGGAATAGCTCAACTCAGCAGCCTTGTTCTATGTGTGGTCTCGGTCTTTATGCCTGGAAGTCCGTTGGATCTTACAGTTTCTCCATTTCAAGATATTGGTACACGGTTTCTTGAAGGAGAGACATTGCCTACATTATCTCCAGATGGTGTTCCTCAGGAATTCCTCACAACCAGCATACAAAACCTACTGAATACCTCCAGCTCAACAGCCACTGAATCAGATGATTTAATTCCATTAACCTCAGTCATCTTACTTTTTGCTGGAGTTATTGCAGCTAGAATTGGTAAGTACAACCAACTGGCTTGTATTTTGAGAACATTGTAAAACAATGTTTTATTTGTTTAGGTTCAGTAATATTTTTTTTTTTATTTCACATAAATACTGGGAACTGACCTATTATGTTTTTGCAGGGGAAATGTATAATTGTCTTGGGCTGCTTTGAGTTTTCATTAGTCTTTTAAGTTATAGTTTTCCTTTTCTCCTGTTTTATAAAGTTCCAAAAGTTCTTCTGTTGACTAATGGAAGATGTTTATTAGTTGGATATGATTTAGGATAAATACTAATCTCATACATAAAAGCAGCACACAACCATGATTTCATTTTCTACCTGTATTCTTCGGTAAACTGACCTGCGGTGTGTGATTCGAATGTGCAACATGCCAATTTATCTTGCAGATATGAGTTTTATGTGCAGATCTTCACCAAAGACTAGCATTAGGTGCAGAAAATTTGCTGCATAAACACCCCAAAAACGCATCTATTCTGCACATAATTGCATCAATAAGGTTTTGTCAAACCCAGATGAGAGAAAATATTAACAACAAAGATGCTTTCTTTAAAGCATGACATACCAAAAGAGCAGTCATAAAAACACATGTAAAGAACCTTGGATGTACCAGTAGCTCTAGCAATTGCACGGACACAAGAGCTGTGCACATGCAATTGCTGCCGGGAGCTTGGCACTCCTTAACAGAAGAGTCCCGACTCTCACATCCAGGGATGGTCCCCGTGCCTTCCTTGGCTGTTTAGCCCCCTAAATGCCATGATCAATATTAATCACAGCATTTAGGATGCTGGGAGTGGGAATGTGCTTCCTCTTCCCTCCGATTGGTGCCCCTGTGATGTCATCACCATGGCCCAATCATTGCAATGTTGACCTAGGGTTGTCATGTTGACTTCCATGTCACTGAGCTATGGAAAGCCTCAGAGTTCATGAACAGGAATATGATCTCAGAGGCTTGTGACTGTGCAGCACTGAGAAATGTCAAATATGATGTACTAGCTGTAGAGCCCGGCGTTGCCCGGGCATAGTAACTAACTCTTCTTAGTTATAAGCTGAGTGTATGTCTGTGTGTGTATGTATGTCCACTATACCTATATATTCTGCCCCCCCCTTCCCCCAACCCTCCACATCCACCCACGCTCCCCCCAAATCTACCCCTCCCCCGCGCCATCCCCGAAACTTCTACCCCCAAACCTGCCCCTCACACCCTCCCCAAACCTGCACCCCCATCCCCCTAAAAAATAGACCCCTTCACCCCCCTTAACCTGCACCCCTCAAAACCCACCCCATAAAAAAAAAACACCTCCGCTGCACCCGCACCCCAAACCTGCCCCTCCAAACCCTGAGTTAAATGGGGTGTGTGCAAAATTTTGACATTGTATCTACAATGTCGCAAATTCTTTTAATTAACATACATCTAATATATAAAGCTGAATGTGTGTGTGTATGTATGTGTGTATGTATGTATATCTGGGATTGGCATCTACACCGTCGCAAATACAGCCACAAAATTTTGCACAGTCACACGTCTGGACCCAGAGAGCGTCATAGGCTATGTTGTGAGGCGAAATTTTAACCCTACGCGTTCCAGTTCACCAAACAATTTTGCCCCTATCTACATAATGGGGAAAAAGTGAATGAAAAAGTGTTGGAGGAAAATCCACAGCTGTCAGCTATAGCCACAAAATTTTGCACAATCACACGTCTGGACCCCGGGAGCGTCATAGGCTATGTTGTGAGGCGAAATTTTAACCCCACGCATTCCAATTCACTAAACAATTTTGCCCCTATCTACATAATGGGGAAAAAGTGACAGTTACCAGTTGACAGTTGTGAATGAGAGGGACTTAATGATAGCGCCAAAGACTAACAGCACATACCAGCATATAGTCACTAAGGTGGGACCCCAACATGAGATATTCACCATGCACGGGGACATGTATACACACCACACGCCCACAAAGAGTAACAGCAAGTGTATAGTCGCTAAGGTGCAGCCCCAATATTGGATACTCACCACGCACCCGAACAAACACACACACACACACCACAAAGAGACACACACAACACAGAGACACCCCCACGGGGACACACACACACCCTATAGCGACACATGCACTCACCCCACAGGGACACACACACACACACAACACAGACACACACTACACAGACCCCCCCCCAGAGGGACACACACACATACACACCCTATAAGGACACATGAACTCACCCCACAGGGACACACACACACACCACAAAGAGAGACACACAACACAGAGACACACACACACCCCACACAGACACCCCCCCACAGGGACACACACACATACACACCCTATAGGGACACATGCACTCACCCCACAGGGACACACTCGCACCACAAAGAGACACACACAACACAGATACACACACACCACTCAGACCGCCCCCACAGGGACACACACACATACTCACCCTATAGGGACACATGCACTCACCCCACAGGGACACACACACACACCACAAAGAGACACACACAACAGAAACACACACCACACAGACCCCCCCCCCCCACAGGGACATACACACCCTATAGGGACACATGCACTCACCCCACAGGGACACACACATACACACACCCCAGGGACACACACACACCACACAGACAGACACAGATGTGCACAAATCACCTCACACAACTCGCCTCATACTTGTGCTATCTTTATTTTCCAAACATAAACATCTGATTAAAAACAGCCAATGTGCAACACATGTGCCATATAGGGAATTAAGGCAGATGTCAGTCACATGAGCTATCTAATATGTGTATGTGTGAGGTAACATGTACTGCCCGGCCGGGGGGAGGGTTTACTGTTGGCTGGAGATTTATTAGGCTGCCTATAGCAACCAATCACAGCTCAGCTTCTATTTTCTTACAGGTCATTAATATGACATATTCAAATTCTATTTTGTTATAGCTAACATCAGTTATTTATTAACCCGGGCGTAGCCGGGTAGTACAGCTAGTCTAATATATAAAGCTGAATGTGTGTGTATATGTATGTGTGTATGTATGTATGTCCAGGATTGGCATCTATACCGTCGCAACTACAGCCACAAAATTTTGCACAGTCACATGTCCGGACCTCGAGAGCGTCATAGGCTATGTTGTGAGGCGAAATTTTAACCCTGCGCGTTCCAGTTCACCAAACAATTTTGCCCCTATCTACATAATGGGGAAAAAGTGACAGTTACCAGTTGACAGTTGTGAATGAGAGGGGCTTAATGATAGCGCCAAAGACTAACAGCACATACCAGCATATAGTCACTAAGGTGGGGCCCCAACATGAGATATTCACCACGCTTGGGGACGTGTATACACACACCACATGCACACAAAGAGTAACAGCAAGTGTATAGTCGCTAATGTGCAGCCCCAATATTGGATACTCACCACGCACCCGAACAAACACACACACCACAAAGAGACACACACAACACAGAGACACACACGCCCCCACGGGGACACACACCCTATAGCGACACATGCACTCACCCCACATGGACACACACACACAACACAGACACACACACCACACAGACCCCCCCCACAGGGACACACACACATAGCCACCCTATAGGGACACATGCACTCACCCCACAGGGACACACACACACCACAAAGAGACACACACACACCACACAGACCCCTTCCCCACAGGGACACACACACATACACACCCAATAGGGACACATGCACTCACCCCACAGGGACACACACACACACACACACCACAAAGAGACACACACAGCACAGAGGCACACATACCCCACACAGACACCCCCCCCCACAGGGACACACACACATGCACACCCTATAGGGACACATGCACTCACCCCACAGGGACACACACACCACAAAGAGACACACACAACACAGATACACACACACACATCACACAGACCCCCCCACAGGGACACACACACATACACACCCTATAGGGACACATGCACTCACCCCACAGAGACACACACACACACACACACCCCAGGGACACACACACCACACAGACAGACACAGATGTGCACAAATCACCTCACACAACTTGCCTCATACGTGTGCTATCTTTCATTTCCAAACATAAACATCTGATTAAAAACAGCCAATGTGCAACACATGTGTCATATAGGGAATTAAGGCAGATGTCAGTCACATGAGCTGTCTATTATGTGTATGTGTGAGGTAACATATACTGCCCGGCCAGGGGGAGGGTTTACTGTTGGCTGGAGATTTATTAGGCTGCCTATAGCAACCAATCACAGCTCAGCTTCTATTTTCTTACAGGTCATTCATACGAAATATTCAAATTCTATTTTGTTATAGCTAACATCAGTTATTTATTAACCCGAGCGTAGCCGGGTACTACAGCTAGTACATAATAATAATTATTATTATTTTTATTTATATAGCGCCAACATATTCCCCAGCACTTTACAATTCAGAGGGTATACGATACAATACAATAATCTAATGTATAAAGCTGAATGTGTGTATGTATGTATGTGTGTGTGTGTGTGTATGTATATCCGTGATTGGCATCTACACCGTCGCAACTACAGCCACAAAATTTTGCACAGTCACACATCTGGACCGCGAGAGCGTCATAGGCTATGTTGTGGGGCGAAATTTTAACCCTACGCGTTCCAGTTCACCAAACAATTTTGCCCCTATCTACATAATGGGGAAAAAGTGAATGAAAAAGTGTTGGAGGAAAATCCACAGCTGTCAGCTATAGCCAACAATATTTTGCACAGTCACACGTCTGGACCCTGGGAGCGTCAAAGGCTATGTTGTGAGGCGAAATTTTAACCCGCGCATTCCAATTCACCAAACAATTTTGCCCCTATCTACATAATAGGGAAAAAGTGACAGTTACCAGTTGACAGTTGTGAATGAGAGGGGCTTAATGATAGCGCCAAAGACTAACAGCACATACCAGCATATAGTCACTAAGGTAGGACCCCAACATGAGATATTCACCACGCACGGGGACATGTATACACACCACACGCACACAAAGAGTAACAGCAAATGTATAGTCGCTAAGGTGCAGCCCCAACATTGGATACTCACTACGCACCCGAACAAACACACACCACAAAGAGACACACACAGCACAGAGAGACACACACACACCCCAAGGGGACACACACACACCTTTTAGCGACACATGCACTCACCCCACAGGGACACACACACACCACAAAGAGACACACACAACACAGACACACACACCACACAGACTCCCCCCCCCACAAGGACACACACACATAGCCACCCTATAGGGACACATGCACTCACCCCACAGGGACACACACACACCACAAAGAGACCCCCCCACACCACACAGACCCCCCCCCACAGGGACACACACACATACACACCCTATAGGTACACATGCATTCACCCCACAGGGACACACACACACACCACAAAGAGACACACACACACCACACAGACCCCCCCCACAGGGACACACACACATACACACCCTATAGGGACACATGCATTCACCGCACAGGGACACACACACACACCACAAAGAGACACACACACAACACAGAGACACACACACCCCACACAGACCCCCCCACGGGGACACACACACATACACACCCTATAGGGACACATGCACTCACCCCACAGGGACACACACACACACCACAAAGAGACACACACACACCACACAAACCCCCCCCCCCCCTCACAGGGACACACACACATACACACCCTATAGGGACACATGCACTCACCCCACAGGGACACACACACCACAAAGAGACACACACAACACAGATACACACACACCACACAGACCCCCCCACAGGGACACACACACATACACACCCTACAGGGACACATGAACTCACCCCACAGGGACACGCACACACACCACAAAGAGACACACACAACAGAGACACACACCACACAGACCCCCCCCACAGGGACACACACACACACATACACAACTTATAGGGACACATGCACTCATCCCACAGGGACACAGACATGCACACACCCCAGGGACACACACATCACACAGACAGACACAGATGTGCACAAATCACCTCACACAACTCGCCTCATACGTGTGCTATCTTTAATTTCCAAACATAAACATCTGATTAAAAACAGCCAATGTGCAACACATATGCCATATAGGGAATTAAGGCAGATGTCAGTCACATGATCTGTCTATTATGTGTATGTGTTAGCAGTGGCGCACCCAGAAATTTCCCAAGGTAGGGGTCCAAGAAACACACACCGGCCCTGAAAGGGGGGTGTCACCCCCCAGCGGGGTTCCGAGGGGCAAAGCCCCGGTGGGGAGGTTTGGGGGAGCGAAGCCCCCCTAAAAGCAGCCTCTTTTGTTGGCCCTTGGATGCTGTGTAATTGTTCCTGTCTCCTGACATAGGGGCCCAGCTCCTCATGTACTGCACCACTTCTCAGGGCCGTCCAAAGGGGGGGTCCAGACACGTAGGTCCCCCCCCTTGGGTGCGCCTATGTGTGTTAGGTAACATATACTGCCCGGCCAGGGGGAGGGTTTACTATTGGCTGGAGATTTATTAGGCTGCCTATAGCAACCAATCACAGCTCAGCTTCTATTTTCTTACAGGTCATTAATATGACATTCAAATTCTATTTTATTATAGCTAACATCAGTTATTTATTAACCCGGGCGTAGCCGGATACTACAGCTAGTATATAATAAAATACAATACATCAGTACAAATATAATACAATACAAACCATATGAGACAAAAAATAGATAAATACATCACTGAGCCCATTAGGAGAGAGGTTCCTGCTCGCAAGCTTACAATCTTTGAGGAAGTAGGGGAGACACAAAAGGTAATAGTAGCATATGCCATCATATATGGTCCAGCTATCAAAATGATAAATAGGGGATTCATTTAATGCTGCATGAACCGTTCACCAGCCAGGATCTGTACAAGAACAGATAAAGTGCTATAAAATGCATGGGGGTGTAGATGAGGTAGATAGATACAATACAATAGTTAAGGCAAAAATTAAAGGTGACCCTGCTCAAAAGAGCTAACAGTCTGCAACAGGATTGGGGTTACACAAGGTACAGGGGCTTATTACAGTGATGGTCCAGGCATCTTGAGGAAATGGGGAATAGAAATAAAGTTACATGAATGATCACCAGACATCTGTGTAGAGCTTTTGGGTTTGGTGGAGTTTGAAGAAGAGATTCTGTTCAGAGAGATGGTACTGTATATAGCCCATTCACTAAGGACATCTATTAGGGAGCATGATAGGCCGCCTTAAAAAGATGTGTTTTTAGGGAGCGTCTGAAGCTTTGCAAGTTGTGGATAGTCCTGATTTCTTGGGGTAGAGCATTCCAGAGAATTGGTGCAGCTCGGGAGAAGTCTTGGAGCTGGGAGTAGGAGGATCGGATTAGTGCAGATGTTAGTCAAAGGTTATTTGTAGAACGTAGAGAATGGGTGGGGTGATAGACAGAGATGAGGGAGGAGATGTAGGGAGGTGCTGCCCTGTGAAGAGCTTTGTGGGTGAGAACAAGCAGTTTGAAATCGATCCTGTAATGTACAGGCAGCCAATGCAATGACTGGCACAAAGCGGAGGCATCTGAGTAACGATTGGCCAGGTGGGTGATCCTGGCTGCTGCATTAAAGATGGACTGGAGAGGGGAAAGTTTAGAGAGGGGGAGGCCGATTAGTAGAGAATTGCAGTAGTCAAGGCGGGAATGGATCAGGGCCACTGTAAGGGTTTTAGTTGTTTCCATGGTGAGAAAGGGGCAAATTCTAGAGATGTTGTTCAGGTGCAAATGACAAGAGCGGATGAGGGATTGTGTATAGGAGGTGAAGGAGAGATTGGTGTCAAACATAACACTAAGACAGTGAGCCTGCTGCCTAGGCGTTATGGTAGTGCCGCACACTGAGAGAGAGATGTCAGATTTAGGGAGGTTAGTGGAGGGCGGGAGCAGAAGTAGTTCAGTTTGGGAAAGGTTAAGTTTCAAATAGAGAGCAGACATGATGTTGGAAACTGCAGCTAGACAGTCATTGGCGTTTTATAATACTGCAGGGGTAAGGTCAGGGGTTGAAGTGTATAGTTGTGTGTCATCAGCATAAAGATGGTACTGGAAGCCAAATCTGCTGATGGTGTGTCCAATCGGGGTCGTGTAGAGAGAAGAGAAGAGGGCCAAGGACTTAGCCCTGAGGGACCCCAATAGTGAGAGGAAGAGGAGAGAAAGTGGAGCCAGCGAACATTACACTGAAAGAGCGGTTGGAAAGATAGGAAGAGAACCAGGAGCGAGCGGTGTCCTCTATGCCAATGGAGTGCAGCATAGAGAGTAGGAGATGGTGATCAAGAGTGTCAAAAGCTGCGGAGAGGTCCAGAAGAATAAGCAGAGAGTAGTCACCATTACGTTTTGCTGTCAGAAGGTCATTGGTCACTTTGATGAGGGCGGTTTCTGTAGAGTGATGGGGGTGGAAACCATACTGGAATGGACCTAGAAGAGAGTGAGCGCAGAGGTAGCAGGTGAGGCGGGTGTAGACCAGGCGCTCCAAGAGTTTAGAGATGAAGTAGAGATTGGAGATTGGTCTGTAGTTATTTGTGCAGCATGGGTCAAGAGAAGATTTCTTTAATAATGGATTAATGATAGAATGTTTGAAGGAGGAGTGGAATATGCCAGAAGAGAGGGAAAGGTTGAAGATTTTGGTTAGGTGAGTGGTGTCGACCGGAGTGAGAGACTGAAGTAGGTGTGAGGGAATGGGGTCAGCGGTGCATGTTGTTGGACGAATGGAAGAGAGGACTTCTTTTGTGATTGGGTCAAATAGGGAGAGTGAGCTGGTGGAAATGTGAGGAAGAGTGGATGTAGCAGCGCTTGGAGGCTGGGAGCTGATTTCCTGGCAGATGTTGTCTATTTTCTCCATAAAGTAAGAAGCCAGATCATCAGCACAGAGGTCAGTGATGGGTGGGTGACCCTGGGGGGTGGTATACCACTGTTACTCAGAGGGTGAGGGGATGGAAGAGCATAATGGTGTGAACTTCAAAAGAGGGAAATGATAGTGATGGGGCTGAGGGAATGACCTGGAAAGTACATTCTGGGGACAGGAGTAAGCCAGCTCCTCCACCTTGTCTGTTCCCAGGTCTCGGGTAATGAGAAAAATGTAAGCCAACCTAAGAAATAGCGGGAGGAGACACTGTGTCTGAATCCTGGATCCAAGTTTCTGTGAAGTCCAGGAGGTTAAGAGAGTTAGTGAGAAAGTGATTGTGGATGAAGGGAAGCTTGTTACATACAGACCGTGGATTCCAGAGAGCCCAATTAAAAGAGGGAGATGAAGGTGTGCAAGTAATGATGATAAGGTTAGCATGGTTTCTATGTGAGGTGGGAGAGGGGTTGAAGTTGGAGGAAGGTGGACCAGGATTTGGAGAGGTATCACCTGACAGGAGCAGCAGTAAAAAGAGCAAAAAAGGCAAATACGGTAGTTTTTGTAATTGTGACTTTGTTTCTGATGCCACACCTTGGAACATGGTGGTCTGAGATTATTCAGTACGTTGAAGAGAGTATGGTAGCTGAAGACAGTAGAGGGAAGGAGAGAGGGGCTTATCTGGATGAGGGGTGATGGAGGGGGAATGGGGCGATAAAGGTGAATGGCAAAGGCACATAGAACAAAAGACATTGATGTAAAGGACATGGTATGAAAGAAAAAAAAAAAATATATATATTTGTTGAAAATAAAGTAACAAAGACAGCAGACGGGTATAGCTGGTACCTTCTAGTTACTTCTTTGTTATATCTGGGATATTTCTGATGTGACACTTTAAGATGTCACACTTAAATGATGTCACATCTGAGCAAGGTCATATCTGACCTGCTCCATTCAATGTATACCATTCAAATACATACATACATGCATACATACATTCATTTGCAAAATTTTGTGATTGTAGATACAACGGTTCAAATTCCTTTAGTGGACATACAGTACAGACCAAAAGTTTGGACACAGCTTCTCATTCAAAGAGTTTTATTTATTTTCATGACTATGAAAATTGTAGATTCACACTGAAGGCATCAAAACTGTAAATTAACACATATAAAATTATTTACTTAACAAAAAAGTGTGAAACAACTGTAAATATGTCTTATATTCTAGGTTCTTCAAAGTAGCCACCTTTTGCTTCGTTTACTGCTTTGCACACTATTGGCATTCTCTTGATGAGCTTCAAGAGGTAGTAACCGGAAATGGTCTTCCAACAGACTTGAAGGAGTTCCCAGAGATGCTTAGCACTTGCTGGCCCTTTTGCCTGCACTCTGCGGTCCAGCTCACCCCAAACCATCTTGATTGGGTTCAGGTCTGGTGACTGTGGAGGCCAGGTCATCTGGCATAGCACCCCATCATTCTTCTTCTTGGTCAAATAGCCCTTACACAGCCTGGGGTTTGGGGTCATTGTCTTGTTGAAAATTAAATGATGGTCCAACTAAATGCAATCCGGATGGAATAGCATGCCGCTGCAAGATGCTGTGGTAGCCATGCTGGTTCAGTATGCCTTCAATTTGGAATAAATCCCCAACAGTGTCACCAAAGCACCCCCACACCATCACACCACCTCCTCCATGCTTCACGGTGGGAACCAGGCATGCAGAGTCCATCCGTTCACTTTTTCTGCGTCGCACAAAGACACGGTGGTTGGAAGCAAAGATCTCAAATTTGGACTCATCAAACCAAAGCACAGATTTCCACTGGTCTAATGTCCATTCCTTGTGTTCTTTAGCCCAAATAAGTCTCTTCTGCTTGTTGCCTGTCCTTAGCCGTGGTTTCCTAGCAGCTATTTTTCCATGAAGGCCTGCTGCACAAAGTCTCCTCTTAACAGTTGTTGTAGAGATGTGTCTGCTGCTAGAACTCTGTGTCTCTAATCTGAGCTGTTGTTAACCTGCAGTTTTTGAGGCTGGTGACTCGGATGAACTTATTCTCCGCAGCAGAGGTGACTCTTGGTCTTCCTTTCCTGGGGCAGTCCTCATATGAGCCAGTTTCTTTATAGCGCTTGATGGTTTTTGCAACTGCACTTGGGGACACGTTTAAAGTTTTGTACAAAAACTACTGAGAAAAAGCAGCATTAGAAAAACTTACCATCAATGCCAAAATCAAAAACCAACACTGCACTTGCAGGATGCAGTCAGACCCCACTATGTAAAGCAAGCACCAGGTGCAGGCTGATATAAAAAGACACCTCTACCTACAAAAAAATGTGGGAGGCGACCTGCCATGCACATAATAGGCTTGTTTTGGATATCATTCACACTGATACAAATGATGCAGAGTGTCTGAAAGCTACCCACTGGCTCTGCCACCTAACCAATGGGCCGCCCAGTACGATGCTTCTGCACCACTAGATGCAATGGTGGCCAATGCATGAAACAATACCCCATGTATAAGGTTTTTTGTTTATCACATAAAAAACTTTTTTGCACTTTTTTTTATCATTTTCGGGGTGCAGCTGGGCCCCATGGGGCGCTGTTCATCTGGTACCTTTACACGCGGCAACTTTTCTAGGAATTTCACTGGCAACTTACTGGTTGCAGTAAAATCATGGAGACAATGTTCCATTTGTACACAGCAACAAGATAGAACAATGTGCCCATGATTTCACTGCAACCAGTAAGTTGCCAGTGAAATTCCTAGAAAAGTTGCCGCGTGTAAAGGTACCCTAATGGTACCTTTACACGCCGCCACAACAGGATGGATACCAACGGCTACTTCACGTGCACGAGCACGCCCGAACGTTTACCAATGGGAAACGCACCCTCTTTACACGCCGCCACAAGGTGCGCTACGCTACGCTACATCTACAGCTAGCTACATCGCCGGGTGTCTCAAGTAGCCAGCTGTAGCTCATTTACACACCGCTATAACCAGCTACTATGGGCGTACCTGGTGCAGCAGGGACAGCACATAGGCGTGCCACAATTGTGGATTACGAGCCGTCCGTACGCTGATAGGACGAAGCAATAACATCCTGATTGGGCAGGCAACGCAGGAGGCTGAGTAATACAGCACGCTCGAGCGATTGTGTAGTGTGACTCGTCAGCTCCTTAAATATGCCTCCCTATGCAGCGACTACCAATCATCATGCAGCAGCTTCCACCAATGATCGCACATGGGGCGCGGTAACACGGAGCCTGGGTCACGCCTTAGCTACATTGCAGCTACATCGCCGGGTGTCCAGAGTTCCCTTCTGTAGCTTCTTTACACGCCGATACAGCTCGCTACAATCGGCGATGTAGCCATATGTTTATGGGCAGTGCACGGATACAGAGGTATCTGTAGCCGGCTGTGTCGTCCCGTCTTCACACGCCGCTACTACGGGGTATTTTGCCGCTACAAGCTACATTTGTAGCCTGTAGCGGGTTGTATCCATCCTGTTGTGGCGGCGTGTAAAGGTACCATAAGAGTGATGTCACCATTCTTCATCAGAGTAGTCTCATATGTATTTGTTCGTTGTTTTTTTGCGAAAGATGGAATCTCTTTTCTTGCACAGTTCATCGTTCCCACAATGCTCATTCTCTTGGCTTTCAGTGTATTGGCAAGTTTCAATGAAGTGAAAAAATTATCTGTAGTAACATTTCTTCCCTTGTTCAAAAATGGATCCATTAGTTTGAGAACAATGTGTTGTGCAAGAGACTGATCAGCTGGTCGTTGTTCATCTTTTACCAAATATGGAAACCCGTTGCAGAGGTATTTGGATTCTACGTCGGCTACCAGCCAGAATTTTATTCCAAATTTGTCTGGCTTATTGGCTATATATTGGGTGAAAGGACATCTTGATTTAGTTGAAAAAAGGTGTTCATCAACTGTCAGGTTATGTCCAGGTTTGTAACACAGTATACAATTTCCAATGAAACGATTCCACACTTCAGAAAGTAAAGCAAACTTGTCATTCTTCAATGTATCAGATCGGGTGGATTTGATGTCAAATCGTACAAATCGCATCAATTCTTCGAACCTACTAATCGGCATAGTGTCTTGAAAGAAGCGAGGACCCCAAGTACTTGACCACAAGGTTTTTACAGAAAGACCATTTGCATTATATGCGCCCCTCACATATAATATTGCAATAAATGCATCAAATGCATCATAAGAGAAACTGTCCATTTATCATCTTCAAGTTTCTGACGAGCCTCCATTTCTGTACACTTTTTTTATGTGGCGAAGTATAGGTTCATCAATTGACAACCTCCATGCACTTGATACATTCCCATTGATGGTCTCTTATTTGGCATAAGGGATGGGTCCAGCTGTTTCTCGTAGAATGTTTTGTTGGGTCAGTCGGCCAGTCGATGCAGAAGCAATTGGGACAACTTCACACACAGTTCCATCGCAACAAGTCTCTTTATGACCCACAGCAGGTGGAATGTCCACTGTACCTTTCTTTCTCCCTCCATATCCAAAATATTGTGGTTGGGTCCCTCTTCCTCTACCTCTTTGCAATTGTGGTGTGGCCATACATCTTGTTGACATAGTAGGACGTCCATCATCCTTTCCAGAATCTTTGGTATCGTCAATGATATCACTGTTACTGCTTGAATCTGATTCTTCGGAAATATCATGAGGAAAATATTCTTCATCAGACTCTGAGTCTATTTGTTCCTGATTTTCTTCTTCTGACTCATTTTCAGATAAATTCTGAAGACATTTCAAAATTTCATCACTTGTCAGACTCCTCTGCTTACTCATGCTTCAAATATACGTCGCAAAAAGGGACTTATAAGATCGCAGAAGTAATAAAACGACACTGTACAAACATGCAGAGTTGTAGCTTCAACTGTAATGTTTGCTACTGAAGTGCAGACAGTGCTAATTGCTACAAGAGACATGGATCAAACATGTTCAGACAAAACAAAATGCTGAATCATCCCTGATATGCAAAGATACAATTACACTCTACAACTAGGGAGAAGCACTGTGATTTCTGTACTCTGTAATATTAGGTGACTTACCTACTACAACTTTTATGTATGGGGTCAAATTGACCCCTTTAGTACTTATAGGTATGAATTGTAAAATCCGGACCCCTGAAAAAGTTACAATTAATTTTTGTGTCCTAAAATATACACAACCATGAATAAATAAGTCACAAAAACTCAGAACTCATTTGTTAAAATTTTTGAAATTATAGGAAAAAGAAATAGCAAAAGGGTCAAAATGACCCATCCGGTAGTTCTAGTGTTAAAGTAATGATGGCCACTTGGTTTTCTTTACTTAGCTGCTTTTTTCTTGCCATAATACAAATTCTAACAGTCTATTCAGTAGGACTATCAGCTGTGTATCCACCAGACTGATGGTCCCAACCCCATTTATAAGTCAAGAAATCCCACTTATTAAACCTGACAGGGCACACCTGTGAAGTGAAAACCATTTCCGGTGACTACCTCTTGAAGCTCATCAAGAGAATGCCAAGAGAGTGCAATGCAGTAATCAAAGCAAAAGGTGGCTACTTTGAAAAACCTAGAATATAAGACATATTTTCAGTTGATTCACACTTTTTTGTTAAGTATATAATTCTCCCTGAGATCAGTAAGTACTTTGTTTTGTTGGTCTACTAGGCATTGCTCCCACCTAGCCAGAATCCTACTCCACACTGATGAGGGGCAACACCCCGAAACAGCTGTCTGTGGATGGATACTTGGCCTTGGTATTCCCTTGTCATATCTTTAAGCTTGTAAAGAGCTGGATATTGACTCTAAGGGCCACTTAATATGGTGGTTATCATGGCCAGGTCCTTCACTAGAGGAAGATCTGGCTAGTCCTGTGTTGAGACTCCTAAACGAGGCTCCACAGACACTATTTGCATATTCAAAATTCCCAGGGGGCAATGGGCCTAGGAATTCACTGTGTTGAGCGCTTTAGCCGGCTGCCCGCAGTGTTTTCTTGAACTGGTCTCCCTGAGATCAGTAAATACTTTGTATAGCTGACAAAGTGGAATAAAATGTGATTAAAAGGTCATATACAAATATAAATGGTGTAATTGAAAAAGTCATCTTGTCCCGTAAAAAACAAACCACTACACAGCTCCATCAGCAAAAAAATAAAAAAGATGTAAAACGCTATTTTTCTATAAAATAGTTTTTATCTTGTAAAAGCAGCAAACCATTAAAAAAAATATAAATTTGCTATTGCTCTATTCATACTGACCCAAAGAATAAATATGTTTTATCACCTTTATAACATGGTGAATGGTGTAAAAAAAAAAATATATATTGAATTGCTGCTTCTTCCTGATTCTGCCTCACAAAAAGTGGAATAGAACTTGATAAAAAAAATTATGTGGTCCAAAATGGTACCAATAAAAACAACAACTCATTCCGCAACTAACAAGCCCTCACATGACTCTAGAAAACTAAAAAAAATTGTAGCCTTCAAATTTCGATGAAGCCAAAAAATTTACCATATTTCTCGGATTATAAAACGCACTTTTGCTCCCCCAAATTTTGGGGGAAAGTGGGGGGTGCGTATTACAATCCAAATATACGGATTATACTGCAGGGGAGGTGTGGGCAGCTCTGGAGCCTGTCCGGGGGCTGGGGGAGACTGGGGCGGGCTGGTGCAGGCTGCAGGAGGCAGCGGGAGCTCACGTGCCCCCGCTTATAAAATATGCACTGCAGCTGTCCATCACCACATCGCGGTGATGGACTGGGGTGAGCAGCGCATTTGTTGAGGATTTCTGCTATTCTGGCACCTTAGGGGCTCAGTCAATACGACATGGCACCCCCAAACCATTCCAGCTAAATCTGAAATCCAATATGGAGCTCCTTCCCTTCTGAGCTTTGCACTGTACCTCAAACATAGGCGCACCCAAGGGGGGGGACCTACGTGTCTGGACCCCCCCCTTTGGACGGCCCTGAGAAGTGGTGCAGTACACAAGGAGCTGGGCCCCTATGTCAGGAGACAGGAACAATTACACAGCACCCAAGGGCCCACAAAAGAGGCTGCTTTTAGGGGGGCTTCGCTCCCCCAAACCCCTCCACCGGGGGCTTTGCCCCTCGGAACCCCGCTGGGGGATGACACCCCCCTTTCAGGGCCGGTGTGTGTTTCTTGGACCCCTACCTTGGGAAATTTCTGGGTGCGCCACCTCAAAAGTAGTTTTTAATCTCATATGAGGCATCTGTGTAGTCAAAAGAACTTGTACACCAAATTGTATGGTGTATTCTCTCCTGCTACCCTTGTGAAAATACAAATTTGGGGCTAAAACAACATTTTTGAGGTAAAAATTAAATTTTTCTTTTTACACGGTTCAACGTTCTAAAATTCTGTGAAGCACCTGAGGGTTCAAGGTGCTCACCGCACACCTAGATAAGTTCTTTGTGGGGTCTATTTTCCAAAATGGGGTCACTTGTGGGTGTTTTCCACTCTTTAGGCACATCAGGGGCTCTCCAAACACGACATGGTGTCTGCTAACAATTCCAGCCAATCTTGCCTTTCAAAAGTATTGCACTCCTTCCCTTCCGAGCCATGCCGTGTGCTCAAACAGGAGTTTACCACCACATGTGGGTTATCGACATACTCAGAAGAAATTGCACAACAGATTGTACAGTGCAATATTTTCTGTTACCCTTGTGAAAATAAAAATTTGAGCTGAAAGAGCATTTTAAGAAAAATATGATGTATTTATTTTTTTATTTTAATGCTCAACTTTCTGAAATTCTGTGAAGCACCTGGGAGTTTTCGGTTCTTACCACACATCTAGATAAATTATTTGAGGTCTTTAGTTAACCAAATGGGGTCACTTATGGGCATTTGCCATCGTTTAGGCATGTCAGGGGTCTTCCAAACAGCCCTGCTGCCTTCTAAAGCAATAGTATTTTTTTTGTGCTATCAACGTATTTTTAAGGAAAAAAGTAACATTTTTTTCCACATTACTTTAGTTCCTGTGAAGCACCTGAAGGGTTAATAAACTTCTTCCATTTGGTTTTGAGCAATTTTAGGGGTGCAGTTTTTTTAGAATGGTGTCACTTTTGGGTATTTTTTAAGTTAAGGAGCTGGGGGCAACATACTGGTCAATTAAGAGCAAGGAGTGGGTACACTGTCAGGCAGAAGAAGGTAATATAAATCAAAAGGCGAGAAAACGCTTCTACTAATAAACGTTAACTACCAAAATTGAAATAGATGAACATTAATTATCTTTATTTGGGACACACAACACAGCAACCTAAAATAAAAACAGTTAAAAACAATTCTATATACTTGTACAAGGGCCAGATCCCACAATGCAGGTGCAATCAAAATACATTACACAAAGGATACATGCATCAATAGTAACATTAATCATGTAATAACAATATAATCTACTATATAATCTCTTAATCGTGTCTGTCTGACGCCGAAATCGCTCGCCAGCGCTCATTGATTGTCGCAAGCCGTGGCAACCAATGACCGCCGCATATGCAAAAACCCACGTGCATTCAAAATTAGAAGATTATAGATTATATAGTAGCTGTAACCTGGCGACAGCGACGCATAGGCGTTGCTATCGCCAGGCTACATGCGTACGGCCACGGCAGGCACCGGTACCCGCCGCCCCCACCTCGCTTCCTCGCTTTCCTGCCTCCCTCCTCGCCTTCCTGCCTCCCTGCCTCTCTCCACGCCTCCCGCTGTTCTCACCTGTCTTCTCCCTATACAAGCTGTCATGTGACAGGGTGGGCTGATCTGAAGTCACACAACCCGCCCTGTCACATGTCGCTGTACTTAGTGCGACACTGCAGGTGAGAACAGAGGGGAACGAGGGGAATCCTGGCCCCCTGCAGTCATCCTGCTCCCCCCCTGGCTCCATCGTGCCCCCTCCAGCTCCATCCTGCCCCCCACCCCGACTCCATCCTGCACCCCCCCCCAGCTCCATCCTTCTCCCCCTGCATCCATCCTGCCCCCCCGGCTCCTTTCTGCCCCGCTCGCTCCTTTCTGCCCGCTCGCTCCTTTCTGCCCCGCTCGCTCCTTTCTGCCCCGCTTGCTCGTCCTGCCCCGCTCGCTCCGTCCTGCCCCGCTTCGCTCCGTCCTGCCCCGCTCGCTCCGTCCTGCCCCGCTCGCTCCGTCCTGCCCCGCTCGCTCCATCCTGGCCCACTCGCTCAATCATGCCCTGCTCTTATCCATCCTGCCACCCCGCATCCATCCTGCCACCCCCGCATCCATCATTCCCCCCTGCATCCATCCTGCGCCCCCGCATCCATCCTACCCCGCAGCATCCGTCCTTCTCCCCCGGTTCTGTCATGTCCCCCCCCCCCCCGCATCCATCCTGCCCCCCCCTCCCTCTGGCTCCATCTTGTCCCCCACCCCCTCGCTCCATCCTGCCTCCCCAGCTCCATCCTGATCCCCCTGGCTCCATCCTGCCCCCCCGCTCCATCCGGCCCGCCCGCTCCATCCTCCCCCACCCCGCTCCATCCTGCCCCCCTTCCCAGCTCCATCCTGCCCCGCTCGCTCCTGCCTGCCCCGCTGTCTCTGTCCTGCCCAGCTCGCTCCGTCCTGGCCCTCTCGCTCCATCCTGCCCTGCTTGCTCCATCCTGCCCCCCCCTGCATCCATCCTGCCCCCCCCTCACATCCATCCTGCTCCCCCGACTCCATCCTGCCCCCTCGCTCCATCCTTCCCCGCCGCATCCATCCTGCTCCCCCCGGCTCCATCCTGCCCTACCGCATCCATCCTGCTCCCCCGGCTCCATCCTGCCCCACTCGCTCCATCCTGCCCCTCCTCGCCACCGTCCTGTCCCCTGCCACCATCCTGCCCCCCCTGTCACCATCCGGCCCCCTGACTCCATCCTGCCCCCCCACCTCCATCCTGCCCCCGGCTCCATCCTGCCCCGCTCGCTCCATCCTGCCCCCTCGCCACCATCCTGCCCCCCCCACCATTCTGCCCCCCCATCACCATCCTGCCCCCCTGCTCCATCCTGCTCCCCCAGCAGTTAGCGGTCATGTGTTTCCCAGGCAACGACAGGTCCTACAGGCCTGTAGGACCTAGAAGACGGAGGTGGAGCGAGCTGGCGGACAGGTGAGTATCCTCACTGAAGATTTTTTTATTTTTACTTTTATTTATTGTGGAGGAGCGGGGGGGGGCCGCGGGGAGCGGAGTATCGCCATATACCATAGTGCTGCTATACATGTACTGTAATGTACCGCCATATGCTATAGCGCTGCTATACATGTACTGTAATGTACTGCCATATGTTATAGTGCTGCTATACATGGGCTGTAATGTACCGCCATACGTTATAGTGCTGCTATACATGTGCTGTAATGTACCGCCATATACCGTAGCGCTGCTATACATGTACTATAATGTACCGCCCTATACTATAGTGCTGCTATACATGTATTGTAATGTACTGCCATATGTTATAGTGCTGCTATACATGGGCTGTGATGTACCGCCATACGTTATAGTGCTGCTATACATGTGCTGTAATGTACCCCCATATACTATAGCGCTGCTATACATGTACTGTAATGTACCGCCATATACTATATTGCTGTACATGTGCTATAATGTACCGTCATATACTATAGTGCTGTTATACATGTACTGTAATGTACCGCCATATACTATAGTGCTGCTATACATGTGCTGTAATGTACCACCATATACCATAGCGCTGATAGGCTGCTATACATGTGCTTTAATGTACTGCCATATACCATAGCGCTGCTATACATATACTGTAATGTACCGCCATATACAATAGCGCTGCTATACATGTACTGTAATGTACCGCCATATACCATAGCCCTGCTATACATGTGCTGTATTGTACCGCCATATACTATAGTGCTGCTATACATGTGCTGTAATGTACCACCATATACTATAGTGCTGCTATACATGTGCTGTAATGTACCGCCATATACTATAGCGCTGCTATACATGTACTATAATGTAGCGCAATATGCTATAGTGCTGTTATACATGTACTGTAATGTACCGCCATATGCTATAGTGCTGCTATACATGTGCTGTAATGTACCGCCATATACCATAGCGCTGCTATACATGTACTATAATGACTATAATGTACCCCCATATACTATAGCGCTGCTATACATGTACTGTAATGTACCGCCATATACTATAGTGCTGCTATAGATGTGCTGTAATGTACCACCATATACTATAGTGCTGCTATACATGTACTGTAATGTACCGCCATATACTTTAGCACAGCTATACATGTACTGTAATGTGCCGCCATATACTATAGTGCTGTTATACATGTACTGTAGTGTACCCCTATATACCATAGTGCTGCTATACATGTACTGTAATATACCGCCTTATACTATAGTGCTGCTATACATGTACTGTAATATACCGCCTTATACTATAGTGCTGCTATACATGTGCTGTAATGTACCACCATATATCATAGCGCTGCTATATATATAATATATATAGAGTTCACTCACGTTGACTGAACAAGTTCTGTCAGTCACAGTATGTCAACTACATACATATTCTAGAATACTCGATGCGTTAGAATCAGGCCACCATCTAGTGTCTCATAATTGTTCACTTCAAGTTAGAACGGAATATACACAAGGCACTATAAGTCAACAGGTGAGAGGTGAGGGGAATATAGAAGATAACAATAACAGTAGTATGAGAGAGCAGTCCAACGCTAAACTATGACATTATATTATTAGTACATGTTAGATGTTACAATTGATGCATTGTGTTGTATGTCACTAATAAAGATTATTAATATTCATCTATAGTGCCTTGTGAAATTATTTGGCACCCTTGAACTTTTCAACCTTTTGCCACATTTCAGGCTTCAAAATAAAGATATACATTTTAATTTTTTTGTGAAGAATCAATAACAAGTGGGACACAATCGTGAAGTGGAGAGAAATTTATTGGATATTTTTAACTTTTTTAAGAAATAAAAAACTGAAAAGTGGGGCGTGCAATATAATTCGGCCCCTTTGTTAATACTTTTTAGCGCCACCTTTTGCTGCGATTACAGCTGCAAGTCGCTTGGGATATGTCTATCAGTTTTGCACACCCAGAGACTGAAATTCTTACTCACTCAGTGAGGTTGGATGGAAAGCGTTTGTGAACAGCAGTTTTCAGCTCTTTCCACAGATTCTCGATTGGATTCAGATCTGTACTTTGACTTGGCCTTTCTAACACCTGGATACGTTTATTTTTGAACCATTTCATTGTAGATTTTGCTTTATGTTTGGGATCATTGTCTTATTGGAAGATAAATCTCCCTCCCAGTCCCAGGTCTTTTGCAGACTCCAACAAGTTTTCTTCCAAAATGGTCCTGTATTTGGCTCCGTCCATTTTCCCATCAATTTTAACCATCTTCCCTGTCCCTGCTGAAGAAAAGCAGGCCCAAACCATGATGCTGCCACCACCATGTTTAACAGTGGGGATGGTGTTTTGAGGGTGATGAGCTGTGTTGCTTTTATGCCAAACATATCGTTTTGCATTGTGGCCAAAAAGTTCGATTTTGGTTTCACCTGACCAGAGCACCTTATTCCACATGTTTGGTGTGTCTCCCAGGTGGCTTGTCGCAAACTTCAAACGAGACTTTTTATGGATATCTTTGAGAAATGGCTTTCTTCTTGCCACTCTTCCATAAAGGCCAGATTTGTGCAGTGTACGACTGATTGTTGTCCTATGGACAGACTCTCCCACCTCAGATGTAGATCTCTGCAGTTCATCCAGAGTGATCATGTGCCTTTTGGCTGCTTCTCTGATCAGTCTTCTCGTTGTTCGAGATGAAAGTTTAGAGGGACGGCTGGGTCTTGGTAGATTTGTAGTGGTCTGATACGCCTTCCATTTCAATATGATCGCTTGCACAGTGCTCCTTGAGATGTTTAAAACTTGGGAAATCTTTTTGTATCCAAATCCGGCTTTAAACTTCGCCACAACAGTATCTCGGACCTGCTTGGTTTGTTCCTTGGTCTTCATGATGCTCTCTGCACTCGAAACGGAACCCTGAGACTATCACAGAGCAGGTGCATTTATATAGAGACTTGATTACATATAGGTGGATTCTATTTATCATTACCAGTCTTTTAGGAGAACATTGGATCATTCAGAGATCCTCACTGAACTTTTGGAGTGAGTTTGCTGCACTGAAAGTAAAGGGGCCGAATAATGTTGCACGCCTCACTTTTCAGTTTTTATTTGTTAAAAAAGTTTAAAATATCCAAAAAATTTCGTTCTACTTCACGATTGTGTCCCACTTGTTGTTGATTCTTCACAAAAAAATTAGAATTTATATCTTTATGTTTGAAGCATGAAATGTGGCAAAAGGTTGAAAAGTTCAAGGGGGCCAAATACTTTCGCACTATATTTCAATTGTGTTAGTGCTCGTTCATTAGCAGAAGACTTTTCTCTCCTTTTTTATATTTCCGGTATTTTTTGTCGCTTAGACCTATCAGTCACTTCAAATTTCAGATAACCCTTCTAACTTCCTAACTAGAAATAAATGTTTCCAAAATTGTGCTGATATAAAGTAAATATGTGGAAAATGTTATTTATTAACTATTTTGTGTGATCTAGCTCTCTGGTTTAAGGGTATAAAAATTAAGTTTGCGAAATTTTTGCCAAATTTCAGGAGTTTTTTTTCCACAAAAAATATCGGCCTAAATTTGCTATTACCATAAAGTTCAATAAGACATGAAAAAACATTCTCAGTTTCACTGGGATCCATTGCAGCGTTTTAGAGTTATTTCCTCATATAGTTGGAAGAAAAAAAGTTTGGTACCATGTTAGCTAGTTGAAAAAAGATTGATTGCTCTCAGTGGGGGAAACAAAATAATAATCTTGCAGTTGTGATACCTTTTAATAGCTAACAAAAAAAAAAGTAATTGATGTTACAAAGCAGCATGCTTTCGGGACATTCTATATAACACAAGTGAAAAAAGATATACCAATAAATAGTTATATTTACCCGTATATAAGCCGACCCGTGTATAAGCCGACCCCCCTACTTTTGCCCCCAAAACCTGGGAAAACCTATTGACTCGTGTATAAGCCGAGGGTGGACCCCAGCACAGGTATACAGCCCCCAGCAGTGTGGTATACAGGCCCCCCCAGTGGTAGTATACAGAAGCCTCCCAGTGGTAGTATACAGAAGCCTCCCCAGTGGTAGTATACAGCAGCCTCCCCAGTGGTATATACAGGCCCCAGCAGTATTACAGCAGCCTCCCCAGTGGTATATACAGGCCCCAGCAGTATTACAGCAGCCTCCCCAGTGGTATATACAGGCCCCAGCAGTATTACAGCAGCCTCCCCAGTGGCATATACAGGCCCCAGCAGTATATACAGCAGCCCCAGTGGTATACAGCAGCCTCCCCAGTGGTATATACAGACCCCAGCAGTATTACAGCAGCCTCCCCAGTGGTATATACAGACCCCACCAGTATATACAGCAGTCCCAGTGGTATTCAGGCCCCAGCAGTATATACAGCAGCCCCAGTGGTATATAGCAGCCCCAGTGGTGTGGTATACAGCAGCCCCAGGGGTATATAGCAGCCCCAGGGGTATATAGCAGCCCCAGTGGTGTGGTATACAGCAGCCCCAGGGGTATATAGCAGCCCCATAGCAGCCCCAGTGGTATATAGCAGCCCCAGGGATATATAGCAGCCCCAGGGGTATATAGCAGCCCCAGTGGTCTGGTATACAGCAGC
This sequence comes from Allobates femoralis, assembly GCA_033576535.1. Taxonomy (NCBI): domain Eukaryota; kingdom Metazoa; phylum Chordata; class Amphibia; order Anura; family Aromobatidae; genus Allobates; species Allobates femoralis. The sequence continues at coordinate 125,892,770 of JARQOC010000011.1, forward strand.
CCCAGGGGTATATAACAGCCCCAGTGGTATACAGCAGCCCAAGGGGTATATAGCAGCCCCAGTGGTGTGGTATATAGCAGCCCCAGGGGTATATAGCAGCCCCAGTGGTATATAGCAGCCCCAGGGGTATACAGCAGCCCCAGGGGTATATAGCAGCCCCAGGGGTATACAGGCCCCCAAATGCTGGTACTTGCCCCCCCTGTGTGGTAAGGGTCCCCCCCCCCCGCTGCTTAACTTACCATCCCTGGTCTTCTGCACTGCACCGCGTCGGTCTTCTGTGCTCCGTCCTCCATGCTCCCGTCTGGCTGCATCCGGGATCCCCGGCCGTCACAGTAACGATGACGTCATCGTGCGACGGCCAGGGATCCCGGATGCAGCCGGACGGGAGCATGGAGGACGGAGCACAGAAGACCGGCGGTGCAGAAGACCGGGGAAGTTAAGCAGCGGGGGGGCCCTTACCACACAGGGGAGGCGAGTGCCAGCATTTGGGGTACCGTATTGACCCGTGTATAAGCCGAGGGGGAACTTTTCAGCCCAATTTTTGGGCTGAAAAACTCGGCTTATACACGAGTATATACGGTATGTAAAAAAAAAACACTACACATATTTGGTATCGCCGCGTCCGTAACAACCTACTCTATTAAACTGTCAAACTAGTTAACTCCTTCAGTGAACACTGTAAAAAAAAAAAAAACATAGCAAAACTATGTATTTTCATCATACAGCTGACAAAAACGTGGAATAAAATGCAATAAAAAGTCATATACAAATAAAAATGTTACCGCTGAAAACGTCATCTTGTCCTACAAAAAATAAAACACAAACCTATCCATGGGCGTATCCAGGATCAAATTTGCTAATTACTCCATGTTGGTTCCATAGGGACTTCTGATTTATTTACCTGACTCTGATGTTCATTCTGTGTCTTTGGACATAGGTATCCCTATGCACTGACTTGTGATCTACTATGCAGTCTCTCCAAAGCATATACTATGTAAATACCATGCTAATGTTATGTAAACTCATTGCCTATAGTTAATTTAGTGCCCGTGGTGTCTGTGTCTTCCTACACCACCAATCCTGTCCTGTTTGATGTCATAACAATGTTTGGATCCTCTGTTTCATGTTTTTGATCTGTATTAAACTTTTATATATTTGCATGAAAATTTGGTCTCCACTCATGTGGTACATTAAACACAAATTTTTCTGTCGCTGGTAAAATAAGTAAAAAAGTGTTGTGCCTATATTTATGAGATCCTTGTTTCCCCACATGCTTTTTAACATTGTTCTATTTTGTTGCCGTTGTGAGACAGTGCGGGGGATCATATGTCTCCCCCAGAATGCGCACTGTCACATATTGAACCCGGTATAGGGTGTAGGAAAGAGGGACGGTCCACTCCCTCCGCCGCAGGTCTTGCAGGTTTCCCCGGAAGGAGACACGGGGTTAAAAGCCTGGTTAGGGGACAGGACGGGATTCCAGGTGGACAGTTTTGGCCTGAACCTGAAGCAGCAGCATCTATCACCAGGACAGGTCAAGAGCTCCAGGGGCCGTGTGCGGTAATAACACGGCCTAACCCGGGAGGCCTGGGAACTCTGTGCGACCTCAGTCGGAGAGCTCATAACCGGAAGATACCGGGTTACTATCTGTGAACTGTATCCATTGTACCTGGCTGCGACCCGGATTCCGGCATCTTGTGCCACCGCTGTGTTTTCAGCAATAAATCCGGGTACTGTATGAACTACTACAGGGCTCAACGTTTTTCCTGTCTTGCAATCCCGGTGCTGCCCCACATATGGTGGAGAATGCGGGCAACCTGAACTACGAACTGCATGTCCATACTTAAGCTGGCCAAGCTACAGTTCAGGTCCGCCCAAGTATGGAAGAAATCCTAAGGCAGCTGGTGTTTACCCAGCAGCAGCAACAAGAACAGCAACAGCGACACGAGGATCAGCAGCTCCGACAGCAGGAGCAGCAGCAGTTACGGCAACAGGAGCAGTTTCAACAACAGCAGCAAACGAATGAACTGCTCCTGCAGCAAATTATGGCCCTACGAGACCCGGCAGCAGCACCTCCCCCGGAATGCCGTGAGGCCCGGGACCGGGTCCGATCGGCACTGAGGAAGCTGAGTCCGGAGGACGACGTAGAAGCCTTCCTCACAGTCTACGAGCGCACCGCAGAGTGAGAAGGCCTCCCTGCTGCTCAGTGGGCTGAAGTGGTGGTGCCATTCCTGATGGGTGACGCCCAGAAGGGTTACACGGACCTCAGTTGGGAGGATGCACAGGACTACGGGAGACTCAAAGGTGAGATCCTTGCTAGACTGGGGGTCAATACTTATGTACGAGCCCAACGGGTGTTTTCCTGGTCCTATGTATTGTCCAAGCCGGCTCTCTCCCAGGCGTATGTCTTATTGCAGTTGGTAAAACGGTGGCTCCAGCCTGAGAGCTTGACTCCGGGACAGATGGTGGAAAGGGTGGTGGTCGACAGGCTGGTACGGACTCTGCTGGTCGCGATACAGCGTTGGGTGGGGCAAGGGGACTCGGGTACCTTGGACCAGGTGGTTAGCTTGATAGAGCGATATACAGCCACCCAGGAGTTCATACGGGATTCAGCCCCACTGCGGCTGTCACGCCGGCCTCCGGAGCCGGTCAAAGGTGTACGTCCATCCACTGGGGACCCTCCTAAACACGTACTTGTTGAGGGGGTACCCCGGAATGAGGCTGGCAGGCGACCAGGCTCCCTTAGAAGGAGCTTCTGGACCGGCGGTGCCACTGCTACGTGGCGCTGGCATTGCAAAGGACCGGGATATGTGGTTGCCTATTGCCCACTAACTATGGAACCCATGGACTGCGGGTTCACACGCCGGGTCTCGATGTATGCCAGCCCCGTGCTTACCGCAGATGCGGTGGTTCTCCCAATGGAACCACAGCTGTGCCCGGTGCTCATTAATGGACACAGAGCAGAAGCTCTGTTGGACTCCAGCAGTTTGGTGACGCTGGTTCATGCGTCCTTAATCCCCGGGTTGCAACCCACTGGGGGACTGATCGGGGTCCGGTGTATACAAGGGGACCTTCACGAGTATCCGACCACAGAGGTAACTCTGTCCACTCCGTGTGGAGAGGTGGCCCATGTGGTTGGAGTGGTAAAGTCTCTACCCTACAGGACTTTGCTGGGAAGAGACTTACCATTGTTTTGGTCCTTATGGGGGAGGAGGAGTAACCCTCCCCTGACACCAGGGAATCAGGGTGCTGAACCCGACGACCCTGAGACCGGGATACCTGCCGTAGGGGTCGCCACCATAGGGTTAGAGTGTCACCCCGATAGGTTCCCCCTAGAGATATTGGCAGGAGAGGTCGAGGGGACCCCACCGATTCCAGAGCTGGAAGTATCCCGGGAAGCGTTTGGGTCAGCCCAGCTACAGGATCCCACACTGACCTGGGCCCGAGAAAGGTTAACAGAAGTAAATGCGGTAGCTCAGCAACCGGGGGCAGAGAATGTGTTTCCACGCATGGTGGTCAACCGGGAGTTGCTCTATAGGGTGGACAAAATCCGGGATGAGGACCAACTGGTAGTACCGCAAACTCACTGCCGGGCGGTCCTAGAGCTGGCCCACTCCCACCTGTTAGGGGGCCACCTTGGGGCTAAAAAAACGCAAGAGCGCATCTTGCGGAGGTTCTTCTGGCCGGGCGTGTATGCGGATGTCCAGAGGTATTGTGACTCCTGCCCGGAATGTCAGCTGACCACACTCATTGCCACCTTCTGTACTCCATTGGTACCTCTACTGGTTATAGAGGAACCTTTTGAACGGATCGCAATAGATCTGGTGGGGCCTATAGTTAAGTCAGCACAGGCCACCAACACATACTCATGGTCATCGACTACGCCACCCAGTACCCGGAAGCGATTCCGTTACACCACACCTCGGCGAAACTGATTGCCCGGGAACTGTTTGCCGTGTTCTGTCGCCTAGGACTACCTAAGAAGATCCTCACGGATCAGGGAACTCCTTTTATGTCCAAAGTGACCCGGGAACTGTGTAAACTGCTCAACATAGAACAGCTGCGCACCTCGGTGTATCATCCCCAGACTGACGGGTTAGTCGAACGGTTTAACAAAACCCTGAAGTCCATGCTCAAAAAGGTGGTAGCCAAGGATTGGGACATGTTACTGCCCTATTTAATGTTTGCCATCCAGGAGGTACCGCAGTCGTCTACGGGATTTTCTCCCTTTGAACTGTTGTACGGCCGGCATCCTAGAGGGCTGTTGGATGTCGCCAAAGAGACGTGGGAACAGGAACCCACTCCCTATAGGAGCGTAATTGATCACGTGGCTAAGATTCAGGACCAGATTACAGCGGTCCGGCCTATTGTAAAAGACCACCTAATAGATGCCCAAGATGCTCAAAGCCGCAGATATAATAATAGGGCCACCGTTGGGGCCTTTGAGGTGGGGGACCGAGTATTGGTTTTAGTGCCCACTACGGAAAGCAAATTATTGGCCAAATGGCAAGGGCCATATGAAATCCGGTAAAAAGTAGAAGTGAATTACAGGGTATACCAACCCAGCAAGAGGAAACCTGTGCAGCTATACCATGTCAATTTACTCAAAGCGTGGAAAGACCGGGAGTGCCTGATCACGGAGGCTTCCCCGGCTGGGTTGACCGGAGACCCTCCACCTTCGGCCAGGTGGGAGACCGAAGGGGTAACAATAAGTGACACCCTCACTAAGGCAAGCAAAAACCAGAGATAGGGGAGGGCACCACCAATGCATATAATGCAACAGGGATCACTAGACCAATTTAATACAATATTTGAAGCAAAGAGAGAAAAGGTCCAAAAAGTGATGCAACCTCAAATTATCATGGTAAATATTAAAGGGATCCTGTCACCCCCAAAACACCTCTAAACCTATTAAAAGCTGTCCCTAGAGCATATTAACACTTTCCCTACACTCCTTTTACCTCCTAAATGCACATAGTCAAAGTGAATAAAAACGTTATTATAGTACCTCATTACTGATGATAATGAGTGACTATGCTATTCATAGTCACTCATCCAGGCTGCCCCTCTTCTTCATATCACGCCTATTCAGGCGTGATCTTCATCACAGATTCAAATTGCCGCCTCCCTGCGCGCCTCCCCGCTCTCCCATTGCTTCCGGGCTTCAGTGTGGGGCTGTATGACGCGATCCGCGTCATTCCCGGCGCCGGGTGACGTATTTACACCCGCGCCGCGCTGTCAGCTTCAAAATGCGCACTGCGCATCTGTGATGAAGATCACGCCTGAATAGGCGTGATATGAAGAAGAGGGGCAGCCTGGATGAGTGACTATGAATAGCATAGTCACTCATTATCATCAGTAATGAGGTACTATAATAACGTTTTTATTCACTTTGACTATGTGCATTTAGGAGGTAAAAGGAGTGTAGGGAAAGTGTTAATATGCTCTAGGGACAGCTTTTAATAGGTTTAGAGGTGTTTTGGGGGTGACAGGATCCCTTTAACAAGTTTATTCAATTACAAACAACAGAGAAATTGGTCACACAAAGTATAAAAACATTTAAAATAGCCTGGTTTCGCTATAACAATTCCAATGATTACAATACATCATGGATAATCTCATTGCCAATCGCCAGTACCAGTTGTGTTAATACATATTTTATCAATAGTTTGATATTAATAGATCTTGCTTTTTCCCCAAGGGCCCCAAGGGTTGTTAATATACCTTTCATAAAGAGTTGATTTAACAATATAAGTCCCTCTGAGTACTCAGGTGGTTAGTTTCTCCTATACAGTCCCCTCATTAGGTTTATTAAAGGTTAAAACGTCACCATGTATAGGCTGTATGTTACACATAAGAGACACTCAAACAAGCATTGCATATATTAAGAAACAAGAAGTCTGTACCCGATATGAATACAATTGCCATGTGTAAATTACAATAAGCAAATACAAATACAATAAGCAAAGAAACCCAGGAGGATTCACCCCCTAAATTAGGGTTAGATGGTTTAGAGGGGACTGTCCCCTGACGAAGCTGCCAGGCGCAGGCAGTGCTACGTGTGGGGAGCGCCACACCTCTTGCCACTATGCCCATGAGATGGTAAACCAGCTGCTTTGAATTAGTCTTGCTTTCCCTTGGATCCCAGGTTCCTTATTCAAAGGTTAACTCTGGCTCCATATATAAGACCATAATAACATTGTTATACCCCTTCAATACCCCCTCTAAACCATCTAATCCTCATTTAGGGGTGAATCCTCCTGGGTTTCTATGCCTATTGTATTTGTATTTGCTTATTGTAATTTACACATGGCAATTGTATTCATATCGGGTACTAAGTTCTTGTTTCTTAATATATGCAATGCTTGTTTCTGAGTGTCTCTTACAGCCAATGGGTACACAGTACTCCCCACCAATGATAGCTGATGGGGCGTGGTATACATGACGCTGTAGCATGCCCCAGGTAACTCAAATACCGTACCTGTGCCCCGATTACACGCCGCTACCATAGGGTTTATACCTGCTTGTTTTTGAGCACGAGTGAAAAACAGGTATCCAAAGAGACCGGTGGCAACAACCTGAATTACACGCCGCTAACTCGCGGTGTTTTGAAGGAAAAGGTACAATTGTCTCCGACACCCGGTGGTTTCTGACCTTCGGTAGCGGCGTGTAAAGGTACCTGAAGCTGAAGCAGCAGCATCTATCGACCAGACAGGTCAAGAGCTCCAGGGGCCGTGTGCGGTAATAACACAGCCTAGCCCGGGAGGGCTGAGAGCTCAGTGCGACCTCAGCCAGAGAGCTCATAACCGGAAGGGACCAGGTTACTATCTGTGAACTGTATCCATTGTACCCGGCTGCGACCCAGATTCCGGCATCTTGTGCCACCGCTGTGTTTTCAGCAATAAATCCGGGTACTGTATGAACTACTACCGGGCTCAACATTTTTCCTGTCTTGCAATCCCGGCGCTGCCCCACACCGTGTACAAATGGAACAATGTGTCCATGATTTCACTGCAACCAGCAAATTGCCAGTGAAATTGCAAGCAATATTGCCGCGTGTGACGGTACCTTAAGGTTTCCTATGTGTTCTAATGTCACACCCTGTCTTTATCATCTGCATTTAATGTCATTTAATGTTCATGGTCCAAAAGCTGGTTACAGGGACATTGTCACCGGAACTAGAGATCATCTTGTTTGTTAAACTCCCAAGTTATGGAGTGGTATTTATGTCTGGATTAAAGTATGTCCTGCTGGACTACTACTATTTCTATTGAATTACATTTGTGCTGTATTCAGTGTTAACCTATAGTTAACATATGTGAACTGTATACTAACTTCATTCACATACGAATTTAGTCTGCCGTTTCTTATACATTACCACCATTTGATTAGGCTTTGTGTTTTGTAGGGCAAGGCATTTTTGTTGTGTTACAGTGCTTTCAACACAGTTTTTAAATGCTTTTAAATGTGTGTCTCATGTTGTTCAGGTCTCTTTTGATATTATATAATAAAGCTTTTTGAAGATACTCATAATTTCTGAGTGTCCATTCCCTGATCCCGGTCTGCAAAAAACACGTGTTCTTTTCTACAATATTCTGTTCATGATTAACGTGTGACCGGTGAATCACGTATCTGTGCCCATCCACACACACCCTTTTCTTGTACCAAGATTGAGAGGCAAGGAAAAGAAAATAGGGGTGTGATCGGACCATGAGACGGAACCGATTTCCGCCTCTACACCATGATCTAGAAGTGCATGTGAAATAAGTAAGCGGTCAATTCTACTATAAACGGAAAAAGCGGGAGAATAATATGTGTGGTTTTTAGTATCCGGATAGAGGACCCTCCAGACATCCACTAAATGGAGACCTTCCCAGTGACGTCTAAGGTGATGGAGAGGTGGTAGAGAATGATATGTTTTACCTGAGGAAACGTTAATCGATGGATGCATATGGAAGTTGAAGTCTCTGCCCAAGATGATAGGACAAGAGCCCACAAATTCTTCCAGCTTTTTCCAACATCCTGCTCCAAACCTCCTCAGACCACTGTTGGGATAATAAAGATTAGCAAGGATGAACATTTTGGTAGACCAAGACACCTGTAGAAATAGGAACCTGCCCATAGGGTTAATCAGAGTTTTGTGAACAACAGTGGTATAGGATTTGTGAAATGTGATTGATACTCCTCTAGATTTGGAGCCAGGGTTGGTGTTATGATGCCATACTGGGTAATACTTTGAGTCACATTTTGGAACCGCATCAGCCCTGAAGTGAGACTCCCGAAGCATTAGGACCAGGACTTTACACTTATGGAAGGAGTATGTAATCTGTCTCCTTTTTTCTGGTTGGTTAAACCCTTTGACATTAAATGAACAGTAGGTTCATTTATCCATAAGTGCTAAAGGAATGAGTTCGCACCTTTACGAACTGGTAATTACCTCCTGGACAAAGGAGAGCGAAAGAAAGGGTGAGGGAAAGAGGAGAGAAAGAAAAAGAAAAAATGGACAGTCATGAGTAAGTTAGTCATAAATCACTAAATAGAACACTATGCAAGCTTAGGGTAGCAATTAAGCTATCCAGCACCAAGGAGGGTGCATGTAAGCCAAGGGGGTAGCAGTTCTGCAGCCAGCCCTCTCCACCGCAATCTAAGACTGAAAATTGAAGAAAGCATCATTATCAAACATGATTGTTATACAAAAACACATGGGTATCCCAGACGGGGCAGGGGTAGGGAGAAATGCAATGGCATGCCCATATAGCAAGGGATTGAGAATAAGATTTGTAGGCATAAGTTCACATAGGAGCCATGTCACATCTGACCCCAATAAAGTAAGACGTGAATGATGCGACTATACACTTATTATGGAATTAAACCGTCGTCATGTAAATAGGTATGAGAGATCTTAAGGTAAGGTCTATGTATGACGGCACTCAAGATGGACTGGTCACTGACAGCCTAAAGGCATGTAGGTGGGATAAGGTGCATTGAGGACAAGTCAGGTGGTTGCATTCTGTGGAGATGCACGTCTGGATGGTCTGTCTCTACAAACCCTTTGCCATCGGGGAGGAGGAGCTGGTAATTGGGGAGTTTTGGGCCAGTGCGGAAATTCAATGTTAGGTAAATCAAAGGCATCTAGAAAAGAGGAGGTTTTCTATTTTTCGGAAGGTCGCAGACTTCCCATCTTTGGTGGCAATAAGCTGGAAGGGTAACCCCCACCTATAAAGGATATTATGTTCCTTCAAAAGTGCAAGCAGTAGTCTCCGGCCACTTCTTTGCTGAAGTGTATGCCTGGCCAGGTCTGGCATCAGTTAAATGGTGGAGTCCATGAAGGTGATATGGCTTTTCTGCCTCATGGCTGACATTATGGCTTCTTTGATTCTAAAGAAATGGATCCTGCAAATTACGTTGCTGGGTTTGGCCTTTGCTGAAGGTGGGGGCGATAGGGTCCTGTAGACACGATCCAATTCAATGACATTGTCCTGGTTTTCATCCAGGTCCTGGTTGAATTGCTGCTGGACCACACGATTAAGGTCAAGAGTGACTCAGGAAGACCTCGTATATGGATGTTATTCCACCTGTTGCCATTCTCAAGGTCTTCCTGGCCAGACAGCAGTTCCTCAATCCTAGCAGTGTGGGGTTCAAGGATCTTTCTATGAGCTTGGAGTCCTTCTAGAACCTCCTCCTGGGTTTTTTCTACTTACTCCACTCTAGCTGTAAACTCAGTTCTGAGAGTATTTAGCTCCTTTTTATATGATCCCTCTAGCCTGCAGGCAATGCTCTCCAGGTTTCTCTTAGTTGGGAGTTGTTTAATGTGTACACTTATCTCAGCCATGGATAGGTCTGTTGTGAAGCTCCCGCTGTCCTCCTCGTCGCTGGAATCTCCTCGCTTAGTCATCTGCAGGCGGTCTACTTTCCCGCTGTGATGTGCCAGCATGATGAGCGATTGGCGTCATGTTTGAGACAGCGCTTCCCGGGAGAGATGAGGTGGTGGAGCGTAGGAAGCGCTCTAGGCAGCCATGATCCCCCAGGTCACCTGCCCCAGTACCTCTGGTGGGTTGCCTGGTTTTCCCCATAGACATGGTCCTCTTTGAAGTGGAGTAAAGGCGGTAGAAAGGGCTTAGTGGCGCAGAGCTGCAGTGGAGTGCATTCGTACTCCGCCATCGGCAAGCCACACCCTCAATTATTTTTATCAATTCCGTTCTATGTAATATAGTATATTTATTTTGTTATTTTCAGCATACTGGTGAAGGTCACATTTAGAGTCCAAAACGTTTATGCACTCTTGTTACCATAAAAATAAAATGTTAACCACCATTAAAGGGAACCTCAATCTACCCCTCTCTCCTATCAGTAGCTGTCCTTGCACCTTCCTAGCTGTTCCCTAACCATCCCTCTCTGACCTAAAGGGGCCCTATAACAATTTTGAAAAATGAATTTGAACTTACATATAGTCTCCATCTAGGAGACAGGAAAGGTGTGCTTCGGGCTCCATGATCCCCTCCTCGCTGTGTCCTAGCACGCCCTGCTGGGTGCCATCCCTCCTGGTGCTTTGCCGCGTCATTCTGGAATCACCCACCGTCTCTGCCACTGTAATGCCCAGGCCGGAACGTCATATCCGGCCCGCTGCATTGTGGGTCTAATCACGTGATCGGTCCGATGCATTGTGGGCCTAATCACGTGATCGGCCCGATGCATTGTGGGCCTAATCACGTGATCAGGCCTGGTTCCTGCGCATGCGCAATGCGCATATTGAAGCCAGGCCGATCACGTGATTATGCCCATAATGCATTGGGCCGATTACGTGATTATGCCTACAATGCATCGGGCCGGATAAGACGTTCTGGCTTGGGCATTACAGCAGTAGAGAGGGCACAGCGAGGAGGGGATCATGGAGCCTGCCTTTCCAGTCTCCTAGATGGAGACCATATGTAAGTTCAAATTCATTTTTCAAAATAGTTATAGGGCCCCTTAAAGTCAGAGAGGGATGGTTAGGGAACAGCTAGAAAGGTGCAGGGACAGCTAGTAATAGCAGAAAGGGGTAGATCAAGGTGACAGGTTCCCTCTAAGTAAATTGTGAGTGCAAAGCTTATTTCAATATCAAGAGAAGGATTAGCTCCAACCACCTAATATTCCCAGGACTCCCAGGCAAACCGGAAGGTGGCTTGGCAACCACCACTAGCAATAGAATAAAGGTGTAGAATCCGGTGCCACAAAATTTCTTTTTATTTTAAAAAAAATGTAAAAATCACACATACTCCAGAGGAGCTACTGGACGCGTTTGTGGGTCTAGCCTACTTCATCGTCAGTACAATGGCAATACAGACAACAGAAATATATACAATTTAAAAGCAAAAACACCCCCCTCTCGCATATGTGACAAATATGCATAAATTATTTCTATCCAATCACATACTTGCAGATTTTAAAAGAGTTAAAAATAAAAATGGGGGAAGGAAAGGGGGGGGAGGGGGGTGAAGAGCAGAAAAGAGCTGATAACAGAAAGTAAAAGAGAGAAAAAAAATGTGGGAGGACAGGTGGAGGGGTGGGAAGGAGAAGAAAACAGCTGATAACAGAAAGTAAAAGAGAGAAAAAAAAATATATATATATATCTTTATTTATTTATTTATTTTTCTCTCTTTTACTTTCTCTTGTCAGCCCTTTTCTTCTTCCCCCCCCCCCCTCCTCCACTATATATATTTATTTATTTCTTATAATTTTTTTCTGTCTTTTACTTTCTGTTATCAGCTCTTTTCTTCTCTTCCCCACCCCCCTCCCCCCCATTTCCTTCCCCTTTTTTTTTTCTTTTTCTTTAACTCTTTTAAAACCTGCAGGTATGTGATTGGATAGAAATAATTGATGTATATTTGTCACACATGCGAGAGGGGGGTGTTTTTGTTTTTAAATTGTATATATTTCTGTTGTCTGTATTGCCATTGTACTGACAATTAAGTGGGCTAGACCCACGAAACGCGTCCAGTAGCTCCTCTGGAGTATGTGTGATTTTTACATTTTTTGGCAAAAAAAAAGAAATTTTGTGGCACCGGATTCTACACCTTTATTCCCTTATTTCAATATATCAGGAAAAAACAAGCCATCATACAGCTCCATCAAAGAAAAAATCAAAAAGCTATAGCTCTCAGCATACAGCAATGCAAAAACTGTTTTTCCTCTATGAAATAGTATTTATAATGTAAAACCAGAAAAACTTTTAAAAAATTATATAAATGTCCTATCGCTTAATCGTACTGACCCAGAGAATGAAGTTGTCTTATCATTTTTACGACACAGCGCAAAAATAAATAAATAAAACAATTGCTGAATTGCTACCGTATTTCTTTTTTATTCTGTCTCACAAAAAGCAGAATAGAAAGTGATCAACAATTATTATGTGGCCTAAAATGGAACCAATTATAACTTCAACTCATCCCGCAAAAAATAAGCCCTATCTGTAGTTAGAAAAATAAAAAAGCTATAGCCTTCAAAGTCCAGTGTTGCAAAAATCACTTATATTGTAAAAACACGTTTTTCGAGCGATAGTTGCCAAACCTAAAAAATCTAATATATAAGGCTGAATGTGTCTGTGTGTGTGTGTGTGTGTATGTCCGGGATTGGCATCTACACCATCGCAACTACAGCCACAAAATTTTGCGCAGTCACACGTCTGACCCCTAGAGCGTCATAGGTTATGTTGTGAGGTGAAATTTTAACCCCGCGCATTCCAGTTCACCAAACAATTTTGGCCCTATCTACATAATGGAGAGAAAGTGACAGTTACCAGTTGACAGTTGTGAATGAGAGGGCCTTAATGACAGCACCAAAGACTAACAGCATATACCAGCATGTAGTCACTAAGGTGGGGCCCTGACATAGAATATTCACCACGCACGGGGACATGTATACACACCACATGCACACAAAGAGTAACAGCTAAGGAGGAGCCCCAACATTGGATACTCACCATGCACCCAAACACACACACCACAAAGAGACACACACCACAAAGAGAGACACACAACACAGAGACACACACAACACAGAGACACCCCCCACAGGGACACACACACATAAACACCCTATAGGGACACATGCACTCACCCCACAGGGACACATACACCACAGGGACATACACACATACACACCCCACAGGGACACACAGACCCCATTGGGATGGACACACACCACAGAGACACCCCTCCCCCCAAAAGGACACACACCACAGGGACACCCCTCCCCCCCAAAAGGACACACACCACAGGGACCCCCCAACAGGGACACACGCACACCACTGGGACACACACACACCCAGGGACACACACCCCAGGGACACACACACACACACACAGACAGACACAGGTGTGCACAAATCGCCTCACACAACTCGCCTCATACATCTGGTATCTTTAATTTCCAAAAATAAACATCTGATTAAAAATAGCCAATGTGCAACACGTGCCATATAGGGAATTAAGGCAGATGTCCGTCACATGAGCTGTCTTTTATGTGTATGTGTGAGGTAATATATACTGCCCGCCCGGGGGGAGGGTTTACTTTTGGCTGGAGATTTATTAGGCTGCCTATAGCAATCAATCACAGCTCAGCTTCTATTTTCCTACAGGTCATTAATATGACATGTTCAAATTCTTAGAGTTGCGGCGGCCCATCTTTCGTTTTCTTATCTCTGGCCCCTGCATTAAAGCAGCAGAGGTAAGAGGATTTAAAAATAACAGTGGATGGTACATAAATACAGGAACACTATTTAACTGAAGCTATATAATTGATCTTCAGGTAAATAAATAGTGTTTAAATCTGGTGAGTTGATTAACTGGAAAAGTGTAGGCTACAGCGAGAAAATGAAATTTAATTTCCCCTGCTGCTAGGTTCAAAGTAAGGATCCATTGCAGTCACCGTTCATTACAAAGTGAGACCGCTGTAATAATGTCTCCGCACTATGGCAGCAACACATGGCAACCCATCAACAACCCACAGCAAGTGGGGCTGATGGGAGCTGGCGAGTGCAGTCATCAGCCATAACCCTAAATATTCCTGCCAGTGACTGACAAGGACATTTAATTGGTTAAAACAGCAGCAATTATGGCGAGCTTTCGTCACAAACTTATACAATCCCTTTAATGCTCCTAGCAAATAAAAATGTAGTAATCCCTAAATTGTCAATGGCACAATAGTTTATTAAGCATAGCCATATGTCACAATCTTATATGTTATAGATTGTTACATGTACAGGATCAGAGCCAATGCCAGCACAATAATACATCACCAGAACCTCCAGCAATACCAAAATGCATTTCACTAAACTCCCATCAGTACAAAACACAGATCACTACCCTCATCAGTACAGAAATAAGCATCATAACACCCAGCAGTAGATGAATTCATCACCAGGATCACCATTAGTTTGTGAATAAATCATCAGGACCATCATTACGTAATGGTGACCACTCTCTGCTTATTCTTCTTGATCTCTCTGCAGCCTTTGACACTGTCGACCACCATCTCCTTCTCTCTATTCTGCACTCCATTGGCATCAAGGACACGGCTCTCTCCTGTTTCTCCTCCTATCTTTCTGACCGCTCTTTCAGTGTATCATTCGCTGGATCCACTCCTCCCCCCCCCTCTTCCTCTCACTATTGGGGCCCTCAGGGTTCAGTCCTTGGCCCTCTTCTCTTCTCTCCCTACACGGCCCCGATTGGATAGACGATCAGCAGATTTGGGTTCCAGTACCATCTCTATGCTGATGACATACAATTATAAACTTCTTTACCTGACCTTACCCCTACTGTATTACAGAACACCAATGATTGTCTAGCCGCAGTTTCCAATATCATGCCTACTCTATACCCAAATCTTGACCTCTCCAAAACTAACCTTCTTCTGATCCCACCCTCTACAAACCTCCCTAAATCTGACATCTCCCTCTCGGTGTGCGGCTCCATGATAATGCCTAGTCATCAGGCTCGCTGTCTGGGTGTTATGTTTGACTCTGATCTTTCATTCACCTCCTATATACAATCTCTGATCCACTCTTGTCACCTGCAACTGGTAGGAAATCTCTAGAATCCGCCCCTTCCTTACCATGGAAACAACTAAAATCATCACAGTGGCCGTGATCCACTCCTGCCTTAATTATTGCAACTTTCTATTAATTGGCCTGCCCTTCATTAGACTTTCCCCTTTCCAGTCTATCCTTATTGCAGCAGCCAGGATCACTTATCTGGCTAACCGTTACTCGGACGCCTCCGCTCTGTGCCAGTCACTGCACTGGCTGCCCATACATTATAGTATCCAATTCAAATTGCTTGTTCTCACCCACAAAGCTCTTCACGGTGCAGCACCTCCCTACATCTCCTCCCTCATCTCTGTCTATCACCCCACCTGTTCTCTTCGCTCTGGGAGTGACTGGAGCTAACATCTTCACTAATCCAAACCTCCAATTCCCAGCTCCAAGACTTCTCTCGAGCTGCACCAGTTCTCTGGAATGCTTTACCCCAAGAAATTAGGACTACCCACAACTTACTTAGCTTCAGGCGCTCCCTAACAACACATCTTTTTAGGGCGGCTTATCATGATCCCTAATCAGTCATTCAGACATAGGTTATCCACTACTTCCCTGAATATAGCTGTCAAACTCCACCAGACCGAAAAGCTCTATACAGACCGGCTAGTGGACACTTACTCCACTCTCATCTATTCCACAACCTCAAAATGGCTGGACCATGATTGTAAATAAGCCCCTGTACTTTGTGTCACCCCCACCTTATTGTAGATTGTAAGCTCTTGCAAGCAGGGTTGTCATTATTTTTTGCTTTTTAATTATGGTGATTTCCAAAACGGTTTCTTATGACTGTTTGTATATGAATCTGATTTGTTAAGCGCTGCTGAATATGTTGGCGCTATATAAAGATTATTATTATTATTAGTACATATTGAAATCACCAGGACCACCATTTGTGCTGGAATCTGAGCACCAGGACCACCAATCAGTACATGGTACACCAATTGTAATGTCAGGTCAGCCCCTTGTATTGCATATATCTCCAACTGCCAGTATGTCCTTAACAATGGTAAGAAGATACTGGGAGTTGTTCTGATTATTCATCCAACTGCAGACCGTACAGGAGCCGCAGCACTGATGAGACGTCGCAGGATAACAAAGAAACATTTACGTCCAGGCACCTTATAGGTGACATCTTCTCTGGTTGGAGTAATTATCTTTCATTTCTTCATCTTGTGCAGACACCACGATAACTCTTCATGTCTTTACAGACTTCCATCTTCTCCGCTCTACTGCAGCACATCCCGACACAGCGCCCTTAAAAATAAGAGTGTCATTATAATGTTGGCTGAATAAATGTATGTGCCCTACACTGAGCCCCTGAATAAATAATTGCCCTCAATGTGTTCTCTGCACAAATAAGGACCCCCACAGTGTGTAGTACATGCCCTCCACACTGTCCCTCTACTGGTACATGCCCTCCACACTGTCCCTCTCCTGGTACATGCCCTCCACACTGTTCTTTTCATATAAGGTCCTTTCACACTGTCCCCCATTCCTATACTGCCCAGTCTTTATATTATGCCCCTTCATCACACACCCCTCCTCGGCATACTATCTTTTCCTTGCTGTCAGGACTGTGGAGTTGGTAGAAAATAGAGCAACTCCGACTCCTACAGTATATAATGAATTGGGTACAGTAGATCAATGCAGAATGTGTTGAATATTATCATTATGAATAATTATTATGCTCTATCTAAATATCTTGATTATTGTATAATGATTAAAGCCTGATGTTCCCATTGTACAATAAATTTATGACTTAAACATGAGCCATGTATGAGGAAGTCGGAGTCGTGGAGTCAGAGTCAGGGAAATTGAGCAGTTGGAGTCAGTGGTTTGGCTTACTCCAGAGCCCTGGTTACTGTATCCTCACACTGTCCCCCAAGCAGTCCCCTCTCTCTTCTACCCCATACTGTCTCCTCACATATTTACCTGCTCACTCTGACCACATGCTGACAGTTAATCAATATCAATCCCTTGCACCACATAAAAAAGGCTTGAGAAGTTGAACTTTGTGTTGCGTGGTTTTGTATTTATAGTTGTAAAGACAAGCAATCAACGTTTCGACCCACACCGGATCTTCGTCAGGATTAGTCTAAGAATATTTACAAAAACCAAATCATAAAAAGAAATAAGCAATTACAAAATAGTGGTCCATGTGAGTAATGTGGCGTGAGTGACAGGTTACAATAAAGAGTCATGATGGTGTAGGGGATATACTTTTGGATGGTATAGGAGAGATTCTACAGATATGACTTAGAAAGTCATAGGTGTCACGGATGAACGACTCTATCCTAGGGATAAGAGGGTTGAGGATTTTCTCCAATGTAATGGATAATGGAGAGAGTACGGAGTCAGTAGAAGCGACTATCTGTCTACCCGGTGGATGTTCTAGGTTTTTATGAATTTTTGGCAAGATTTAAATTACCGGTGTTAAGGGATGTTGATTATGGAGGTAATCTGCAAGTTTTTTATCAATGTTACCCATTGTGACATGTTTGGTAATCAGGTTGGCTATCTTGGATTTAATCCCAGTAAGGCCCCTTTCAAATCAGCGGTTTACACTGATTGCGGCAGTTGCGGTATAAAAACCGCAACCGCCGCGATTACCGCATAACGGCCGCACTTGCGGTTCACCTGCGGCAAGCCCCATGCAATGTCTATGGGGCTTGCGGTAAGGGTGCTGCAAGTGCGGTTTCGGCACTTGCAGCAGATGCGGCCGTGAGAAAAACGCGGCTTACCGCGCTTTTTTCGCGGCCGCATCTACCGCAAGTGCTGAAACCGCAACTACAACCGCACCTGCCGCAAGCCCCATAGACATTGCATGGGGCTTGCCGCAGGTGAACCGCAAGTGCGGCCGTTATGCGGTAATCGCGGTAGTTGCGGTTTTTTTCACCGCAACTGCCGCGATCAGCATAAAACGCTGATGTGAAAGCAGCCTTAAGGCCCTTTCACATCAGTGTTTTTTTAAATTTGCGGCAGATGCGGTTTTTTTTCGCGGTTGCACCTGCCGCAAGTGCAAAACCGCACTTGCCGCACCTGCCGCAAGTACGCCTATACTTTGCATGGCGTTTACCACAACCGCGCCGCAAGTGCAGCCGGTATGCGGTAATCGCGGCAGATGCGTTTTTTTCACCGCATCTGCCGCGAATTTCAAAAAACGCTGATGTGAAAGGGCCCTTAGAGGGTCATTACGGAGTATACATACGTGTTGTTATCTGACAGTTGACTGTAAATGTAGATATTGATTATCTTACGGAATTTTTTTCCCTTGAGCACCCTAACAGTGGTCGAGCGTGATTTTATAATTTACACATGCTAACAGTGGCCCCTGCCCACCCCCAGATATGCCCCCCATATACACACATTTAGTAAAAAAAGAATACAATTTTATATACGCAACGCAGACATGCACGCATACATTATACAGAACTGTACACATACAGTACACAGACAAGCTTACAGCCAATGAAATCCCAAAGGTCATTATCTCATAAAATTAAAGGAGGGAGGATGATGGGATAAAAAACACTCTGCCGTATTCCACGAGACATCAAAGGGGGAATATAATATTGATTTATTAATTAACGCATTAGAGGGTTCCCTGGCCCTTTCCTCAGGACAAATCAATATCATATTGTCATGTGGAGGGAGCCCTGAAACGCTTTGATTAATAAATCAATATTATATAAACCCTTAAATGTCTGGTGGAATACGACAGCGCGGTGTTTAACCTTGCATCCTCCCTACTTTAATTTTCTGAGATAATGACTCTTGGGTTTTCATTGGCTGCAAGCATAATCATCAACATTAACATAAATAAACACATGAAATAGATCCCTCTGTGTGTAATGACTCTATATAATATATGTGTCACTTTATGTATTGAATTACTGAAATAAAGTCACTTTTTGATGGTTTTCTAATTCATTGAGATGCACCTGCATCAGTGCACCCTCTTTACATATTCATACACATGCACCCAGCCATGCACCCTATCATGCACTCAGCCATGCACCCAGTCATACACCCAGGCATTCACACATGCACTCAGCCATGCACATATGAACCCAGCCATGAACATATACACCCGGTCATAAATAAATAATATATATATATATACATTATATATATATAAATAAATAACTAAAAATGGAAGAGCTGACATAGGCTAGGGTCACATTTGAGGTTACAATTGCAGATCCTGATCTGGTTTTGATCATGAAAAATGCTCAAAAGCGGATCCGGATCAGCACCCATAGGCAGCAATAAAAAAACCGGATCGCCTCAACAGCGTTGCGTTTCCCGATCTGGTTTTCCGATGTGCGGTAAATATCATGCAAATAACATTTTCTGGACAGGTTTCTAATCCGTATCCGGATTTCAATTGGGAACCGCAAATGTGAGTGGAGACGGGTACGGTAACCTGATCGGGTACTGCAACACACATGAATGGCAGTATTGCCGCAATCTTTTCATATGGCTCCGGATTCACCCAGATGGAAGTGTATTGGCGTCCGGTTTTGTGCTGTCTAGGTGGATCCGGGTGAATCCGTTTTCAGTCCGCAGAACCAAAAGGATCATGGATGATTCCTGTAGTCCCTTGCAAAAATCGGACAAAATCGGATTTTTCCAGATTCGCCCAGTCCGGGACTATCCGGGACAATCCGATTTCAACCGATTTAATTCCCGGACAACAAAAACCATGCTGGGAAGCCAGGGAACGTTTGTATTACCACAACATCTACTGCATCCGGCAACCGGATGCCACATTAAGTAGCAATCCGGTTACCACATGCGGATTTAGGGACACACTTGGACGACAAAATTAGGCTGAAGGGACATGAGATTACCACATCTGGAACTGGATGCGGTAACCGCATTTTGCCTTCTAAATGTGACTCTAGTCATACTGCAGATTTGAAAAAATGCTTTGTAGGTTCATATCTGCAAGGGAAAATAAGCAGCATCGTGAACATGACATTGTACAGTGTTGGCCAAAAGTATTGACACCCCTGCAATTCTTTCAGATAATACTCAGTTTCTTCCTGAAAATGATTGCAATCACAAATTCTTTGGTATTATTATCTTCATTTAATTTGTCTTCAATGAAAAAAACATAAAAATAATTGTCCTAAAGCCAAATTGGATATAATTCCACACCAAACACAAAAAAGGGGTGGACAAAAGTATTGGTACTGTTAGAAAAATCATGTCATGCTTCTCTAATTTGTGTAATTAACAGCACCTGTAATTTACCTGTGGCACCTAACAGGTGTTGGCAATAACTAAATCACACTTGCAGCCAGTTGACATGGATTAAAGTTGACTCCACCTCTGTCCTGTGTCCTTGTGTATACTACATTGAGCATGGAGAAAAGAAAGAAGGCCAAAGAGCTGTCTGAGGACTTGAGAAACCAAATTGAGAGGAAGCATGAGCAATCTCAAGGCTACAAGTCCATCTCCAAAGACCTGAATGTTCCTGTGTCTGCCATGCGCAGTGTCATCAAGAAGTTTAAAGCCCATGGCACTGTGGCTAATCTCCCTAGATGTGGACGGAAAAGAAAAATTGACAAGAGATTTCAACGCCAGATTGTGCGGATGGTTGATAAAAACCTCGACTAATATCCAAACAAGTTCAAGCTCCCCTGCAGTCCGAGGGTACAACAGTGTCAACCCGTACTATCCGCCGGCGTCTGAATGAAAAGGGACTGTTTGGTAGGAGACCCAGGAAGACCCCACTTCTTACCCCGAGACATAAAAAAGCCAGGCTGGAGTTTGACAAAACGTACTTGAGAAAGCCTAAAACATTTTGGAATAATGTTCTCTGGTCGGATGAGACCAAAGTAGAGCTTTTTGTGCAAAGGCATCAACATAGAGTTTACAGGAGAAAAAAAGAGGCATTCAAAGAAAAGAACACGGTCTCTACAGTCAAACATGGTGGAGGTTCCCTGATGTTTTGGGGTTGTTTTGCTGCCTCTGGCACTGGACTGCTTGACCGTGTGCATGGCATTATGAAGTCTGAAGACTACCAACAAATTTTGCAGCATAATGTAGGGCCCAGTGTGAGAAAGCTGGGCCTCCCTCAGAGGTCATGAGTCTTCAAGCAGGACAATGACCCAAAACACACTTCAAAAAGCACTAGAAAATGGTTTGAGAGAAAGCACTGGAGACTTCTAAGGTGGCTAACAATGAGTCTAGACCTGAATCCCATAGAACACCTGTGGAGAGATCTAAAAATGGCAGTTTGGAGAAGGCACCCTTCAAATATCAGGGACCTGGAGCAGTTTGCCAAAGAAGAATGGTCTAAAATTCCAGCAGAGCATTGTAAGAAACTCATTGATGGTTACCGGAAGCGTTTGATCGCAGTTATTTTGGCTAAAGGTTGTGCAACCAAGTATTAGGCTGAGGGTGCAAATACTTTTGTCTGGACCATTTTTGGAGTTTTGTGTGAAATGATCAATATTTTGCTTTTTGCTTCATTCTCTTTTGTGTTTTTTCATTGAAGACAAATTACCGTATATACTCGTGTATAAGCCGAGTTTTTCAGCCCAAAAATTGGGCTGAAAAGTCCCCCCCTCGGCGGGTCAATACGGTAATCCTATGGTGGGGGCTGTGTCCGGGTGCTGGGGAGGCTGTAGCAGGTGGGGGGAGGCTGCTGACTGAGCGGCCGTCACGTAACACCGCTCATTAGATATGCACGGCTCCCCCCGCCCATCACAGTGGCAGGGGGAGCCATGCATACAGCCCCCCCAGCGTATACAGGCAGCCCCCCCGTGGTACACAGGCAGCCCCCCTCCTGCTGGCCCCCACACTGTGCAGAGCCCCCCGCTGCATTAACTTACATCCAGCGTCTTCATCACGCGCTGTATTCCGTTCACGTGACCCGCGATGACGTCATGCTGCAGCGGAGGCGGGTCACGTGAGACCGGGTACACAGCGCGATGACGGACCCGAGGGCCCGTGGTGATGAAGACGCTGGATGGTAAGTTAATGCTGCGGGGGGCTCTGCACAGTATGGGGGGCGAGTGCCAGCAGGAGGGGGCTGCATCAGTTAGTGCACTGCATCCCCCGGCTGGGGGAGCAGTGCACTATCTGATACAGCCCCCTCCTGCCGACACTCGCCTGCTGTGTACTACTGGGGGCTGCTGTATACTCCTGGCGGATGCTGTATACTCCTGGCGGATGCTATATACTACTGGGGGCTGCTGTATACTCCTGGGGGCTGCTGTATACTCCTGGGGGATGCTGTATACTCCTGGGGGATGCTGTATACTCCCGGGGGCTGCTATATACTACTGGGGGCTGCTATATACTACTGGGGGCTGCTGTATACTCCTGGGGGCTGCTATATACTACTGGGGCTGCTGTATACTCCTGGGGGCTGCTGTATACTCCTGGGGGATGCTGTATACTCCTGGGGGATGCTGTATACTCCTGGGGGCTGCTGTATACTAATGGGGGATGCTGTATACTCCTGGGGGATGCTGTATACACCTGGCGGATGCTGTATA
Organism: Allobates femoralis; assembly: GCA_033576535.1. NCBI lineage: Eukaryota > Metazoa > Chordata > Amphibia > Anura > Aromobatidae > Allobates > Allobates femoralis. The sequence continues at coordinate 125,915,354 of JARQOC010000011.1, forward strand.
CTCCGGGGGATGCTGTATACTCCTGGGGGCTGCTGTACACTCCTGGGAGATGCTGTATACCACTGGGGGCCTGCTGTATGCCATACTCCTGGGACCTGTATACCACTGGGGGGGTCTGTATACCTCACTGCTGGGGGCTGTATACCACACTGCTGGGGGCTGTATACCTGTGCTGGGGTTCACCCTCGGCTTATGTGCGAGTCAATAGGTTTTCCCAGTTTTTGGGGGCAAAAGTAGGGGGCCGGCTTATACACGGGTCGGCTTATACACGAGTATATACGGTAAATGAAAATAATAATACCAAAGAATTTGTGATTGCAATCATTTTCAGGAAGAAACTGAGTATTATCTGACTGAATTGCAGGGGTGTCAATACTTTTGGCCAACACTGTAGGAATCTCAATCACTTTCCTGGTACTGTGAAATGCCGCATTTTTGCATGTTTTGGGCTGCATAACTGCATGGATAAATTGCCACAAACTGAAGCTTGTGAACACATATTTGTTTGTCATGTTGCATGGACCTGACGTGTCACATAGCCTAAAACTGCCTGCTTACAAGACCATAACATGAACAGAAAGTGCCTTCACATGGATTGATAAACTGAATAAACCATAGTACTGTACATGTATTCCTACATTTAGATTGATCTCATATAAGATAATCTATAATTGGGAAAATTGAAATAGCATTTTTTTTAGCTGTTAAAGGGAACCAACCACCCCAAATGACCCCCCCGGACTGTTAATATGTGTCCCTACACCCAGCACACACATTTGGGGCAATCGTTTTTGCTAAAAAAACTGTTTAGTAGAAGCTAAGATATAGCTTTATGAAGTTTAATAAATCAAGCCGAATGGGTGTTACCTAGCTTTGTCCTCGTGCATTTCTTCGTGCCTGTCAGCCTCCTCTCCCCTCCTCCCTTCAGTGAAGCCCTTCTGTGCAAACCGAAAATGGCCTGCCTGTCTGCTGCTGCCTAAATAAATTATGCACGCCCATCTCTGCACCTAAGAGCCTGGCCGCGTCATGAAGGGGACGGGGCTAGATCGCGTCATGAAAGGGGTGGTGTAATCGCCACACATCATAAAGAGCCAGTCCCTCAGCTAAGGTTTGTAGCAAGCCTGACGTCCGCACATCTGGGTTAGATCCGGTCATCGTCTTGTCGCGTTGCCGATCAACACCTTCAGAGAACACTGTATTAAAGTCACCCCCTACTATCCGAAGGTGTTCTGTGTCTCCTAGTAGCTCTACCTGTAGGTGAGAGAAGAAGGTATCCTGCGATTGGTTAGGAGCATATACATTAGTAACACTAAGCCGCCCAGTCGGACTATCTATAACCAAGCGCACATACCTACCCTCATCATCTTTAGCCTTAGAGACAATAGTGTAAGGAAAGTTTTTATGTATCAGTATCAGTACTCCTGCCTTCCTCCCTACTGATCCTGACCCGTACACCGCCCCCACCCAGAGTCTGTGCATCCTAAAGAATTCCGTATCTTGGAGGTGTGTCTTCTGGAGTAGAGCAATATCCACTTTCGACCTCTTAAGATGCTTAAGCACCATGGAACGTTTCTCAGGCGATCTAAGGCCCTTTACGTTCCAGGACAGCAGATTAACCATTATTAACTGTCACTAGATGTATCATAGCAATCGGCACCGTGCTTTGGGTAAACTCAATCCAGACGCCTAAAAACAAGCAGAATATATACAGTGGCTGAAACTTCAAAAACATCCACACCCCAGAACCCCAGTAACTCCTCAACAGGCGGCTAAAGGGCCACGTTCTAAACCATAAGCCCAAAAAAAAAAACCCCCTCACCCGTCCTCCCAAAAGCCCACAATTCCCCAAACACAAGTCAAGGACTCCCATATTCTGAAGGGCGCTCTCCTTTTCCGCTCCCGCCCTGCGGCTCCAGTGTTCAAGGAGATGAATAGTACCGTGCACTAGAATCGATTTAAACATAGTCAAATTTATACCTTATCATATCCCCCGCATCGGGCGAGGCGTCCGAAATGAACGCTGCCAGACCACACGGGCCAGGACTTGGGATCCAAGAGACAGATCCTCAATCATCCCCGGCATAAAAAGGAAAATAAAAATAAAAAGGGAAAAGATCACCAGTTCAGGCCTCCTCGCGATTGTTCTCCATCTGTGACCCATTCGGAACAGACGGACGTCTTCTACCTCCACTACCATCTCGCCGCTCAGGTCTTTGTTCCTTTGGCGAGTGGGATCCTGGGCTTCCCCTCCCAGACGACCAACGAGTAGAGTCCTCTCGAGCCGTTGGGGTCTCCGAACGGTGGATATAATCGTCTCTCCGGGCTCCTGAGTGTCGGTTCCGTTGCCCTCCGTCGTGGCTTCCCTCCGGACTCCGCTGTGACAGGCTCCTGAGGGCCTCCCCAGGGCTGTGGTGCACCCTGATGGAGCCATACGGCCCCCTATATTTCAATATGGCTGGGTACAGAAGCTGGAAGCGTACATTGTGCTTGTAGAGTATACTACACGCTTCCCCAAAAGCTCTCCGCTTCTTAGCTACTTCAGGAGAGTAATCACCAAACAACATAACCTTGTGCCCACGAAGTATCAGGGGAACCCTCGAGCTCTTGTACGCACGCAGAAGGTTTTCCTTGTCCCTGTAATTTAGGTAGCGAGCAATAGCTTGCCGTGGCTTTACTCTCCCTTGGGATGCTGAGTCCGTTTTGGCGGAACGATCGGGTGGAGGACCTATCCGATGTGCCCTTTCCACCATGCAGGGGCCCCCACTTCCCAGGATCTGAGGGAGTTCAGTCTCAAAGATGTCTAATAGAGCAGTGGGGGTGATGGACTCAGGGAGCCCCACTAGTCGCAGATTATTACGACGGGAACGGTTCTCAAGATCTTCCAGTTTATTGATTGAACGTTCTTCCCTCTCCTTGTAATCTGAAACTTGCTGTTCCAGCCAAGCCACCCTGTCATCAGAGTCTGACACTCTCTGTTCTAGGGCTGCTATTCTGGCCTCCTGAGCTGCAGACTCCGCTCTGATGTCAGTGAGGGAATCTTGCAGCAGCTCCTGCACCAGAGCCTTGAAGGTCTGCTTCAGCTCCCCTGCTAGCTGAGCAGAAACCTCCGTGGCCAGCAGCTTATAGTCAATGTTGGATCCGAGCCTCAGTCCCTCCGCCTGCTCCTGAGTCTCACCTTTCCCACCTTTCCCACCGCTGCTCCGGCCAGAATGCCCACCGGGATCTCTCCCCTGTGAGCGGGGCTGTTGTTTGTTCGCCGCCTCCTTGCCTCTGCCTCCTGCTCCGCTCTGCGCCATCTTGGAGGAGGGCCCGGATAGTCGCATTGCCATCCCCGCCGTAACCCGCCTGGTGCCGGTGCTCCGAAGCCACCGATGCATGCAGGGGCAGCTCAGGATTAAGGGAGCGTGCCTCCGGTTACGTTTGGCGGCGAAATCTCGCCTTAGAGACAGATATGGAGACACGGGGTCAGGGAGCTCAGTCCCTTCCTTCCTCACCCATCAGGCCGGAAACCGGAAGTCAATAGCCCCATCTTACTCCCAGTCTTGTAGCAATGGCCTGATCTTGCTCCCGTATTGTTCCTTTTTTACACACGCTTTCTTGATTCTTCTTAACTTAATAATATTTTAATGGCCCCTTCTTGCTTTTCTTCTTCTTGTAGTAATGTCCCAAACTTGCTAAACCTACTTGTAGTAATGGCCGCATCTTGCTCCCCTTCTTGTAGTAATGCCCCATCTTGCCCCCCTTCTTCTTGAAGCAATAATACCATCCTGCTCTCGTTCTTGTAGTAATGCCCCCTGAAACCCTTTCTGTAGTAATGACCTCATCTTGCTCCCCTTCTTCTTGTAGTAATGGCCCCATCTATCTTCACTTCTTGTAGTAATGGCCCCATTTTTCTCTTCTTCTAGTAATGGCCCCATCTTATTCCCCTTCTTGCTCCTCTTTTTCATGTAATAATGCCCATCTTGCTCTTCTTCTTCTTTAAGCAATGGCACCATCTTGATCCTTTTCTTGTAGTAATGCCCCATCCTGACCCCTTCTCGTAGGTTTTGGAGAACTTGTCTGCAACCAGGGATTGATTTTAAGGATTTTGTCCCATCTCGCTGCCCTTCTTGTTGTAATGACCCCATCTTTCTCATCTTCTTCTTGTAGTAATCGTCCCATCTTGCTCCCCCTTTCGTAGTAATGCCCTAGCTTGCTCCTCCTCTTGAAATAATGACCCCATCTTTCTCCTCCTCTTGTAGTAATGGCCCCATCTTGCTCCTCCTCTTGTGGTAATGGCCCCATCTTGCTCCTCTTCTTGTAGTAATGGCCACGTCTTGCTCCCCTCCTTGTAGTAATGACCCTATCTTGCTACCCTTTTTCATGTAGTAATGCCCCATCTTACTCCCCTTCTTTTTCAAGCAATGGCACCATCTTGATCCCCTTCTAGTAGTAATGCACCATTCTGATCCCCTTTTTGTAGGTTTTGGAGAACTTGTCTGCAACCAGGGATTGATTTTAAGGATTTTGTCCCATCTCGCTGCCCTTCTTGTTGTAATGAACCCATCTTTCTCATCTTCTTCTTGTAGTAATCGTCCCATCTTGCTCCCCCTTTCGTAGTAATGCCCTAACTTGCTCCTCCTCTTGAAATAATGACCCCATCTTTCTCCTCCTCTTGTAGAAATGGCCCCATCTTGCTCCTCCTCTTGTGGTAATGGCCCCATCTTGCTCCTCTTCTTGTAGTAATGGCCACGTCTTGCTCCCCTCCTTGTAGTAATGACCCTATCTTGCTACCCTTTTTCATGTAGTAATGCCCCATCTTACTCCCCTTCTTTTTCAAGCAATGGCACCATCTTGATCCCCTTCTAGTAGTAATGCACCATTCTGATCCCCTTTTTGTAGGTTTTGGAGAACTTGTCTGCAACCAGGGATTGATTTTAAGGATTTTGTCCCATCTCGCTGCCCTTCTTGTTGTAATGAACCCATCTTTCTCATCTTCTTCTTGTAGTAATCGTCCCATCTTGCTCCCCCTTTCGTAGTAATGCCCTAACTTGCTCCTCCTCTTGAAATAATGACCCCATCTTTCTCCTCCTCTTGTAGAAATGGCCCCATCTTGCTCCTCCTCTTGTGGTAATGGCCCCATCTTGCTCCTCTTCTTGTAGTAATGGCCACGTCTTGCTCCCCTCCTTGTAGTAATGACCCTATCTTGCTACCCTTTTTCATGTAGTAATGCCCCATCTTACTCCCCTTCTTTTTCAAGCAATGGCACCATCTTGATCCCCTTCTAGTAGTAATGCACCATTCTGATCCCCTTTTTGTAGGTTTTGGAGAAATTGTCTACAGCCAGGGATTGATTTTAAGGATTTTGTCCCATCTTGCTCCCCTTCTTGTAGTATTGGTCCCATCTTGCTCTTTTTCTTCTTGCAGTAGTTGCCCCATCTTGCTCCCCTTCTTGTAGTAATGTGTCCATTTTGCTCTTTTTGTAGTAATTGCCCATCTTGTTCCCCTTGTCGTGACCCTATCTTGCTCCTTCTCCTGTAGTAATGACCCCATATTGCTTCCCTTGTAATAATGGACCTGTCTTGCTCCCCTTCTTGTAGTAATGCCCCATCTTACTCCTCCTCTTTTATTAATGGTCCCATCTTGCTCTCCTTGTAATAATGGCCCCATCTTGCTCCCCCTCTTGTAGTAATGATCACATCTTGCTCCCCTCTTTGTATTAATGCTACATCTTGCTGCCTTCTTTTTGAAGAAATGGCCCCATCTTACTCCTTTTCTTCTTGTAGTAATAACCCCATCTTGTTCCCATTCTTCTTGCAGTAATGGCCCCATCTTGCTCCCCTTTTTGTAGAAATGGCCCCATCTTGTGCCGTTGTTTAAACACACATTCACAATCCCTTTTACCTTTCCTCCCTTCCCTTGATAACCTCTTTTTAGCACATGCGACTCACAGGCTACAGCAGAACCCTTGGCGATCACAGCCCAGATGAATGTGAGCTTGCCGGCACCGATCGAGTCAAGCTCTGCTCAGATAAACCAATGCAAGCCACTGACCATTCAGAGGCGAGCAGCTGACTTCAGCTGCTGACCTCCGATTGGCCGGCAGCTGCCATAGGTATAGCTGAGCAGAGCTTTTCCCTGGCAGTGTTGTAAAACCCACATTCATCTGAAGTAAAGCTCGGACGTCTATGGTCCTGTGGATCAGGCTTCGATCGCCAAGGGGTCAGCTGTGCCTGGTGCCACATGAGGCAGCCTCAGGGACCACATGCGACCCGCGGTCTGTGTGTTTGAGACCCTAGTCTGTGGTAAGCTGCTTATCACAGGAGGGGCTGCAGTTGGTCTAGCAAGCATGTGCTTTGTAGTCCAGGTAAAAAGCTTGTAAACAGCACACTTCTTAATAGGAGACTCATTCTGAATTCTGTGTTATATTCCTTACCTCGCATTGTCTTCAGATTACAAAAACCTGCCATGCTATTGCTGTAATAGAACAAGTGAGATCAGTCCTTTGGAGGTTCAAGTACTCCATTGGAACTATTAAAGGGAATCTGTAAGCAGGCTTTTGCTATCTCATCTGACAGCAACATAATGTAGGCAAAGAAAACATGAATGCAATGAGGCATCACATAGATTACTGGCTGAAGCCATTGTCGCACAATCAAAGAATTTTTGTTTCAGGCATGTACAGTGATGGAAATTAGTATTTGATCCCTTGCTGATTTTGTAAGTTTGGTCACTGACAAAGACATGAACAGTCTATAATTTTAAAGGTAGGTTAATTTTAACAGTGAGAGATAAAATATCAAAAATAAAATCCAGAAAATCACATTGTCTAAATCAGTGATTTTCAACCTTTTTTGAGCCGCGGCACACTTTTTATGCTTAAAAAATCCCGGGGCACACCACCAACCAAAATGGCACAAAATGACACATCATTGCCATACCATGCACCATGACGCTGATCCCAGGGACTACAACAAGAGGACAGTTGATCCCTTGTTGTAGTCTCTGCGATCAGCGTCATGGTGCACTGTATGGCAATGATCTGCCATACTGTGGACCATGACGCTGATCCCAGAGACTACAACAAGGGATCAAGTGCTCCCTTGTTGTAGTTTCTGGGATCAGCGTCATGGTGCACGGTATGGCACATCATTGCCATACCATGCATCATGACGCTGATCCCAGGGAGTACAACAAGAGGACACTTGATCCCTTGTTGTAGTCTCTGGGATCAGTGTCATGGTGCACTGCATAGCAATGATCTGCCATACTGTGCACCATGACGCTGATCCCAGAGACTACAACAAGGGATCAACTGTCCTCTTGTTGTAGTCTCTGGGATCAGCGTCATGGTGCACGGTATGGCACATCATTGCCATACAGTGCACTATGACGCTGATCCCAGAGACTACAATAAGGGATCAACTGTCCTCTTCTTGTAGTCTTTGGGATCAGCGTCATGGTGCACGGTATGGCAGATCATTGCCATACAGTGCACCATGACACTGATCCCAGAGACTACAATAAGGGATCAACTGTCCTCTTGTTGTAGTCTCTGGGATCAGCGTCATGGTGCACAGTATGGCACATCATTGCCATACAGTGCACCATGACACTGATCCCAGAGACTACAATAAGGGATCAACTGTCCTCTTGTTGTAGTCTCTGGGATCAGCGTCATGGTGCACGGTATGGCACATCATTGCCATACAGTGCACCATGACGCTGATCCCAGAGACTACAATAAGGGATCAACTGTCCTCTTATTGTAGTCTCTGGGATCAGTGTCATGGTGCACTGTATGGCAATGATGTGCCATACTGTGCACCATGACACTGATCCCAGAGACTACAACAAGGGATCAACTGTCCTCTTGTAGTCTCTGGGATCAGCGTCATGGTGCACGGTATGGCACATCATTGCCATACAGTGCACCATGACGCTGATCCCAGAGACTACAACAAGGGATCAAGTGCTCCCTTGTTGTAAGTCTCTGGCGATAGTGGATCCAATCACCATGGAAACTAAGTGCTGTGATCCATGAGATCACAGCACTTAGGGGGTTAACACAGACCAGGGCACAGCAATCACAGAGATGCTGTGCCCTGGCTGTGACACTGCTCCTCTGCACACTCATCTCTATGCTGGGAGATGACTGTGCAGAGGAGCCGACAGAAGAAGGAGGACTCCGCAGGAAGAGGACAGCAACAGAGAAGACAGAAGACACAGCAGACCGGAGGACAGAGGAAGAAGAGCGGAGGAAAGAGGGACAAAACCGGAGGACAGAGGAGAAGAAAGAAGACAGGTGAGAGGCCTGGAGAGAAGGGGAGAACAGGAGCAGCATCGGTGGTCACCGGAGAGCGGGGGGAGGGGGGAGTGGACCGGAGGGCAGGGGGAGAGATCAGAGGGGAGGGGGGAGATCCGGAGGGCAGGGGGGAGATCAGAGGGGAGGGGGGAGATCCGGAGGGCAGGGGGGAGATCGGAGGGCAGCGGGGGAGATCGCGGAGATCGGAGCACAGGGGACCGCCAGGATGGGGTAAGGGGACTCTCTGGCATTCACCCCGAGCAGGACTCGGGGTTACCGCTTCTGGCAGTGAAATTTAACCCCGAGTCCTGCTCGGGAATACCGGCAGGGAGGTTAACTGTTAATGAGCTGACTTAATTATAAACAGCATTATTGGCGGGCATTACCTTGGCGGCGGGAAAATGCGAGAGTCTCTCCGCTCTCAGGATGACACGCCGGCCTTGGTGACGTCATTAAGTCGTGCGAGCGTTCAAAGCTCGCGCATGTGTTATTCTGTGACTGCGCATCGCTGCACATTGCTGGGGAACAAAACAAAGGGGGCACCATAGTTTGGGGAACTTTCCCCGCGGCCCACCCGACCATGTGTCACGGCACACTAGTGTGCCGCGGAACACTGGTTGAAAATCACTGGTCTAAATTATATAAATGTATTTGCATTTTGAAGAGAGAAATAAGTATTTGATCCCCTACCAGCCATTAAGAGTTCTGGCTCCTACAGACCAGTTAGACACTCTTAGGGCCCGTTTACACGCGGCTACATTTCTAGGGTGGCTACAGGTAACTTACTGGTTGCAGTGAAATCATGGAGACAAGGTTCTATCTTGTTGCTGTGTACAAATGGAATAATCTCTCCATGATTTCACTGCAACCAGTAAGTTACCTGTAGCCACCCTAGAAATGTAGCCGCGTGTAAAGGGGCCCTTAGTCCACTCATGCATACCTGCATTAAAGACAGCTGACTTTAATTGTTGCCTTTATAAAAGACTCCAGTCCACAAACTCAATTAATCAGTCAGACTCTAAGGGTACCGTTACAATATGCACTATTGCTAGGCAATTTCACTGGCAATTTGCTGGTTGCAGTGAAATCATGGACACATTGTTCCATTTTGTACATGGCAACTAAATAGAACAATGTGTCCATGATTTCACTGCAACCAGCAAATTGCCAGTGAAATTGCATGCAATATTGTGTCATGTAACAGTACCCAAACCTCTAAAACATGGGCAAGACCAACGAGCTTTCTAAGGATGTCAGGGAAAAGATCCTAGACCTGCACAAGGCTGGAATGGGCTACAAAACCATAAGTAAGGGTGGCTTCACACCACGGTAAGATCCGATCCGGGGCTGTCAGGGATGAACCTGACAGCCCCGGACCGGATCAGCACACAGAACCGGAGGGCTAATATGTCCTCCGGTCCGGTGTGCAGCCAGACACAGCTGCAGCTGCTGATGAATCAGCTGAAACAACAGCCGTGTGCAGCCGCAGGTGTCCGGTTCCCGGATCCTCCTGGACCGGGACAATCCGGCCCCATAGGCCCCCATGTTAGGGAGCACCGGATTGCACCGGATCCGGGGGAATCTTGGAGAACCCGGGGTACAGCATTTTGAGGAGATTTTTCTCCGGTGAGAAAAATCCGATTCTACTGGTTTATTCCGGAGAGATGGAAACCGGATGGCAGAGAGCTGCCATCCAGCTCCATCTGGCTCCATAGGATACTATGGGGCCAAAATCCGGATCGGACCTTACCGTGGTGTGAAGCCACCCTTAGATGCTGGGTGAGAAGGATACACCTGTTGGTCCAATAGTAAGAAAATGGAAGAAATACAAAATGAGTGTCAATCAACATCCATTTGGGCCTCAAAATCTCACCTAGTGGGGTATCCAGGATCATGAGGAAGGTGAGAGATCAGCCTAAAACTACACGGGGGGAACTTGTTAATGATCTCAAGGCAACTGGGATCACTGTCATCAAGAAAACCATTGGTAACACATTACACCATAATGGATTAAAATCCTGCTGTGCCTGCAAAGTCCCACTGCTAAAGAAGGCACATGTGCAGGCCCATCTGAAGTTTGCCAATGAACAACTTGGTGATTCTGAGAGTGATTGGGAGAAGGTGCTGTTGTAAGATGAGACAGAAATTGAGCTCTTTGGCATTAACGCTACTCAACGAGCATGGAGAAAAAGAAATGCTGCCCATGACTCAAAGAACACTGGCCCTACTGTCAACCATGGCTGTGGAAACATTATGTTTTGGGGGTGTTTCTCAGCTAAGGGCACAGGACTACTTCACTGCATCAATGGGACAATGGAAGGAGATCCATGTACCATAAAATCTCTGAGTGACAACATCCTTCCATCCACCAGGACATTAAAAAGGGGTTGTGGCTGTCTCTTCCAGCACAACAATGACCCAAAACATACAGCTAATGCAACAAAGGAGTGGCTGAAAAAAAGCACATTAAGGTCATGGAGTGGCCTAGCCAGTGTCCAGACCATAATCCGATAGAACATTTATGGAGAAAGCTGAAGCTGCGAGTTGCCAAGCGACAACCTCAAAATCTTAATGATTTAGAGATGATCTGCAAAGAGGAGTGGGCCAAAATTCCTCCTGACATGTGCGCAAACCTCATCATTAACTACAAAAAATGTCTGCTGTGCTTGCCAACAAGGGTTTTGCCACCAAGTATAAAGTTTTGTTTGCCAAAGGTATTAAATACTTATTTCTCTCTTCAAAATGCAAATACATTTATATAATTTAGACAATGTAATTTTTTGGATTTTATTTTTGATATTCTGTCACTATTAAAATACATTGATAGTTGGAGGGGAACTTAGTAATATAAAAGATTTGAAAAAAGAGAAATCCTATGATTTATTAAAAACAAAAGAACAAAGAGCCCAATATGAGAAACATAGGAATAAATTGGGCAAAGCAGGGCTAAGGAATATTAAAATCATGGACATGAAAGAGTCAAGAGGGGAAGTGGAGCAGGCTCCAGAAAAAGATATACATGACTCACAGAAAAAACTTGCACATATGGAGATTAATAATGGAGTTACAATTGGGAAGGAAGTTGAAATTAATTTAGATAAATCAAATATTACACAAAAGATAATGAACACTCAGGACACTTGTTATCATTTAGTATCTAGTTTACAAAACACATTAGAGGGGATAGATTTAACAGCAATCACTATACACAATAATACCAGTACACAGACTGATTTTTATCAGGATATTTATAAGGAACTAACGAATACCAATTCACAAATAGATTTTTTGGAATTAAATGATGAGGCATTAATTGAGGGCACTCCCTTAATACCTATCAACGCTCTTTCTGATATTGTGAATCTAATCCCCACAGCTGATGATAGGGAAGAGTTAAACATCAACAATACCCTTGAATTATTTCCTTCAATAGATGAGATAACTACGGTCAGTACCCTTAATAATGGGGCCGAGGATGGAATTATAACAATAAATAAAGCGAAAAATATGGGATTGAAGGACACCAAGATTACCCAGTTTTTTCAGTTGATACCAGGGCGGCACCCAAAAAGAAAAAGATCAGAAGAGGAGGAAGGGGTAGTGGATCAACTAGAAGTAAGGGAAAAATCCCTGGAGAGGGAAGCCACACAAAAGAAATTAAAAGTAGTCCCTGCTTAACATCAGATAAAGAAATGGGAATTTTTAATCTTTCTAAATATGTTCTTACGGAGGATGAGAAATCACTCCTCAAGAGAGGTCTATCCTTTTGTCCCACATCTAAACTTGACCCTTTTTCAATTTATGTGGATGTAAATGATTTTTTCCAGAAATTAACGGTCCAGAGACATTTTTTAATAGAAGAAAGGAATGCTAGTAGTAAAGGAGATCCAAAAGATATAACTAATAGGGAATTAGTTGAACGCTTTACACATGTTAACATTAAGAATAATAATGATAAATTTTATCCGGTTCATCACAGAGGTAGCCATATAGAAACTTTCCAGCAACTAGTTTTAAAGAATTAAGAACAATTGTACAACCTAAGATAAGGGACAATTTGAGTAAGGGAGAAAGATTAGCTATTGAAACCTTGAGCAAAAATAAGGATTTAGTGATAAAGAGTGCAGATAAAGGGGGGGGGGATAGTCCTTATGGACAAAATTTGGTATATAGAGGAAGGGAAGAAATTACTGGATGATACAGACTTCTATGAAAAATTAGGACAGGACCCCAGCATAGAGACCTTTACAAAATATAAATACATGATTAAAGAGGCATATGATAAAGGAATCCTTAACAAAAAAGAGAAAAGATTTCTGGATATAACTCAATATAGGTTGCCAATAATGTATTTCCTTCCTAAAATACACAAGGACCCCAAAAATCCCCCATTCCGCCCAATAGTCTCAGGTTATAATTCAATAACTTGCAATCTTTCACATTACGTTGACTTATTTTTACAGAGATATGTTACTGAATTGGATTCTTATCTTAGGGATTCATAACAATTAATTAGTGAGCTGAGGTCCCTTCCTAAAATGACAGGATGTGTGTTGGTCACATTGGATGTGACGGCACTATATAATAATATCAGACCCAAACTTGGTATAAATGCAATCCAGCAGACTCTTAATAATGATGAAAATCTATTGGAACCCCAGAAAGATTTTTTATTGAACTCGATTGAATTCATATTGAAAAATAATATATTTTCCTTCAATGGGGAAATCTATAAACAGGAGAAGGGCTGTGCGATGGGGACGAGATTCGCACCCAGTTATGCCAACTTACAGGACCGTGTTATTGAATCATCACTGTTAAAATTAACATACCCTTTAAATTATAGACTGTTCATGTTTTTGTCAGTGGGCAAGCTTACAAAATCAGCAAGGGATCAAATAATTATTTCCTTCACTGTAGTTGGGAGAGCTGCCCCCACACACACCAGGTTCTCAATAGAGATTGCACATTGACTGTGAAGTGTCAATCACAGTAGGGGGCATGTCAGAACATTGTGTATACCCCAAAATAATATCAATAAAAACATTGGCTCGGGGTACAAAAAACAAGCATGGAAAGTCTCAACACAAGCAAGAATTTTTTTCCCCCAAAACATCTGATTTTTTTTTTCAATACTCACCATATTTTTCATTTTATAATAACACTCAAGATTATAAGACGCATTCCCAAATTTTGTTGGAGAAAAAAAAAATTTAAGTAAAAATTGGAGTCCATCTTTTAATTTGGATGTAGGTTACTGGGGAGTGGGTGCGCAGATTGAGGTTTTAGCTCTCCAAAATCTCACTCTGCACATGTGCAACCCCTGCAGTCAGTTTCCTTATGTCCATCATGTCACCACTGGGAGATCAATATCGCTCGAACCACTCCACTGTGACCCTCCTTTATCCCATGCCCCTGGCCATAGCATTGCTTTACTGGTGCCACAGCGTCTCTGCCTCCTGTGATCTTGCTCCACCCCACCTACGTCCGGATTATAAAATGCATCTTTTAATCCAAAAAATAGAGTATAGATTATAAAAACTTTACACGTTTGGTATCTGTGGAGATTTACTGACCTGGAGAATCATACCACCAAGTCAGTTTTATGGGATAATGATCACTATAAATACAAAAATGAAAAAACTGTTCCAGAATTTCCTTTTTTTTCTATTTTGCCACACTTGGAATTTTTTTCACACTTATCATTACATCCTATGGATGGTGTCAGTCAAAAGTAAAACTCATCCTACAAAATAACAAGCCCCCACACAGCTATAGCAACAGAAAAATAAATAAGTTATGACTCTTGGAGTAAGGGAAGGAAAAAACAAAAGGACAAAAACTAAAAATCTCACTTTCCTTAAGGAGGTTAATAAACATGTAGACAAAGCACACATATAATTCACGCCCCCCAAAAAGCTGCGAAAAAAGCAACAAAGGGCTTCTTCTTCTTGGTATAAATTGACACCATTTATTTGGTCATCTAATATATAATTGCCGTAGCGCACTTCCGTCATTTTCGGCGCTACTTCCGTCGTCGTGGACGTGACTGGACGTGGCTGCCTCACAGCAGCCACGCGACCCACGAAGCATTGCCTGCGTAGCGGGCATTGCCAGCCATTGCCGGGCGTGAGCAATGGCCGCGAGGCGGCCATTGCGAGCCGTTGCTGAGGCGCGAAGCGGCCATTGCGAGTCTCCGACCCGGTGGAACAAAAATTCGTCCATTATATCTCTATGCGAAGTGAGGCGCTATTCTGATTGGTCGCCGGCAGCACACAGCGACCAATCAGAATAGCGCCTCACTTCCCATAGAGATACATAGCGGTGTTTCGAACAATGCATGGCCGGCCCCTTGGTTCGATTTTCGGCCACGGCGCTTTGAGTTTCAAATTTACCTATTTCAAATGTATCTATTTCTATCTATCTATCTATCTATCTATCTATCTATCTATCTATCTATCTATCTATCTATCTATCAGATAGATAGATAGATAGAAATAGATAGATAGATAGATAGAAATAGATAGATAGATAGATATAGATAGATAGATAGATAGATAGATAGATAGATACAAAGATAGATAGATAAATGGATAGATAGATAGATACATAGATAGAAATAGATAGATAGAAATAGATACATAGATAGAAATAGATAGATAGAAATAGATACATAGATAGATAGATAGATAGATACAAAGATAGATAAATAGAAATAGATAGATAGATAGATAGATAGATAGATAGATAAATAGATAGATAGAAATAGATACATAGATAGAAATAGATAGATAGATAGATAAAAATAGATACATAGATAGATAGATAGATAGATAGATAGATAAAAATAGATAGATAGAAATAGATACATAGATAGAAATAGATACATAGATAGATAGATAGGTGAGTCGTTGCAGCCGCGGTAGGTCCATTGCGATTTCCTTGGGCCGGCGACAGCCGAGCGCCGTGGCCGAAAATCGAACCAAGGGGCCGGCCATGCATTCTTCGAAACACCGCTATGTATCTCTATGGGAAGTGAGGCGCTATTCTCATTGGTCGCTGTGTGCTGGCGGCGACCAATGAGAATAGCGCCTCACTTTAAGCGGTAAATTTGAAACTCAAAGCGCTGTGGCCGAAAATCGAACCAAGGGGCCGGCCATGCATTGTTCGAAACACCGCTATGTATCTCTATGGGAAGTGAGGCGCTATTCTGATTGGTCGCTGTGTGCTGCGGGCGACCAATCAGAATAGCGCCTCACTTCCCATAGAGATACATAGCGGTGTTTCGAACAATGCATGGCCGGCCCCTTGGTTCGATTTTCGGCCAAGGCGCTTTGAGTTTCAAATTTACCGTTCAAAGTGAGGCGCTATTCTCATTGGTCGCCGCCAGCACACAGCGACCAATGAGAATAGCGCCTCACTTCCCATAGAGATACATAGCGGTGTTTCGAACAATACATGGCCGACCCCTTGGTTCGATTTTCGGCCACGGCACTCGGCTGTCGCCGGCCCAAGAAAATCGCAATGGACCTACCGCGGCTGCAACAACTCACCTATCTATCTCTGTCTCTCTATCTATCTATTTCTATCTATCTATCTATATCTATATCAATCTATATCTATATCTATCTATCTATCAAGAAAAAAACTGCACAGCACTCACAGACTAGTGTGAACTGGTGCAAGCAGAGACGCAGGGTCAAATAATTTGAAAAAAATTCTTGCAGCACACAGCTACTACCAATGATGTACAAATGCCATAAGCTATATGTATATGAGGAAAAAGTTTAAAAACTTACGTTTTTTTCAAAAAACTCAAAAATTCTAATTTTTTATTTCTGAAGTTCTTAGTACAAACATTGGCCAATGTCTGCTTGCTCATCAACTGCGACAAAGTGACTTCAGGTCTGATGAGTCCTACTCTGATATCCCTATCCTCCTTGCCCACCCCCCACTCCTCAGTGGGCAGACTCCATCTAGACCCTCGATCACCTGTAGGTTAATGAGGGTGCACATTGCAGCTAGGTGCCTGCAAATTCATATGTTAAATAACAAGAAAAAAAAAAAAAGAATTTTTTTCAAATTATCTATCTATATCTATCTATCTATCTATCTATCTATCTCTATCTATCTATCTCTATCTATCTATCTCTATCTATCTATCTCTATATCTATCTATATCTATCTATATCTATCTATCTCTATCTCTACATCTATCTCTATATATCTCTATCTCTACATCTACCTCTATCTCTCTATCTCTCTATCTATATCTCTCTATCTATCTATCTATCTCTCTCTATCTATCTCTCTCTATCTATCTCTCTCTATCTATCTCTCTATCTATCTATATCTATCTTATCTATCTATATCTATCTATGGAAAACCAATGCAAAAACCGTATATGAATCACACAAAAGGCGCTCTGCTGTAAAAATAAAAATAAATAGCAAGTGCTGTGACAAAAACAGGGCCTTTTGGTTTATACGTTTCTGCAAGAAAACGTACAATAAGCTGTCTCACCCACTCCACGGTAGGCCCTGATAGAGACAGTCCTAACTCTGTCCCTAGTGCTACGGTAAAAACCTGCCAGTGTGTACATACCTCAGCTGGACAGGGTGGGGGAGAACACAGGACTATCTCACCTTGTAAGGCTGTGTGGGTGGCAGCTCTGTGTGCAGACTTCATATGGGAGGGGCAGGTGCCTCCAATATCTGCTGTTACCAGCAGTGGTGAACACAAAGGCAAAAAATATGAGTCTGCACACATTGGAAGCAGCAGTGTGAACTGCAACCAATCCCCACCAAAAACTATATCTATCTATATCTATCTATCTATCTATCTATCTATCTATCTATCTATCTATCTATCTATCTATCTATATCTATCTATCTCTACATCCATCTCTATATATCTCTATCTCTACATCTATCTCTATATATCTCTATCTCTACATCTATCTCTATATATCTCTATCTCTACATCTATCTCTATCTCTCTATCTCTATCTCTATCTCTCTATCTATCTATCTCTATCTATCTCTCTCTATCTATCTCTATCTCTCTATCTATCTCTCTCTATCTCTATCGCTCTATCTCTCTCTCTCAATCTATCTCTCTCTCTATCTATCTATCTCTATCTATCTCTCTCTATCTATCTCTCTCTATCTATCTCTCTCTCTATCTATCTCTCTCTATCTATAGCAAAGCGGCCATTGCGAGCCGTTGCAGGGGCTCCCGCCCCGGCGACGACCGACAAGCGCCGAGCGCCGTGCCCGAAAATAGAACCAAGGGCCCGGCCATAAATTCCTCTAAACACCGCTATGCATCCCTATGGGAAGTGAGGCGCTATGCTGATTGGTCAGCGCACCACACAGCGACCAATCAGCATAGCGCCTCACTTTCAGCCGTAAATTTGAAACTCAAAGTCGTCCATTATATCTCTATGGGAAGGGAGGCGCTATTCTCATTGGTCGCTGTGTGCTGCCGGCGACCAATCAGAATAGCGCCTCACTTCCCATAAGCGGCCGTCACACGCTACGATTTCTTGCCCGATATCGTTTAAGCGATCTGCGTTTTGATCGCTTAAGCGATATCGTTTTGGCATCGTTGCATGTAATCAAGCGATTTTACTATGTAAAATCGCTTGATCGTGACATCGCAGATCTGAGCTCCGGAGCTCAGATCTTGCGATGAACGATTTAACGATCTGCTTCATCGTGGTGTATGACACCACGATGATCCATCTCCCAGCGGCAGAGCCTATGCTGGGAGATGGTATCTATGGTACACGTTGGGTTACTAAGCGACGCGCGGCTCCTAGTAACCCGATGTGTACCTTAGTAACCAGCGATCTCGCTGGCCCACATCGCTGGTGAGTCTGTCTGTGTGACAGCTCACCAGCGATGTGAGCGATATTGTTAGCGATCGCGCGTGCACGTGATCGCTAACAATATCGCTAGCGATATGGAAGCGTGTGACGGCCGCTATAGAGATATAATGGACGACTTTGAGTTTCAAATTTACCACTAAAAGTGAGGCGCTATGCTAATTGGTCGCCGTCAGCACACAGCGACCAATGTGACTAGCGCCTCACTTCCCATAGACATATAATGGACGACTTTGAGTTTCACATTTACCGATGAAAGTGAGGCGCTATTCTCATTGGTCGCCGGCAGCACACAGCGACCAATGAGAATAGCGCCTCACTTACAGCGGTAAATGTGAAACTCAAAATATTCCATGTATTTGAAGTATGGCGCCATACAGCGCGGCGCTCTTCTGATTGGTCGCCGCCTTCAGCGCGCCAAACAATCGGAATAGCGGCGGCCGCTATGCCGCCATATTTGAAATATACTGAGTAAACTATACACAGATTCTAGAATCCCGATGCAATCGCATCAGGCTCACAGCTAGTATTATATAATCTAATAAAGGGAAAAAAAATTCATGTGTGGGTGAAGTGGTGAAAAAAAGTGTACTATTTTACTTTGGGTTTTGTTTTTATGGCATTCATTTTGTATAAAAAAACATGATATTATGATTTTTAAGGTCAGTATTAGTGATGAGCGAGCATTAAAATGCTCGGGTGCTCGAAGCTCTGGTCGAGCATCTCGAGATGCTCGGGTGCTCGACCGAGCACTGAGCCCAATGCAAGTCAATGAGTGATAGGCTCCGCCCACAGACTTCTGGCTATAAAATGAGTGTTTCTGGGAAAGGGCGGGAGGGGGGACTTTTTCAAATCGTCGCAACATACAACACTTCGCTGTGCCCCCCAGAGGGACTCTAACAATCAATCTGCTCTCTGTGAGGTGCCAGCTCACTGTGTGCACTAAAGGGAGCTGTGTATTTGTGTAACATCGATAATGAATTGTGATGAGTCCGAGCATCCCGAGTATCGTGCGAGCATGCTCACTCATCACGAGTCAGTATAATTATAGCATTAGTAAACTTAGAAGTTTCTTTGTATGACTATCTATAAAAAAAATGCCATAACCTGATAAAAAAAATTGTGTGTCCATTTTCAGAATCTCATCATTTTTATAATAAAGTTTAACTGCTGTTTACATTTTTATTTATTAATAATGTAGATCAAGTGAATATAATAAACATTCTAATATACTTTATTAATAAAATCTGAATGAAAACAATTCATAAACCTTCCACAAGATGTCCCCACTGCACTGTGTGTGAATCTCATTCTCTGTCAAATCCATCTTCACACTGAATACAGGCATGTAAGGAGATAAGGGAGGGGGCATGGCCTACATTCATCAGCTGCAGTCAGTAGTGTTATCACATTACCTCGGGCACAGGGAGCTCAGTGTGTCAGCACAGGTGCTTTGAGATCTTATCTCCTGCATCCACATGGCTCTGCTCAGTGTGAGGAGGTGTTACTTATCAGTGAGGAGCAATGAGGAGGCAGCACTGAGCAACATGATGTGAATGGAGGAGATAAAAATCAAACGAGCTGTGAACTGACAGTCTTACCAACTCTGTGTGTGAGGTAAACTGCATACACACTGACCTTCTACTCCCAGCTGTGTAGGCTCTGCCTCCTCACTCTTATATGTGACTTTTTTAACCGCATGGGGGGTGTTATGAACCGATGACTCAGGAGAAACATTCAGATTCCATAGAAATCGTTGGTAACTGTACTGACTGCAATCCCTGACTACACACCGCAAATAGAAGTAGCCGTGGGAAGTAACTAACCAGACCTAAACACCTCTGCACAGCCAGAGACCTAACTGCTCCTAAAGATGGATGTAGGAAAAGCTATCTTGCCACAGAACAGAACCCCAAAAGAATAGTAAGCCCCACAGGTATAAACAAGAGAAAGAAAAAGAAACACAGGCAGAGTAAAAGGTTTAGCAAAAGAGGCCAAAATCGTTATATAGTAAAGACAGGATAGAATACTATTGCGGTCAGTATAAAACACTATCAAAAAACCACCAACAGCAGATAGAACAAAAATTACCCTGTGTCACTAAGACTCAGCGCCCTCTATATCTGCAGACTTCTATAAATCAAATGCCAGCAGAACTGGAAATAACAGATAATAGTGAATGGTAAAATTCCTAGGAAGAAAACTTCCTATCTGAGTGCAGATAAACAATACAGACTAAATTGCAAACCCACAGCTCAGAATAAGACAAAAAACATATCGTATATACTCGTGTATAAGCCGACCCGTGTATAAGCCGACCCCCCTACTTTTGCCCCCAAAAACTGGGAAAACTTATTGACTCGCGTATAAGCCGAGGGTGGACTCCAGCACAGGTATACAACCCCCAGCAGTGAGGTATACAGCAGCCTCCCCAGTGGTAGTATACAGCAGCAGCCCCAGTGGTAGCATACAGCAGCCCCAGAGGTATATACAGCCCCAGAGGTATATGCAGCCCCATAGGTATATGCAGCCCCAGAGGTATATGCAGCCCCAGAGGTATATGCAGCCCCAAAGGTATATGCAGCCCCATATGCAGCCCCAGAGGTATATGCAGCCCCATATGTTTATGCAGCCCCATATGCAGCCCCAGGGGTATATGCATCCCCAAAGGTATATGCAGCCCCATATGCAGCCCCAGAGGTATATGCAGCCCCATATGCAGCCCCAGAGGTATATGCAGCCCCAGAGGTATATACAGCAGCCCTAGTGGTGTATACAGCAGCCCCAGTGGTAGTATACAGCAGCCCTTAGGTAGTATACAGCAGCCCCAGTGCTGTATACAGCAGCAGCCCCAGGGCTGTATACAGCAGCAGCCCCAGGGCTGTATACAGCAGAAGCCCCAGGGCTGTATACAGCAGAAGCCCCAGGGTTGTATACAGCAGAACCCCCAGGGCTGTATACAGCAGAAGCCCCAGGGCTGTATACAGCAGAAGCCCCAGGGCTGTATACAGCAGCAGCCCCAGGGCTGTATACAGCCGCAGCAGCCGCCAGGGCTGTATACAGCCGCAGCCCCAGGGCTGTATACAGCCGCAGCCCCAGGGCTGTATACAGCCGCAGCCCCGGAGGTATACAGGCCCCCCCATCAAGCTCCAGGGCCCCCCCCTTGAGCGGCGTCCTGTAAAGGAATATCATACTTGCCAGTCTCCTGTCGCGCCGTCCGCAGCTGCCGACATGACGATCCCGGGCTTCATTCAGCGTCTTCCGGATTCCGACTTCCTGTAGTCGCGGGCAATGACGTCATTGCCCGCGAATAAAGGAATGCGGAAGACGCTGAATGAAGCCCGGGATCGTCATGTCGGCAGCTGCGGACGGCGCGACAGGAGACTGGCAAGTATGATATTCCTTTACAGGACGCCGCTCAAGGGGGGGGCCCTGGAGCTTGATGGGGGGGCCTGTATACCTCCGGGGCTGCGGCTGTATATATACATATACTCACGTATAAGCCGAGGGGGGACTTTTCAGCCCAAATTTTGGGCTGAAAAAGTCGGCTTATACGCGAGTATATACGGTAAGCAGAACCTTAAGCACACAAAAGTGTGCCACAAAATATAAAAAAAAACATCCACTTAGCTTGCAAAGAATTCCACAGAGCAGAAGAAACCAAAGAGATGTGAACTCCTCCAGGAACCAAAGACAACTGGCAAGGATTGATCCACTTCAGTTCAAACCATTATATGCTCCAAGAACCAGATTGCCAATCATCACCATCACCTGTGAAGCCCAAACAGTCAGCTGCATCACCAGCAACAACCACCGGAGGGAGCTCCAATAAGTTTACAACAGGGGGGACATTTACTGGAAGGTTTTTGAAAGATTTTCTGTTACAATACTCTTATAAAGTATATGTGAAAGTTTATTATAATCACTTGCTCTTCATTATTATTAAATAAAAATGTAAATAGCGGTTACACTTTAAGTCCATGGAGTCTAGTGAAAACTTCTCTTTTGATCACTTAGCTGAAATTATTATTGATAGCATCCTGGGGTACATATGTAGCTGAGTACTCCTGTCTAATTTATTATGAGTGCGCATAAAATTTGCTTTTTTTTCTTGATAGGTCTTTGGTCCTTTGATCTAGTGGTAACTCAGCTTCTTCAAGAAAATGTCGTTGAGTCTGAAAGAGGAATTATAAATGGTGTCCAAAACTCCATGAATTATCTTCTGGATCTTCTGCATTTCATCATGGTGATCTTGGGACCCAACCCTGAAGCTTTTGGCTTGCTTGTTCTTATTTCCGTGTCATTTGTTGCTATGGGCCACATCATGTATTTTCGATTCGCTTATAAAAATCTTGGAGTACAATTATTTTTTTGCTTTTCTTCAGATCCAAAAACAGTGGCAAGCGATCAGCAACGTGGTGATGCTACTGTTTAAAAAGGCAATAAAGGGGGTTTTCTTCTACTTGGACAACCCTTATTAATTACAATAGTGCCTCATAGAAAAATGAATACTCAACTCATTATCTGATGATATGCAAGAGGAGTTGGTACTGTCTGTGGCCGCTGGCCTGAGATTATTACCCATGAGTGCTGCTGCCTGTTAGCGGCTGCTAAAGGGCTGCAGCGCTCACATTTCTGTTTTATTAAACATTTGTGGATGAGGAAAATGCAAGGATCGGCAGACCTGGTGCTAACATAGCAGGGACTGCACCAGTGCAGGAGTTCAGTATACGGTTTCTTCATTTTCTGTGGGGCATTATTGTATTCAAAGAGGACATGTATAGAGTTGTTTTTCTTCTGGTCTTGTTACTTTTTCATTAGTGAGATATTACCCTTTTTCTTTATATATATAACTAATATTTTCAGCCAAGTCAACATACAAGTAGTTCTCAACTCCTTTTCTATAGAAGTCTTCTTGAGAACCAAACTAGTAACTATAAAGGGAGAAGAGCACGTATAGGGTCTTATCTGATGTAATTTTAAAGGAACGGTATCAAAACCACTCACCTTTTTGGGTTGCGAGAGTCACGTTTCTGCAATGTGAGAACCAAACTAGTAAGCCAAAAGTTATGATTTACATACCGTATTTTTCGCTTTTTAAGACGCACTTTTGTTTCCCCCAAACTGTAGGGGGAAACGGGGGTGCGTCTTAAAAAGAGAATGTTAAAAAAAAAAAATGTAAAATTTAATATCATATTACCGGGCCGGGGGGTGCGGGTGCCAAGCGGGGGTGCCGGGGGCAGGTTCGGGAGGGTGAGGGGCACGGGTGTAGGACCGTAGGAACACCGGTGGCAGCGAGCGCTGGGCGCCGCCATGTTTTTTGAGGGCGGCTGCATTCAGTATGTGCAGCCGGCTGGTAGAGGTAGACACTGCAAATTGGCCGCGGGTCTCCTCTATGGGCGCGGCCATTTTGTTGAAGTCTATGTTGCCGGCTGCATATAGTGAATGCAGCCGCCCACAAACAAACATGGCGGCGCCCAGCGCTCGCTGCTGCCGGTATATCTGTACAGCTCCGGTCCTACACCTGTGCCCCTCACCCTCCGGAACCGGCCACCATCGGTAAGGCCATATACAGGGGATGGGGGCACATAAAGAAGATGGGGGGACATAACAGGATGAGGGCAAATATTCAGGATGGGGGCATATACACAGCCCTGGGTGGCATGTGCCAGCCCTGGGGGAACGTGTGCCAGCCCTGGGTGGCATGTGCCAGCCCTGGGGGAACGTGTGCCAGCCCTGGGGGAACCTGTGCCAGCCCTGGGGGGCATGTGTCAGCCCTGGGGGACTTGTGCCAGCCCTGGGGGGCGTGTGCCAGCGCTGGGGGGCATATGCCAGCCCTGGGGGACGTGTGCCAGTCCTGGGGGACGTGTGCCAGCCCTGGGTGGCATGTGCCAGCCCTGGGGGATCGGGGGTGTGTGCCAGCCCTGGGTGGCATGTGCCAGCCCTGGGGGAACGTGTGCCAGCCCTGGGGGGCATGTGCCAGCCCTGGGGGAACGTGTGCCAGCCCTGGGGGGCATGTGTCAGCCCTGGGGGACTTGTGCCAGCCCTGGGGGGCGTGTGCCAGCGCTGGGGGGCATATGCCAGCCCTGGGGGACGTGTGCCAGCCCTGGGGGACGTGTGCCAGCCCTGGGTGGCATGTGCCAGCCCTGGGGGAACGTGTGCCAGCCCTGGGTGGCATGTGTTAGCCCTGGGGGAACGTGTGCCAGCCCTGGGGGGCATGTGCCAGCCCTGGGGGAACGTGTGCCAGCCCTGGGGGAACGTGTGCCAGCCCTGGGGGGCATGTGTCAGCCCTGGGGGACATGTGCCAGCCCTGGGGGGACTTGTGTAAGCCCTGGGGGACTTGTGCCAGCCCTGGGGGACGTGTGCCAGCCCTGGGGGACGTGTGCCAGCCCTGGGGGACGTGTGCCAGCCCTGGGAGGCATGTGGCAGCCCTGGGGGATGTGTTGCTAGCCCTGGGGGGCGTGTGCCAACCCTGGGGGGGTGTACCATCACTTGGGGACGTGTGCCAGCTGTAACCAGAATAAGGGGGCCATATCTAAGATGTGGGGCTATATCCAAGGATGAGGGACCATGTACCAGGAAGAGGGGGCTATGAGGGACATATACCCTATATGATTTGTAAGACGGACATTGACATTATAAGACGGACCCCATTTAACATTAAAAATTATTTTTTCCTCTTTTCCTTCACCAAATTTGGGGGTGCGTCTTATAATCAGGTGCGTCTTATAAAGCGAAAAATACGGTAAATACAAAACAGGGTGGGGGAACAAGAGGCGCAATAGTGCCCTATCACTAGAGACACTCAGATGTGGGTGGTATCATGCAGTTCCACTCACCTATTCCAGTTGTGTGACCCACAACTGGTTTAAAAGCATAACACAGTATCAGCTGCTGCAGGACCTCCACCGACCACTCAAAAGTGGAAAACTGCCAGAAAATATGGGAAGCAAGGTGTACCACAGTCCGCGCCGCTGAGTCCACAAAATCACCTGGAATGCAAGATGTTGTAGCAGTATACTTCTTTATTCCTTCCTACGCATTTCGGCGCCCTTCCTGGCACCTTCCTCAGGGATAGCGCCGAAAGGCGTAAGAAGGAATAAAGAAGTATACTGCTACAACATCTTGCATCCCAGGTGACTTTGTGGACTCAGCGGCGCGGACTGTGATACACCTTGCTTCCCATATTTTCTTGATGATTTATATAAAGGGATGTTGAGGCCAAAACTCAGTGCAGGAACAAAATCAAAATCGAAGGAATAGCGACATGTACATCAGGTAAAAAATGACATAGTTATAGCAAGTGACAGGCCTTCTTTAAAGGAAACCTGTCAGACTCTTTATGCCCCCCAAGCTATCCACTAACTGTCCCTGCAGCTTCCTAGTACATTCCTAAGGGTGCATTCACATCAGCGGAAATGGTAAGCGAGTGAAATCTGATAAAACATTAGATTGCATTCGCATATTATGTTAGCCTATAGTGCAATGCAGATCTGCAAACTTTTTCTCTGCAAGAAATGTGGAGGGGAAAAATGGATATGGGTATGGTTGCGATGAAAACATTGCACACCATACGTAGAACACAGGCAGTGGGATTTTAGCATGGACATTTCCATGCAGTAAAATGTTAGAAAAGATAGACAGATAGATAGCTGAATAGCATAGAGATAGATAGATAGATAGATAGATAGATAGTTAGTAAGTAGAATAGGTAGATCTGGTTTACCAGTCTCCGGCTGCTACTTTTGCCGCCCATTAAGCTACCTGCATATTCACTGCACTGTCAGGCAAACAGAAAATTACAGACGCTCACTCTGCGAGAGCCTCTGTGATTGGCTGTTGTAGTCAGACTGCATTTCCTCAATTTAGATGGTGATTGTGCTTGGTTGCCACATTAGTGTATGGCAACCAATGTGCCATCATAGGGTGTTAAAAAATAATGTCAGGCCAAGTTAGACCCAGCCATTAAGAATCGCAAATAAGAGTTAGAAAAGGCACAACACAGAGAAAAATTTATTTATTAGAAAAAAAAATAGAGACACTTAGAGACATCATCTTTATTACTCCCTACTCACTCTCTTAGCCCTCCACGATCCTGGTCTTCTGTCTTTCAGCAGCCAATCAGCTCAGCTACTTTAGAGATCATGGTGAGGAAGAACATGTCTGTCCCCTCCCCGTGGTCTCTAATCACTGAATGACAGTGCTGAGACCAGTGCCATGGTAAGAGGGGTTGTCACCGAGGTCACCGTTTCTATAGTAACCGAGCGAGCAATTACTATAGCAACAATGTCCTCGGATCACCTCACTCAACTCCCTGCTTACCGCGCCGCCATTCCTGCGGCTCCTGCATGAGCTACGGGAATAGTGGCGCGGTAAGTAGGGGGTTAACTGAGGTGATCCGAGGACACCATTGCTATAGTAACCACTTGTTCAGCTACTATGGCAACGGTGACCTTTGAGACGTCACCAGTTACCATGCCGCTGGTGTCAACAATGTCATTCAGTGATTAGAGACCAGGGGGAGAGGACAGATGTGTTCTTCATCCCTGTGATCTCTAATGTAGCGGATCTGAGTGAGTGATGAAAGAAATAAGATCAGGATTGTGGAGGGCAATAAGGCTGGGAGTAATAAAGATGGCGTCTGTAAGTTTCTCTATGTTTTTTTTCTAATAAATTAATTTTTCTCTGGGGTTGTGTCTTTTTTAACCCTTTATTTAATACCAGGTCTAATTTTGCCTGACATTAAGAATCTCATGGCTTTATACCAGCGGCTAAAACAAATCTGGTATATTACCCAGTGTGCCACCCGCCACCAGGGCCGCTGTAAGAGCCTGGTAAAGCGCCTTGAAATGTTGAAATGGTGCTTCTTATGAATGTGCCATTTTCAGGGGTGGCTGCGGGCTGCTATTTTTTAGCATGGGGGGGCCCTAAAACAATGGGCCCTCACCCCCTGACAATAACAGCTCTCAGCTGCCTAGTTTTACCTTGGCTGGCAATTAAAAATAAGGCAGAACCCACACATTTTTTTTGCCAGCCAAGGTAAAATTAGGCAGCTGAGGGTGCAGCTCACAGCTGTTCGCTTTCATCAGGCTAGACTTAAAAATGCTATGAAGCCCCCATGGTTTTTTTTTCCATTATTTATTTAACACCCTATGATGGCAGGTTGGTTGCCATACACTAATGTATATTGCAACCAAGCATAATCACCTTTCAGATTGAGGAAATGCAGTCTGACTGCAAAAGCCAATCACAGAGGCTCTCACAGAATGTGAGCGTCTGTGATTGGCTCTTTGCCAGACAGTGCAGTGAATATGTAAGTAGCTTAAAGGAAGGCCCTGGAAGTAGCAGGGGCAGTCTGGTAAGCCTGATCTAGCTCTTCTAGCATCTATCTATCTATCTATCTATCTATCTCTATCTATCTAATTATCTATCTGATTCTCTATTTCTCTATTCTAACTTTTAACAGCATGGGATTTACCATGTTAAGAAAGCATGTCATATGTATGACATATTTATGACATGTGCATGATGTACGGATGCTAGGTGTGAGGAAACCGCACACTGGCATGTCATATGGGTGACAAAATGCATGACACTCGAATAACACCTTTTAGAGAGCATATAGTACAGCTCAACCACCGTTTTGGTGCTCTGGAGAAAAAAAGGCTGCAGAGTCTGTAAATATAGCCCTGGCACACAAAAACGATGAGGAGATTTTTGGTATCTTACTGTGTTCTTTATTATAAAGGTTGACAAGAACAAGTTGTATCACACAATGTTTCGGCTCAAGGCGAGCCTTTCTCAAGTGAATCTTGTGGATGTGGTTAGAGTACGTGGGTAGGTTCCCACATGAGCATCCGCTCAGGTCAGTACCCTCAGGGATACTCAGCAGGTGACTCCGTCCTAAATTCTTAGTGCAAGTGTAGCAGCAGCATAGAGGCTGGTCTGTATGGAGGGACAGGAGCCATGGAATGATACACTTGCACTACACTTGCACTAAGAATTTAGGACGGAGTCACCTGCTGAGTATCCCCTGCGGGTACTGGCCTGAGCCGATGCTCATGTGGGAACCTACCCACGTACTCTAACCACATCCACAAGATTCACTTGAGAAAGGCTCGCCTTGAGCCGAAACGTTGTGTGATACAACTTGTTCTTGTCAACCTTTATAATAAAGAACACAGTAAGATACCAAAAATCTCCTCATCTTTTTTGTGTGCCGGGGCTATATTTACAGACTCGAATAACACCCTGATACTTTTCTTGCTGATATCCGCAGTGAGAAAAAAAAAGCAGATATGAGTGCACCCTAAGCATCCCTGTCAAGGATAAAAGTCTAGTTTAACCCTAGAATGCGTAACCCAGGCCTTCTTATTTTATTTCCTATTTTCTGCAAAATATTTTAGTTAGAATTTTGAAACTCTAAGTATTCTTCAAGTACCGTATGTTGTTGTTAATATCCAATTATTCATATCATTTTATGTAATAGGCATTTTGGTATAACCATACGTTTTTGGGGAGCCTCATTTACGCCATGCATTCTAGGGTTTTAATAGTTGAAAAAAAGCATTTTATAACTTACCGTATATTTTCCCATGTTACTGAGGCTTCAGCTAGACTGTGTGGGTGTTCTTTCTGTGTCCCATGCCCCCTTCCATCCATGCTTATCACGCCCCGGTGGGCATGGTAACCTAATGTGCTACCCCTTTATTCATAAATACTAAAATCTATGGGCTGCTTCCAGGTATGACCCACCGGCCACTTTTTTTCCGGACCTGTACATTGTGGGTGAGTAATTTGGTGTACTTGCTCGCTTCAGAATGCACACTGCGCATGCTCTGGAGTCGGCATGTACACCCAATAGTCCCCCACAATGCGCAGGACCGGAGAAAAAAGTGGCCGGTGGGTCATACCTGGAAGCAACCCATAGATTTTAGTATTTACAAAGAAGGGGGCAGCGCTTGTACATTAGGTTATCACACCCATCGGGGCATGATAACCACGGATGGAAGGTGGCATGGGACACTGAAAGAATGCCCACACAGTGCCGGAGTAAGGCTGGGGTTCCACATAAGCCCTCAGTCCGTTTTTGGCTTCAGTTTTCTCATTTTTTTTTTCTAAGTCCAAAAACTGACAGAAAAACGGATTGGATGTAATAAACACCCTGTCCGTTTTTCTCTGGAGCTCCAAACATTGCCCTGTCCGTTTTTGAGTCAAAAACGTTGCATGCAACGTTTTTGGCATCATTTAAAAAACGCATGCGTTTTCATGCGTTTTTTTAACATGGGGCCCTATGGGAAACACATGCGCGAACGCATGCAAATGCGCACTTGCGTTTGCGCATGCGTTCGCGCATGCGTTTTTTTAATGAAAAGTCCAAAAACGTTCAGGAGTGCAGGAGGCTCAAAAAGCACCCAGAAAAAAACGGATTGGTGATGAAAATCACTTCCAAAAACGGATTTCTATGTGTGACCACAGCCTAACATGGGAAAATTTAAGTTATAGAATGCTCGTTTTCAGCTATTAAACTACACTTTTAGCTCAGACAGGGATGCTTAGGAATGTACTAGGAAGCTACAGCTACAGTGATAGCTTGGGGGTAATAAAGTAGCTGACAGGTACTCTTTAAGGAGGGATTGTCCAAGTAGTAGAGAATGCCCATTAGGTCCACAATGCATGTATTAATTTGTAGTGCTGTGTGTGTGTTAGTATTCTATAGATTTTGTCAGTGTGTGCTTTACAAGTGTCAATTTCATAAAACCATCAAATATCAAATCTACAGGTCACAACTATATTTTGATTGTTAATTAGTTTTAGAGTTTCATGTTCACTTATAGAAAATTCCTGATAAACATTGTTATGCTTATGTTAGTGTTTGATTCCTTTGCAGCGTGTTTAAGCATTCTAAGCTTATTTCATAGTTTTATCTCAGTAACAATTTATATATAATATAGTATTGTAGGAAGATTTACATATTTTTAGCTTTCAAGTATAGGTTTGAATGTATGACCTGAGCTGTACAACTCTGCATTGAAATGCTAATGACAGAATGTTATTGCTAGTAAACAGAGAACTTGGCTGTGATGTGCATTAAGTGCCTCGGTGCCTGGCTAGGTGACAAGTCAACATTCAGTCATGTACAAGTTCCATGGATTAATGAATGTCAATGTTTGTCTGTGGAAAAAATATGAAACGTCACTATTGCAGGAAAATCAGATTTATCGTAATTTACCCCCAGTCAGAGTTTTATCTCATGTCTGTAATCATGTGACCACATGTCAACTTGTTACTTTAGTCTAGTGACTACTGCACAGTAGAAGCCATTCACTATGTGAGCAACACTATACAAATACAATAAAACTTGTGTAATATATTCCATTTTGTAGTGGAACCCAAGAGACTTTTAAATAGAGCAATGTGCATTGACTGGATGTATACATTTGGATCTACCCAGTTATGACTTGTGTTGTAATCAAATAATTGGTTTTGGCTAGATGTTTTTTTACACTATTAGTTAATTGACTCTAACAATTAAACATTGATTCCAGGCAGTTTAACATTTTGTAAAGTAACCTGAATAAAACAAGGACACCTTCATTTTCTACTCAAAAATAGCACAAGCAAATGTATGATTTTCTGATAGGTCCACTTTGACTTTCTGCTGTATCATTTTTCATACTGATGTAAATAAATACTAATGGGGCACCATATTAGTTTCCTTTCTGAAATATTTTATTACCGTATATACTCGTGTATAAGCCGACTTTTTCAGCCCAAAAATTGGGCTGAAAAGTCCCCCCTCGGCTTATACGCGAGTATATACATGTGTGTGACGGGGACGGGGGCTCTGACTGGGGGCAGGAGGAGGCAGGAGGGGGCTACAGTGACACCGCGCGGTCACGTGGGCCCGGCTCATTAATATGCACGCATCCCCCTGTCCATCCCCGGCAAGGGGATGCAGTGCATATTGCCCCACACAGCCCCTGGCGGCCCCCGGCAGTGGTATACAGCCCCCCCGCCTAGTACCGGGCCCCCATGCTGCGGATACAGTAGTTCATACATTACCATCTCTCCCTGCAGCGCGCGGCTCCTCCAGTCCCAGCCGGCATCTTCCTGTAGTGTCATGTGACTGGCGCGTCACATGACACTACAGCAACAAGCCGGGCGGGAGATGGAGGAGCCGCGCGCTGCAGGAGATGGTAATGTATGAACTACTGTATGCTGTGCCGCAGCATGGGGGCCCGGTACTAGGCGGGGGGGCTGTATACCACTGCCGGGGGCGCTGTATAAACCCCCGTGGGCCTGCTGTATAAACCCCCGGGGGCCTGCTGTATAAACCCCCGGGGGCCTGCTGTATAAACCCCCGGGGGCCTGCTGTATAAACCCCCGGGGGCCTGCTGATACCCCCGGGGGCCTGCTGATACCCCCGGGGGCCTGCTGATACCCCTGGGGCCTGCTGAATACCCCTGGGGGCCTGCTGTATACCCCTGGGGGCCTGCTGTATACCCCTGGGGGCCTGCTGTATACCCATGGGGGCCTGCTGTATACCCCTGGGGGCCTGTTGATACCCCCTGGGGCCTGCTGATACCCCTGGGGCCTGCTGATACCCCTGGGGCCTGCTGAATACCCCTGGGGGCCTGCTGTATACCCCTGGGGGCCTGCTGATACCCCTGGGGGCCTGCTGTATACCCATGGGGGCCTGCTGTATACCCCTGGGGGCCTGTTGATACCCCTGGGGGCCTGTTGATACCCCTGGGGCCTGCTGATACCCCTGGGGCCTGCTGAATACCCCTGGGGGCCTGCTTATACCCCTGGGGGCCTGCTGTATACCCCTGGGGGCCTGCTGATACCCATGGGGCCTGCTGTATACCCATGGGGGTCTGCTGTATACCCCTGGGGCCTGCTGAATACCCCTGGGGGCCTGCTTATATGTTTATCATAGTTACCAGTGTCCTCCCGCTTCCAGCGATGTGGAGGTAGCTCCCTGGTCCCTGGTCGCTGAGGAGATCTGCCTGTTTGACAGCTCCCCAGCGACCAGGTAACGACGCACCAACGATCCCTACAGGATCGTTATCGTTGTCAGGATCGCTGGTGCGTCGTTGTGTGTGACGGGAACTTAATACATCCAAGGTGATCACACCTGTCTAAAGAGATTCAATGAAAAGTTAACATGTCTATGATGTTCACATAGGCACCTGCCATGATTCAAAATATGCTCCTAGACTGAAACCACCTTTTGCATGTGTGAATGAACAACTCCAGGTTATACTACCGCATAATATACATTTCCATATAAACTCTGGTTCAATTAGGTTGCCAGCCTAGAGTCAAAAATGAATTACTGTATGAGTAATAGAAGTATCTCAGCAAAAGGTTCTTTATAACTCCATATTGTAGCTAGCTTACCGATATACAAGTGGTGTCTCAAATGAGTAGTACACCCTCCTTCATTAGATATCTGTCATAGATAATCATATGTTACAAATTAATCCAAAAAATCCTATCCATGACATAAAACAGTTTTACATAAGAGATCTTACCTGTTATGGCAATAAATAGTTAATAATTCATATGAATTATTGAAGCCATTCAGAAACCTTCCAAAAGCATGGTTATGTGAATCCTTGCTCTTTCCTCTAGAATTCTGGGGGCCTGCTGTATACCCATGGGGGCCTGCTGTATACCCCTGGGGGCCTGTTGATACCCCTGGGGGCCTGTTGATACCCCTGGGGCCTGCTGATACCCCTGGGGCCTGCTGAATACCCCTGGGGGCCTGCTTATACCCCTGGGGGCCTGCTGTATACCCCTGGGGGCCTGCTGATACCCATGGGGCCTGCTGTATACCCATGGGGGTCTGCTGTATACCCCTGGGGCCTGCTGAATACCCCTGGGGGCCTGCTTATACGCCTGGGGGCCTGCTGATACCCCCGGGGGCCTGCTGTATACCCCTGGGGGCCTGCTGATACCCCTGGGGGCCTGCTGATACCCCTGGGGGCCTGATGATACCCATGGGGCCTGCTGTATACCCCTGGGGGCCTGTTGATACCCCTGGGGCCTGCTGATACCCCTGGGGCCTGCTGAATACCCCTGGGGGCCTGCTTATACCCCTGGGGGCCTGCTTATATGCCTGGGGGCCTGCTGTATACCACTGGGGGGGCCTGTATACCTTACTGCTGGGGGTTGTATACCTGTGCTGGAGTCCACCCTCGGCTTATACGCGAGTCAATAAGTTTTCCCAGTTTTTGGGGGCAAAAGTAGGGGGGTCGGCTTATACACGGGTCGGCTTATACACGAGTATATACGGTACATTTACAAAAAAAAACAGTTATGCAAAAACATCTCTGTGGCTTACCAATGACATATCGGTATTACATTTCTAGGAACTGGTCTTAAGATGTATAAAAATTTGTAAGCAACAATGAACCTTTTTGTTATAAAATATCTATTAAAACTCTGTGAAAAGCAGCACTTTTAGGCTACGTTCACACGGTGCGTTATTGGTCCGCTATGTACGGATCTGCTATTTGCAGTGGAATGCAGTGAAACGCATTGATGTTGGCTGTCCCAGCCAAGTCAATGCATTTCACTATTTGGCATTCAGATGCTGCAATTTTTATGGACCCGCTTTTGGGCTGAAAAGCAGATCTGTAAAAAGAAGTTGCATGTCAATTTTGTTGCGTTATTCGCTTGCGCCTATTACTCACCTCGACGTGCTCCCCCAGTGATTCCCCTTATACCAAGGCTGCAGGAGGACCTGTGGAGGACCTTGGCCAGCACCATGTGAACAAGCGATGTCACATTGCAGGATGCAGGGTCCTAGAGGGAGCAATGCTGGCGTTCACTGAGGGAGCGCGACGAGGTGAGTAAAAGCGCAGACAAAAAGCGCAGCAGTATTCCCACAGAATGCTGCGCTTTGTGAGGATCCGTTCTTGGTGCATTTTTGCACCAAAAATGGATCCTCTAAAAACACAGTAAAAACACTGTGTGTGACTGTAGCCTTAGGCTACGTTCACACATTGCGCATTTTTGAGCGCTTTTTTACAAGCGCTTTTCAAAAATGCCAATGTGTCTTTTGTCTGCCGGCAAAGTGAACGTGAAATTCACTTTGCCGTACAGACACTGCGTAATTTTAGGCAACGCATTTATGGGAAAAAGCGCCAGCGTAAAAAGAATTGACATGTCAATTCTTTACGTAGCAGCGCCGGCACTTTTTACCCATTGGGGTCGGCGCTGCTGGATCTTATGTCACAGAGGGGGAGGAAGAATCCTGGTTCCTCCTCCCCTCTGTGACATGAGCGACCGCCACCATTTGATTTCGCAGTGTATTAATATACACTGCGAAATCAAAATTAAAGAAAGTCAGAGGTTTTAAAAATAATAAAGAATTAATACTTACCTCTCCGCCGGCTTGTTTGTGCTATCCGGAGCCAGGCTTCTATATGACAAGACCTGGCATGACATCATGGGCGCTGATTGGCCACTCGCGGTCATGTGATATGTGACACGCATATGACATGACCGCGAGCGGCCAATCACAGTGCCCGATGTCATTATGACATCATGCAAGGTCCTGGCAGGTTGATATTTGCTGTTGCTCCCGGCTCCGGAACACATGGCGGAAGGTAAGTATAAAAAATCTTTATTATTTTTAATACATTTGACTTACTTTTACATTTGATGTCGCAGTGTATAATGCACTGCGAAATCAAATGGGGCTGTGACAGATGTCACAGAGGGGAAGAGGAACAGGACTCTTCCTCCCCTCTGTGACATCACTGAAAACGTTGCCCTGTAAAAACACGTAGTGTATGAATGCACCGCGTTTTTTACGGGGCTTTTTCTGCGCTTTTTTGCACGGGTGCAAAACGCTGATAAAAGCTCCCGCGCAAAAAAGTGCTGTGTGTGAACACATCCTAATTGTGATAACCACATGACAATACTGTGGACAGATCTGTTTCTGCATCTTTCTAGATATTGGTACAGAATTATATGTATGTGATGTGGCTATGACCACATATCGGCATCAAAAAGTCTTGTATATTAAAGATACACCGGGTAAAATATATATTGAACATGTCACTAATTTTCTAAGTAAATATATTTCTAAAGGTGATTTTAAGATGAAATGCTCACTATATTTCAGTAAGAACCCATCCAAACCTCACAGGCAGGAGGATTTATCTAGCAATGTGAAGTAAAGGCATGACCATAATGATGCTGCTATAGGGAATAAACTTGTTCTTTTGGTAAAGGAATCCGATCTCTGGTTCTTGTTTAATCCACCTCTTAAGTTTCCTTCCAGTAACAGCTCTGTGTATTGTAGCAGGACTGGGCAGTAGGGTCTTCTTCTGACCCTCTGCTCCTCCACCTGCCTCCTATGTGTCTATGACAGGTCACTGATTATTGAGGGACCTCACTCCATTTTGAAATTTTGCGCTGTCCTCATTGGAGTAGGCAGCTCTTTTGCACAGTGTAAATCCACAGTTTTAGGTCTCCAATAAAAATGGCGCCAAAGGTAGCGCGTTGCCTGGATACCCTATGTTTATCATAGTTACCAGTGTCCTCCCGCTTCCAGCGATGTGGAGGTAGCTCCCTGGTCCCTGGTCGCTGAGGAGATCTGCCTGTTTGACAGCTCCCCAGCGACCAGGTAACGACGCACCAACGATCCCTACAGGATCGTTATCGTTGTCAGGATCGCTGGTGCGTCGTTGTGTGTGACGGGAACTTAATACATCCAAGGTGATCACACCTGTCTAAAGAGATTCAATGAAAAGTTAACATGTCTATGATGTTCACATAGGCACCTGCCATGATTCAAAATATGCTCCTAGACTGAAACCACCTTTTGCATGTGTGAATGAACAACTCCAGGTTATACTACCGCATAATATACATTTCCATATAAACTCTGGTTCAATTAGGTTGCCAGCCTAGAGTCAAAAATGAATTACTGTATGAGTAATAGAAGTATCTCAGCAAAAGGTTCTTTATAACTCCATATTGTAGCTAGCTTACCGATATACAAGTGGTGTCTCAAATGAGTAGTACACCCTCCTTCATTAGATATCTGTCATAGATAATCATATGTTACAAATTAATCCAAAAAATCCTATCCATGACATAAAACAGTTTTACATAAGAGATCTTACCTGTTATGGCAATAAATAGTTAATAATTCATATGAATTATTGAAGCCATTCAGAAACCTTCCAAAAGCATGGTTATGTGAATCCTTGCTCTTTCCTCTAGAATTCTCCTGTCTCAGATTTTCTATAATGTTTTGACTTAGAGGTAGCAATATAGAAGCTCTTATCAGCTTGTTCTGAATGTACTGTGCGAATCAAGGCTAGATTAAACGAACTAACACACAGAATATAATTGAATGTTTTTTTCAGAATAAAATGTAGATTCAGCATAATATGATGCATAATATGATGTGATCACCTAGAAACACCCCTCAGGAATGCCCCTTTAATGATAAGTAATAAAACTGCTAACGGCTCCTAAAATAAAGGTCTTTGTCATTAAGCTCTACATTGACATGGATGTCAGAGTGGTTCTTTCGGTGGCGTGCACACACTTAGACAAAGCATCCAATTTGGCAGCAGACAATTAAGATGACAGCCCATCCGAAAGGTGTGGAGGGCATCCATTACACCCAGGTGCATATATCATCACACCACTATTCAAGAAAGGGACCATCTATTAGGGTAGTTACTGTTGTCTGAATGCTAAGGAAGCACACATAACACATGAGAAATAACCAGTATCTGCTGCACGCATAATGACAGCTAACTATAAAGAAAGTCTGTCATACAATAAACAGGGTTACTTAACCTGTATCCAGGATGTCTTCCACATATGTGTCGGTTGCCCTCCAAAGCTGGACAAATAATGACCCTGCTTACCATTTTTTAGAGTCCAAAGTCTAGGGACAATTTATGTTAATTATTAACTCTCAGTCCCCAAAAGTTCAAATCATTCACCTTTTTCCCCATTAAAAAAAACTATTCAAAAATAAGAAAAATACATATACTTGGTATTGCCGTATTCAGAAATGCCTGATCTATCAAAATATAAAATCAATTAATCAGATCTGTAAACTGAATAATGGAAAAAAAAAGTCTAAATGCCAAAGTTGCGTTTTTTGGTCATCGCAACATGACAATAAAATGCAACGAGTGATAAAACAGTATATTTACCCGAAAATTGTAGCATTAGAAATGTAGCTCAAGGCACAAAAAATAAGCCATAACACAGCCTCAGATCCCAAAAAATGAAAGCGCTACTGGTTGTGGAAAATGGTGCAAAAGTGCAATTCTTTTTCTTTGAAAACTTCTGAATTTTTTTTCACCACTTACCGTATATACTCGTGTATAAGCCGACCCGTGTGTAAGCCGACCCCCTACTTTTGCCCCCAAAATCTGGGAAAACCTATTGACTCGTGTATAAGCCGAGGGTGGACCCCAGCACAGGTATACAGCCCCCAGCAGTGTGGTATACAGCAGCCTCCCCAGTGGTATATACAGGCCCCAGCAGTGTTACAGCAGCCTCCCCAGTGGTATATACAGCAGCAGCCCCAGTGGTAGTATACAGCAGCCCCAGTGGTAGTATACAGCAGCCCCAGTGGTAGTATACAGCAACCCCAGAGGTATAAACAGCCCAAGTGGTAGTATACAGCAGCCCCAGTGGTAGTATACAGCAGCCCCAGTGGTAGTATACAGCAGCCCCAGAGGTATAAACAGCCCCAGTGGTAGTATACAGCAGCCCCAGAGGTATAAACAGCCCCAGTGGTAGTATACAGCAGCCCCAGAGGTACATACAGCCCCAGTGGTAGTATACAGCAGCCCCAGTGGTAGTATACAGCAGCCCCAGAGGTATAAACAGCCCCAGTGGTAGTATACAGCAGCCCCAGAGGTATATACAGCCCCAGTGGTAGTATACAGCAGCCCCAGTGGTAGTATACAGCAGCCCCAGAGGTATAAACAGCCCCAGTGGTAGTATACAGCAGCCCCAGTGGTAGTATACAGCAGCCCCAGAGGTATAAACAGCCCCAGTGGTAGTATACAGCAGCCCCAGAGGTATATACAGCCCCAGTGGTAGAATACAGCCGCCCACCCGCCACCCCCATCAGTATACAGGTCCCCCCATCAGGATCCAGGGCCCCCCCTCCTTGCTCCGCAAAACCTGCAAAGTAAAATCCTTATAGTTATCACTGTCCTGTCGCCGCCGTCCCCGCCGCTGCCATCGCGCTCCCCGTCTTCTTCCAGCGTCTTCCGGTTTCCTGTGGTCGGCGCAGGCAATGACGTCATTACCTGCGACCACAGGAAGCCGGAATAAGACGGATGAAGCCGGGGATTGCGATGGCAGCCGCGGGGACGGCAGCGACAGGACAGTGATAAGTATAAGGATTTTACTTTGCAGGTTTTGCGGAGCAAGGAGGGGGGGCCCTGGATCCTGATGGGGGGGGGCTGTATACTGATAGGGGTGGCGGGCGAGTGTATTCTACCACTGGGTATATACTCGCGTATAAGCCGAGGGGGAACTTTTCAGCCCAATTTTTGGGCTGAAAAACTCGGCTTATACGCGAGTATATACGGTAGATAAAAGTAAAAGTAACTAGTTTGGTATCTATGAACTCATACTGACCCGAGACATAAAACTGACACATCAGTTTTACCATATAGTGAACATAATGAATAAAAAACCCAAAAAACAAACGTGTAATTGCACTTTTTTTTGCAATTTCACCGCACTTGGAAATTTTTCCCATTTTCCAGTACACTATATGGTAAAATAAATGATTCCAGTCAAAACTACAACGTGTCCCAAAAAAACAACGTGTCTATATTGAAGGAAAATATCCATTACACCATAAAAGTAAGGAAAGGGGCACCCAAACAGTGGGCATGAATGGGTTCCAGCATGTAGCCTATTGACCTCTTCAATGCCAACTGCATTCCAAACTATAAAGCTAAAACAAAATTAGATGCAGATGTCTCCCTTGGAGTCCCAACTTGTTTCTGAAAAAGTGATGACTTTGGAGCTTCGGTGCTAGTGATCTACAGTAAAAAGTAAAAAGTTTCATTCTTTCCTGTGACCAAGAGCTCCACAGAAAAAATTGAGACATGTCTGATTTTGATCCAAGAGGCTGGATCATAAACGGCAATGCAAATCTTCGGGTCCATGAAAACAATCAGATGACATCACTTGAACTGACAGAAGAGGCAAGGTGAAGAAACTTATTTTTCTCTCCGCATACGAGAAAAACTAATACTGCTCTGATAAGTCTGATCAGAATGATTGGTTTGTTTTTCATGTATTTGGAGAAATCGGTCATGTGACCCTACCCTAATAGTGTGTGAGATTAGGGATATGGTGATTTTGAGATTACATCAAGAGTACATTTTTTACCATGCCTCTTATCATGTTAAATATATTTGTTGTTTTATATTGATATTTAATATAAATAAAGAATTATAATTAACCTATGCCCAGATTTCTCCCTCCAGTTTGAGTTTTGGTGTTAATCATCACTATCATATCTATTTAAATGTTCTTTAAGATGTACATAGACCGGTAATTAACAGTTATTACCTCCTTTATAATAAATGCTGCCAAGAACTTAACTAGTCAGTTTACTCTGTATAAGGGTTTTACTGCTGTCAGCAGAATCACTTCATATTTACATGTTGAAACAAAAGCCAATACCAGCATGAAATGCCACTGTAAATTCCAAAAGCAACTTGATTTTGTCAGTGCTTGTTTTAAAGGGAACCTGTCAATGAATTTTCCCATGTACAGCATTACCAAAATGTCTGTTATTAGCAAACAATCTGTTATGCCAGAAAATAAGTCTTTAATCTGATTCCGGGTCATATGTTAATTACTGTCAATTGTCATTATAAGGCAATACATGGTCCCAGAGCAGTCACACCCATCAGACTGCAATCATCCCCAAAGTAATATGATCGATATGTCAAACACGACTCGCCGTTATTGTTCTACTGCTAGACATCATTTCAGGCATATCAAATTATTAAATAAAAAATCTTATTGTGTCTGCTATGTATCAATTGCAGGCTGCAGAGGCGGCGGGAGGTCACGTGCCCCTGCTCATTAGGCTCATGTAATATTCATTGCATCCCTCTGTCCATCACCTCAGCGCTGAAGCCGTGCTGAAAGGTGGCGTGGGGGCAGCAAATATTACATGTGCCTAATTTATACTGATCCCCCATCCTGTATATGGCCCCCCTGTCATGCTTATATGGCTCCCCTGCTGGCGCATACACGCAAGATAATAAACTATGTTAACTCACCCTCAGTCACTACCTGCCTTCAGCATCGCCACCGTCTTCCTGTCTGTGTCTGACATCCGATGTGACCGACACAGCGCTGTGATGTCATCGCTGTGTTTCTCAGTCACATGACTGGATGCCAAATAATATGAATGACTGGCTTCAACCTCTAAGTGTAGGTGCAAGCAGAAAAAATACATTCAATATAAGGGAGTTATCTGCTGCGACACTAAACACTATGTGCACTTAAATGAGTGCCAGCAGTGGCTAAACTGCACAGCTAATACAGACAATGTGAATAGGGGTATAGCAATCACTGCTCTAGATTCAATGCAAAGTGGAAGGCTTAGCTTCAGCAGTAGCTCATGTAATATTCATTGCATCCCTCTGTCCATCACCTCAGCGCTGAAGCCGTGCTGAAAGGTGGCGTGGGGGCAGCAAATATTACATGTGCCTAATTTATACTGATCCCCCATCCTGTATATGGCCCCCCTGTCATGCTTATATGGCTCCCCTGCTGGTGAATACCCACAAAATAAAAAGCAAAGTTAACTCACCCTCAGTCACTGCCTGCCTTCAGCATCGTAGCCATCTTCCTGTCTCTGTGCCGGCATCGGTCATGTTATCTGCTGCGACACTAAACACTATGTGCACTTAAATGAGTGCCAGCAGTGGCTAAACTGCACAGCTAATACAGACAATGTGAATAGGGGTATAGCAATCACTGCTCTAGATTCAATGCAAAGTGGAAGGCTTAGCTTCAGCAGTAGCTCATGTAATATTCATTGCATCCCTCTGTCCATCACCTCAGCGCTGAAGCCGTGCTGAAAGGTGGCGTGGGGGCAGCAAATATTACATGTGCCTAATTTATACTGATCCCCCATCCTGTATATGGCCCCCCTGTCATGCTTATATGGCTCCCCTGCTGGTGAATACCCACAAAATAAAAAGCAAAGTTAACTCACCCTCAGTCACTGCCTGCCTTCAGCATCGTAGCCATCTTCCTGTCTCTGTGCCGGCATCCGGTCATGTTATCTGCTGCGACACTAAACACTATGTGCACTTAAATGAGTGCCAGCAGTGGCTAAACTGCACAGCTAATACAGACAATGTGAATAGGGGTATAGCAATCATTGCTCTAGATTCAATGCAAAGTGGAAGGCTTAGCTTCAGCAGTAGCTACTGCGGAGTGCCCGGAAACCAGCGACAAGGTGCTTCCGTTTTTCCGGGTCCTAACGCTATGACTAATGGTGGTATGTGAGATGCTGGGTTTATATGCCTTTATTCTAAAAACAAGAAAAGTATGTGTTAGACTCAGACTTTTCTTGTTTTTAATCAGAATAGAGGTATATAAACCCAGCATCTCACATACCACCATTAGTCATAACGTTAGGACCCGGAAAAACGGAAGCACCTTGTCGCTGGTTTCCGGGCACTCTGCAGTAGCTACTGCTGAAGCTAAGCCTTCCACTTTGCATTGAATCTAGAGCAGTGATTGCTATACCCCTATTCACATTGTCTGTATTAGCTGTGCAGTTTAGCCACTGCTGGCACTCATTTAAGTGCACATAGTGTTTAGTGTCGCAGCAGATAACTCCCTTATATTGAATGTATTTTTTCTGCTTGCACCTACACTTAGAGGTTGAAGCCAGTCATTCATATTATTTAATTACTATTGTATTTTTTATGACTGAGCGCCCTCCTTATCCCCCTTCCCCCGCCCTGTGACCAGCTGAGGTCTCCATTTTGTCTGAGTCTAACACATACTTTTCTTGTTTTTAATCAGAATAGAGGCATATAAACCCAGCATCTCACATACCACCATTAGTCATAGCGTTAGGACCCGGAAAAACGGAAGCACCTTGTCGCTGGTTTCCGGGCACTCCGCAGTAGCTACTGCTGAAGCTAAGCCTTCCACTTTGCATTGAATCTAGAGCAGTGATTGCTATACCCCTATTCACATTGTCTGTATTAGCTGTGCAGTTTAGCCACTGCTGGCACTCATTTAAGTGCACATAGTGTTTAGTGTCGCAGCAGATAACTCCCTTATATTGAATGTATTTTTTCTGCTTGCACCTACACTTAGAGGTTGAAGCCAGTCATTCATATTATTTAGTTACTATTGTATTTTTTATGACTGAGCGCCCTCCTTATCCCCCTTCCCCGCCCTGTGACCAGCTGAGGTCTCCATTTTGTCTGAGTCTAACACATACTTTTCTTGTTTTTAATCAGAATAGAGGCATATAAACCCAACATCTCACATACCACCATTAGTCATAACGTTAGGACCCGGAAAAACGGAAGCACCTTGTCGCTGGTTTCCGGGCACTCTGCAGTAGCTACTGCTGAAGCTAAGCCTTCCACTTTGCATTGAATCTAGAGCAGTGATTGCTATACCCTATTCACATTGTCTGTATTAGCTGTGCAGTTTAGCCACTGCTGGCACTCATTTAAGTGCACATAGTGTTTAGTGTCGCAGCAGATAACTCCCTTATATTGAATGTATTTTTTCTGCTTGCACCTACACTTAGAGGTTGAAGCCAGTCATTCATATTATTTGGCATCGGTCATGTGACTGAGAAACACAGCGATGACATCACAGCGCTGTGTCGGTCACATCGGGTGTCAGACACAGACAGGAAGACGGTGGCGATGCTGAAGGCAGGTAGTGACTGAGGGTGAGTTAACATAGTTTATTATCTTGCATGTATGTGCCAGCAGGGGAGCCATATCAGCATGACAGGGGGGCCATATACAGGATGGGGAGCCATATCACAGGATGGTGAGCCATATTCCTGCATGGGGGGAGCCATATCCCTGGATGGGGGAGCCATATCCCAGGATGGGGAGCCATATTCCATTATGTGAGACCATATCCAGGATGGGGGACCATATATTACCTGGAAAGGGCCCAGGATGGGTGCATTACCCCCATAAGTGTCAGCAGCATATCCCCCCCCCCAATAGCAGTGCATTATAACCACATTTTTTGCTTAATTTTGTCCCCTATTTTGCCCCTCTAAAATCTGGGTGTGTCTTTTAGTCCAAAAAATATTGTATTCTATTGTTTCATAGTTTCAAGGTTAAAAGCAGACACAAGACAAGTTCAATTTATAACTTATCATTGTTATTTAGTAAATAGACCATTAAAACTTGGGACAGAGAATTCCAATTTTTCATGACAATAATGGAAATAAAGCAATCAGAACTGGACCCATTCATTGAAATGGGAACAGAAATGTCTCAAAAAGTCTTCTGCCAGACTGCATTAGACCTTAGTTTTTTAGCCGCAAAAAAAAAAAAGGTAGCACTGCTCTGAAACCAGGCGACCAGTAAATGG
This sequence comes from Allobates femoralis, assembly GCA_033576535.1. NCBI lineage: Eukaryota > Metazoa > Chordata > Amphibia > Anura > Aromobatidae > Allobates > Allobates femoralis. The sequence continues at coordinate 125,959,165 of JARQOC010000011.1, forward strand.
CGTTGCCATCGCCTGTTCACATTAGGCGATGCAAGGGCGATATAGGAGCTGATAGGCCACGCCCCTGCATCGCCTAATAAATCGGCGGTACCGTCGCCTCGTGTGACGGTGCCTTAAGGCTATGTGCACACTGGATATTTTTGATCCGTTTTCACCAAAAACGGATCAGTCACTTGCGTCTGCAAGCAAAATCAACATGGTTTTCAATCTGCTGTGCAAACCTCAGCGTTTTTAGCTACTGCATTAGTGGTGCAGAAAGCACATCCAGAAAATAATGAGCGTCAATTATTGCTCGGTTTTTCTGTTGCGTTTTCCAACCCACAAACACTCTATTACTTACCCTCCGGGCAATCCCACAGTGAGAGCCGGTGATATGTTCCTTCCAGGCATCAGTAATATTAAAGGAAGGAAATGAACAGCAAAATGTATTATCTATAAAAAGGGCGCAACATAATGCATGCAAAAGTAAAGTAGTTTAAGAAAAGGGAAAAAGGGGGGCGTGTTTAACCTGCATGAGAGCAGACACTTGAAGGGAACGCTCCTGCTCCCAGGAGCTCAAATCAGCCTCAACATAACCTAAAGGGTACCTTTACACACGGCTACATTTGTAGCTTGTCACCAGGTAACTTACTGGTTGCAGTGAAATCATGGATACATGGTTCTATCTTGTTGCTGTGTACAAATGGAATCATGTATCCATGATTTCACTGCAACCAGTAAGTTACCTGGTGACAAGCTACAAATGTAGCCGTGTGTAAAGGGGCCCAAAGGGTTTGGAGATGGGGAGGAAGAAAGCTCAGAAGCCACCTAGGGACACAGGGGCACAGGCTCTATGCACCCTGGACTCATAACTAGTGCCGGGAAGTGACGCTGTACCTGCTTCTGCTGTGGTGCAGCTGGAGGGACCTAGAGACACTGCATATCGCCCACTCTGCACCCAATTCCTTACCCTCCTACACTCGGTGAGTCTGTCTCACTATTGCAGACTAGTCCCCATCGGCCCGCTAATGTTCGTGGAAGCTCGGGGACTGAAGAGAGGGGACGGGTCCTGGAGGCTGGCAAGAGACCCAAGATGGTGGGCAGCTCTGCTTCTCCTTCTCTTTCCCGGAGTTTTTGCGCCCAGCACTTCAGCTGGACAGGGCGGACATGAGGAGCAGGGGAAGAGTTACAACTTTACTTGTAAAAGGGGCAGAGCCTCGGATAGAAGCTGAATTCCCGGTCACCACATTAGGAAATCAGTCCTGGCTTCAGATTGGTACAATGGATCTCTCCCCAGACACAGAAAAGAGAATCGGAGAAGCGCACACATGAGAATTACCCGGTGGTCTAGTGGAAACAAATTAATCAAGGTGGGGGGACTGACCTCTGACCTGGGCGGGTTGCGCACCCCTGCACAACCGCAGTGAAGTGCAAGACTGTGGAAATGCCATTAGCCCTCGGGACTGCTCTCCGGCTGTGCTTCCCGGTTTGGATCACGCGGGAGTTCCGTTCGATCACGTGGTTCCCGCGTCACCGTATCTTGTGTCACTTCAGGTCCTTCACTGCCTGGATTGATCTCTATGGCTCCAAGCTGCTCTAGCCACAACCCTCATAGGGAGTTAGCAATTGTTAAAGAAAGATATGTGGTCAATTTCGGAACGCTAGGACATAAGACATGAGGGAGAAAGTTGGTGGCATGCAAACCTTTATTATAACACTACGCCTTTCAACAACAGACCACTGCCTTCCTCAAGTGGATTTACCTGAAGAAGGCAGCAGTCCGTTGTTGAAACACGTAGTGGTATAATAAAAGTTTGTGTGCCACCAACTTTGTCCCTCATGTCTTATGTGTCCTAGCACTATGAAAGTGACCACATATCTTTCTTTAAAAAACAGACACTCACAGAGACTGCACTCCCATAATAGTAACATAGTTTTTTAAGGTTGAAGGAAGACCTTAAGTCCATCTAGTTCAACCCATAGCCTAACATGTTGATCCAGAGGAAGGCAAAAAAAAACCATGTGGCAACACTAATGACATCAATAAAAGGACAATATTTGCACTCACATGATGGGAGCTCTGAAATATGTGTGGAACAGTGTGTTTCCCCTGTTATCCCCCCCTGCTCCAATGGGGGTGAGGACGACAAGATGGAGGGACCTATTAGCCCAAATGAGCAGATGCTGTCGAGCTCAAAAGCCATTACCCCTCCAGGGGGGGTTCTTGGAAGGTGGGCCTGTCCGGGGAGCTCCCGCCAGTCTCACTGATAGGGATCTGTGGAGTTCTGCTTGGACAGGGTATAACTGGGTTATACCATAGAGAAGCCCAGTCGGCCCCAGAGGCCGCCCCGCTCAGTGGGACAAGCCTCACGGACCAAGCGAAGCTCTGCGGAGCCCAGAAAGATGCTAATTAGGTCTGAGACCCCACAGACTGTCCTGAGAGGGGATGTCATGTGTTGTGGCCCTGGGTCAACCCAGTGAACCTGGGATTATCTGGAGCCCCCGCCTCCCCCACCTGACTGGTGGTTATACGTGCAGCAGTTGCCAACTAAATAAGATTTTAAATTATTAATCGCGGAGATCAAGGATACCTGTAGTTCAGAACTGGCAGCGACTAGGTGTGAGGTGGTTGTTTTGACTCAGAGGGTCCATCAGCTAAAAGAGGACTATAATCAAGCTAGGGTGGTTATAAGACATCTCCAATCCCAAACCGTAGCACAAGTTTCCATCATAAAAGATCTCCAAGGACATAAGGAGGACTTAGATAATAGAGGAAGACTACAAAACATCAGAGTGAGAGGAGTCCTGGAAACGTGAGATAAAGAGGTTGTAGCTAGCATTCTGCAAAAAGTCTTTAACTCAGTGTTGCGGTGTCCAGCAGATCATCCAATTAAAATGGACAGAGCTCATAGAGCTTTACAGCCTAAAAGCATGAATGGAAACCCCAGAGACATACTGTAATTTGTCATATTACATATTTCTCTCTAAAAGAAGATATTATAATAAAATAATAATTATTTTCATTCATTTATATAGCGCTGTTAATTCCATAGCACTTTACATACATCAGTAATGCTGTCCCTCTTGGGGCTCACAATCTAAACATATTATGGCAAAGGTGTGCCAGCTTAGTCAAGTCACCCACAATAATACAAAGATACAGCTCTTCCAAGATCTCTCATGGATCACTCTGCAGCAAAGGAGGGTGCTGAGACCACTATTGCATATCCTACAAGATAATCATATACCCCCTAAAAAGGGCTATTCTTGGAAGCAGTCCCTAAACCTACTAAATATCTCTCTAACTTGGAATGGAATCGCTATCTAACTATCTTTGTAGGGGGGCGGAGCTAGCCAGGAGAGAGTGAGGACGCTCTGAACACGAGCTCCTCCAACCAACCCGGTGAACAGCCTACTCACCAGACCAATTAAGCCCCACAAGCCTCACCATGAGCTCCAGAAAGAAGAGACGACCGGCCAGGCTCCGAAATCAGCGACCCGGGCCTCCACTGGCGGTATCCAACAGTTCATCTCCGGGACTCAGCCGTCTCCTTCCCGTCAAAGTGGCTCCAAGTGACACTCCACAGTGACACTCAGCCTAAGGTAAGGGAAAGCGCTGAGAGAGTCCCTGGGATTTGATCGAGCAAAGGAGATCCACGGGAGCACGGGAGGAGAGAGCGGCATGCTAGGGCCCGCTACGGCAGTTCCCTTCTCCAACAGTAACAGCAGCATCAGCTAGGACCCGTGGGGAGCCGGAGCACCCCTCCTCCCGAGTGAATGTAGAAAAGACCTCCAGCAAAGTCAGGGATGCCCCTGCAACTCCAGTGCAGTCGGGATCTGTGCTGGGGCAGAACAGGGAGCAGTCCATCTGGCCCTAGTCCCTATGTGTGAGGAGTGAGGGGTTCAGCTCTTCCCCCTCCTTCCCGGGAGGCAGTTTTGGAGCAGGGGAGCCCAGTGAGCCCAGAGAGGTGGCCAGATCTGCAGCAGAAGGGGGCCATGATTACTCTTCCCCTGTTAAGAGAACTGTGCAGGAGACGGCTGAGCAGGAAGATACCAGGAGTGATAGTGGGGAGAGCCCTGAGACGCAGCAAGGGGGAGTGGAGTATGGGAGTCCCTTCTCTATGGGAGACCAGGAATTAGACTTAATGTCGGAGATTAGGTGCTTGAGGGCCGATATTAAATCTATTCCATCAAACGCAGATATGGAGGCATATGTCCACAGATTGGAGAGGATGTGCAGAGCGGAAGTGGAACTCGTGCTGAGGTATCTAAAGTGGAGATGCAGGTCCACGCTCTCGACAGCAGATTAAAGAGCCTTGAAGAGAAGGTTGCATTCCAACAAGGGATAATAGAACTTCAGTCCCACCAGATTCAATACCTAGTAGAAGCCATGGATGATGCAGAGAACAGGAGGTCGCTGCAACATCAGGGTGAGCGGGCTCCAAGAGACTGTCGAGCCCAGATATCTCCCATCTCTTCTGAATCAGATTTTCTCCAAGGTTCTAAGGCTTCCCCATGACAGAGAGATTGAACTCGATAGGGCCCATCTACCAACTCTGATCGCCCTCGAGATGTCATTTGCAGGGTCCACCACTACCGACAAAAAGACACAATCATGCAGAGCCTCAGGCAGGGAGCCCGAGTGTCATACCGTTCAAAGGACCTGTATGTCCTGCCCGATCTATCTTATCTTACTCTGCTGAAAAGATGGGCTTTGAAACCCCTCCTGGATGTTTTGAGAGCCAAAGACATACCCTATATGTGGGGATTCCCTTTCCGCCTCCAGGTCAAGAGGGACAGGAAAATGTTGATAATTTGTTCCCCAGAGGATGTTGCACTCTTTTTAATGGAATTAAACCTTCTTCATGTGGACATCCACGATTGGCCCACTGTGCCGCTTGGGTGGTTAGTTGGCCTCCCCAGGCAGGGGGGCTAGATCAAGGGGGCCCGGAGAAGTAAGGCTTTCACCCCCTTGAGACCTCTCGATACAGCAAGTGCCTCTGTCACGTGCTGGGTTGACGGGTTATTGTTGCCAATGTGCCGGGGTGGGGAGAGTTGAACATCCCTGAATTGTATTCCCCCCAAGGGATAACGCCTCATTGAGAGTTGTTGTTTATACATATTTCCCAACTTGTAGGGGGTTGTGTTGGTTTTCACTTGAACTATTAGTTTCGCAGCTTGTGTCTTGCTCTGAGTTCGTTGTCTAAACTCTTCCCAATTTCCTGCATTTGTCTCTGACTCTTTATCTGTATTTCATCTTTTCTTCTTCCTTCTCTGTACTCCCATTTCTGTCCCCTCCTTTCTTTCCTCTTTTCTTCCCTCTAAACTACCTAGGACACCCCGCCTCTTCCTTCTTTTACCTTTCCACTGGGCATTCCCCCCAATTAAATATTGGATCCCTCAACTTTAGGGGTATTAACGTTCCTCAGAAGAGATCACAGATCCTATACAGCATGCATAAAAAAATAATTCATATACTCCTGGTGCAGGAGAACCATTTCAAAACAGGCTGTGTTCCTGTATTGAGAAATAGATACTACACCTCCTGGAAGAACAGCTTGAGCCTTGACTCGAAGTCTAAGGGAGTTTCGTTAGCCCTTCACAAGTTATTGAACCACACGGTTCACCGATGGGGCCGGAAGATACATATTCCTGAAATTGCGTATCAACTCCCAAGTATTTACATTTGCCAACTGGTACCTCCCTAACAGAGATCCCACGGGTTACTCTGCGAGCATTTTGTCTCACTTATCAGATTTCACGGAGGGGATGGTTGTGCTTCAATTTCACTCTGGACCCCAGGATTGACACCTCCTCAGGCCATGGTTTACTATCATATAGGAAAATAAGTGCTTTTAAGAAATCCAGGGACACCACCTAGTAGACGTGTGGCGAGCTTTACATTCTACGGAAAAGGATTACACTTATTTTTCTCCCGCTTATTCTACCTATAGCCGTATTGATATGATCCTGTTCTCCCAGGGGGCTTTGTCGTGGTGGATGCAGGCCTCGATTGGCCTCTGCCCATGGTCTGATCACGCACCAGTTTTCCTCACCATTGACATTCCAGATGGTAGTAGGAGACCCTTTATGTGGCGCCTCAATGACAATCTCCTCAGGGAGACATGCTGTACATCTGAGATTCAGAGTTCCATTGACGACTTCCTCCAGGTCCACTCCACTGACCCCCACGGCTTTGCCTATACAGTGGGAAGCCCTTAAATGCATTCTGTGGGGAGTTTTAATCAAACATGAAGCGAGACTCAAGAAACAAAGGGCGGAGGAGGTGGAGGCATTCCTTTTTAAAAAATCTCTAACCTGGATAGAATGCACAAGCAGTCTTCTTGTGCTGCTACTCTCGCTGAATTTATTAAAAGTAGAGAGGAGCTTGGGGCCTTATTGGACCAGAAGTATCTCCGCTTTCGCTATAGGTTGCAAAGACACATGTATGAATACTCGGACAAATTCAGCAGACAACTAACTAGAATCCTGCATCCAAGGGGAGATCCGGGACATGTCCTTTCAATTTCACAGGCAGGAGGGGGCCACATAAAAAAATCCATCTTTGATCAATGAGACCTTCCAGGGGCGTGCCCAGCAGCTCATGACGCCTGTCGCAGTGTAAGAGAGCTCCGCTGGTTTTTTCCACACAAACAACACTGGAACGGCTTTTCCCAGCCCTAACTTCTCCTAACGGCTACAGGAAACTACCGTGACACAGACGAGATGCCTAAGCCGAATCAGACAAAGCGTCGGACCGAACACAGACTAACTGACTATTTCGGCTCCGAGCAGCAGCGGGACTCCCAGCTAAAATGGCGCCTGATGGAGCTCAGCGGGATCGGCCTCAACATGACCTGCGGTCGCATCAGTCCTCGGAGATGAGAGACCCGCTCCCAAATGGTGATGTCCCTGTTACCCAGGCAGTTCTGCAGGACTGCCTTGCAACTTTCAGAGCTTCCCTAATGACAGACATGGCGGCCCTCATAGGCACAATGAGAGAGGACCTGGGAGCGATTGCCGCCAAAACGTCTCATCTGGAGACTAAGCTGGAAGAAGTCACCAAGGCCCACAACGTATTGGCGGATAACCACGCTGAACTAGATCGAGAGATGGCTCGTTCTCCGGGACACTGCACCATATTGAAGATCAATTAAGGCGCACCAAAATCAAGATAAGAGGGATGGGGGAGGAGAACAACACGTCGGACGCTCGGATGGCTGCTGCCGCTTTCCTAACCGCTGTTTTCCCTGAACTACCGGCGACGCAGCTGGTCATGGAGAAAGCATTCCGTATCCCCAAGCCCCAGAATCTTCCTCCGTCAGTTCCCAGGGATGTGCTTGTGCGTATGAGATACCCCGGGATCGTTGATATGTTGCTCAGGCGAATAAGACGGGGCCCGCCGCTGCCTAGCCCATATGAGAACATCTCTATCTATCAGGACTTATCTCCGGGGACGCTGGCGAGGGACAGGAAATTTGCTTCCAGCTGCAGGGTGCTCAGAGACAGGGAGATCCCATACGCTTGGGGATATCCTACCTCAATCAACTTTAGACTTGACGGCAAGTGGCACTCCTTTGCGTCTCCGACCCTGCTGAGTAGAGCTCTTCGAGCGTGGCGACTAATATCTGCCCCTACACCGCAGCGCACGGAGCCGACCAGAGAGAGCCCTGCGAGGAACGACGCTGTGGAGGAAATCGCTCCGGAATAGCACTGTGCAATCCAGTCTAACTGGGATCTCTGAATATGTATATTGTGGAACACCGGCGGAGAACTCTGATGGGTTGTTACCCGCAAGGTACTGTTTTTTAAGTTCCAGGCGGTTTACTGTCTCCCCCTGGAGGGGTATTGAGTGGGGGGGACCGAGACACCGCGTGGAACCCCCCTCCCCCCAAGGACTTGATTCTGATCTCAAGAGTCCCTGTGTGAGTCTATGTTTAATGTCTGTATACGTTCTTCATGTATACCTCCCTTCTCCCTTCCATCATACTATAATTCGGTTCCCCCCCCTCTTCGTAGGAATCTTGGCTTGGCCTGATCACATGGTCGGACCATGCCCCGATCAAATTGGAGATGGAACTGGACGTCGGGGGTGGGGCTCCTAGGTCTTGGAGGCTACATGCGGGTCTCCTGACCGACTTGAAGGTCGCTGATGATCTTGGTACGGCTTTGAAGGAATACTTTGACCTAAATGACGTGGACCAGACCCCAGACGAGGTGCTTTGGTACGCACACAAGGTGGTGATACGTGGTTTGTGTATACAAAAGGCATTGATTGTGAAGCGACGCAGAGAGCATCTCTTGCGGGACTGGACTGCAGAGTTATCTCGCTTGGAGACACTTAATAAGGCGTCGTCGGATTGTGCGTTTATATCACAGATACGACAGATTCGCAACAATATCCGTGCACTGCTTCTTAAACAACATGAAATCAGTCTCAGAAAACTTCATACCAGATATTATGAGGCAGGTGACCGAGCTGGCAAGTTACTGGCCCGCAGACTCAAAAAAAGAACGGCTAAGGGGATGGTGACGGCTATACGAGACAGGGAAGGGAAACTAGTTAGAAATCCGGCAGATATAGTGGAGGTCTTTGCCTCGTATTATGAACGACTATACAACCTCCGTCTAGACCCCCAGACGCCCCAGCCCACTGAAGAAACTATACAAGCTTTTTTGGGGACACTGAATATTCCTACTATTTCGCCCGACTCGTTGACCTCGCTGAATGCCCCTTTTACTGAACTTGAAATTCACAGAGCTCTGAAGGGTTTGAAAAGCAACAAAGCGCCAGGACCTGATGGGCTAATCAATGAGTACTATGGGCTCTACGGGCAGATCCTCACGCCTTATCTTCTCCGACTTTTTAATGCATAGCAAGCGCGGGGTTCCATCCCCGAAAATGATCTGGAAGCCACTATATCGACGATCCCCAAATTGGGGAAGGCGCAGGATTGCCCGGAGAATTTTCGACCCATATCGCTCTTAAACACAGATATCAAACCGTATGCTAAACTTTTAGCCACACGCCTGGGCGAAGTGATTTCTCTACTGGTACACCACGACCAAGTTGGGTTCGTGCAGGGCAGGCAAGCAAACGATGGGACGAGGAGGATGCTGGACTTGATAGAGGTGGCCGAGAGGAGGGGTGTTCCCGGTGTGTTCCTATCACTAGACGCCGAGAAGGCGTTTGATAGGGTACACTGGGGATATCTCTGGGAGGTCCTCTTGGCCTTCGGTATTACGGGCCCTATCTTGACAGCGATTCTTGCTCTTTACTCGAACCCATGTGCAAGAGTATTTTCCTCTGGATACAAATCTAGGCTCTTCCGTATCACCAATGGCACCCGACAGGGATGTCCCCTGTCGCCTCTGGTCTTTGCTCTGGTCATGGAGCCCTTGGCAATATCTCTGAGAGCGGACCTGTCGATTCCCGGAATTGTAGTAGGGAGTCATAAACATGTAGTCGGCCTATACGCCGATGATGTCATTGGTTACGGAGGAGCCCCTTTCCTCCCTCCCTAGGATTGTAAACAAACTTGACTGCTTTGCACGGATATCTTACTATAAGCTCAATGCAACTAAGTCTGTGCTGCTCCCTTTTGGAGTCTCAAATGGAGACGCATCCATCCTTGCCGCCTCATTCTCGTTTAAATGCTCACCGGCGGGCATTCCATATCTGGGGATCATTTTGTGTCCCTCCAAACATGTGGCGATAAAAAATATGGACCGCCTCACGACTGACCTTGGGGGAGCCCTGGCGGATCTCCCATTAGATTCAATGTCGTGGATGGCTAGGGTGCAGGCGGTAAGGATGTTGTGGCTCCCAAAAATTTTGTATCTCTTTAGATGCGTTCCGATTCACTTCCCCAGGACACTGTTGCTAGTCTCCAGCGCATGATTTCTAGATGTGTGTGGGGAACGGCTCCGGCCAGAGTCAGGGGGTCTTTACTACACCGACACCTAACGAGAGGCAGACTGGGAGTGCCGGATGTGGAGAAATACCGGAGGGCAGTGGTGTTGGAGGCGGCGGAGAAGTGGTGGCACGAGGAGGACTCTCAAGGGTGGAAGCTGATTGAGGAGAGCTCGCTCCGGGGGGGATCCTTGCGGTCTCTCCTCGCGGCGAACTCTGTGAGTCGTCTAACTGACACTGATTTTCTTAAACCAATATCTGAACTGCTCGCGGTTCATCGCTCACTACAAGGAGAATGGACTAAGATTCCTCCTGGAGATTTTCCACTGGAAGCTTTCACTTGGCTGATCCCTACTTTTTCGGTGTCTTCCTGGAAGCGCGGGGGCCCTAAGACCCTAGTGGATCTTCTTCGAGGGAATGGACCACTCACTCTGGAGGAATTGATGAACAATTATCCAGACCGGACACCTTCTTTTTTACACTTCCATCAGGTCGTGCACTTCATGCGCTCCCCCGACTTCTCTCATAACTTGCGTCCTCCGGGGACTCCCTCGGCGCTGAGACGGCAGTGCCCAGACCGCCGAAATCCCTATCAGCATTGTACTCAGACCTGATAGAAAAAGATACCCCCTCGAGACTCTCCTATACTATCAGATGGGAACAAGACCTCTCCTTCATGGCGGCAGAGGAGGACTGGGAAGATCCTATACACAGTGTCAGAGAGGCGTCTAGATGCATAAACCATGTTGAATTGCTCAAAAAAATCCATCTACGCTGGAACATTAGCCCGACGAGATTATCAAGATTCGGCAGAGGCGCGTCGCCGTTGTGCTGGAAGCAATGCGGCATGGAGGGAGATCTGCCCCACATGTGGTGGAGCTGCCCTAGGGTGGCACAGTTCTGGCAGCTGGTGTCTGGGCTATTAGACTCAGTCACGGAGACGAAAATCCCATTGGAGCCGCAGATTGCGGTCTTGCATGTGGGGATTATGGTATATCCACCAGTGATACGTCGGATACTGACGTATGTACTGACAGCGCCCAGAGCTTGTATCACTTCTAAATGGAAACAGCCCTCTCCCCCGACTTTAAGTGACCTCACTGACAAGATAAACTCGATATTTTGCCATGAATATTACTTAGCGCTGAATCACGGCGCATGGCGTTATGTGGCGGAGGCATGGGATTTGTGGGGAGCACACCCGCTTGCCCAAAAGCTCCCGCTGTAAAAAGAGGAAACCTGTCCCCCGGGCCCTGCCCTGCCCTGCCCTGTGAAATGTGTGGAGCGGGCTCAGGGACAGACCAGTCTTTTCTCCTCTTACGTCGGCCCTGGTGTGACCGACCTGCCGTAGGCCTGTTGGTCCCCGGGTGCTGATGCCTCTATATCCCTTCCTTCTGTTTTTTAACACTATGCCTTTCCCCCCCCTTTTTTTTTTTTTTTCTCTCCTTCCCCCCCCCCCCTCTTCTCCTGGCTTTCATTTCCTCCTCTCCCCTCCTGTTACGCCCTCCTGTTGTAACCACACTCTTCCCCTTCACTTCCTACTCCTTTTCACCAAGACCTCCCCAAGTCTATTAGGATAATATATTAGGCTAACGTCTTCCGGCCTAACTGTCTAAGCAAGAACACATCTACAGCGACTCATCCCTATTCTGCCGCTCAGAGGATCGGCTATGAGATACCAGTCACGGAGTCAGACTTACGGCCCACACTGCGAACTGATATAGGCAGGGCGCTACGTAAAATCACGACCAACAACTGCTTGGACATTTGAACGCCTATGGTTCCATATGCAGAGACTACAGAGACCGCAACTGACCCTACCACGCTGAGCCTTGGAAGTCTCTATACAGCAAAATTACGTGGCCTTACAATATTTTTCTAAAATGGGACCACTGGGCTGTTTTGTGTGTTAAATGTCTCAAATATTTCCTGAGACTGCCCTTTTTCCCTTTTCCCTTTCCCCTTTCCTTCCCCCTCTATTTTTGTTTATGTTGTAACAATTCTATATTATTGTCAGTTTGTTAATACGTGACATCTTTACAATAAAAATTACTTATGAGAAAAAAAAATGAGACCTTCCAGGAGTTTTATAACAATCTTTACAATATCAAAAGGCAGGCGACAAGGGAGCCTCCAGGTGACTTTTTAATTTGGCTACTGATAATTATATTAGAGACACCGCCCTTCCAGTCCTTCCAGAGAGCACTACTTTGCTCTTGGAAGACAACTTCTCAGAAGAAGAGGTCGCCACCATTATCAAAGACTCAGAATCTCAGGGAAGGGGAAGGGGTGGTGCTACCACTGGAATTTACCTGAGAGCCGGTCAGTGCAAAGGAGTGGAGGGTCTGTTATCCATTCAAGTTGAACAAGGAAACTCCAGCACTTGGCAGTATCTTCATAACGGTTTATTTATTTGTGCAGATTAAAAATGAACAGACAATTGAAAGGGAGATATGACCCCACGCTGGACGCGTTTCGGATTACATCCTTTTTCAACAGCATAAAGAACCCCCCCACTTCCTTAAATACAATAAAATCTGAATCAAATGCACAGGTGAAATAGGGAATTAATTAGAGCTGAAGACAAAAGTTCCACCTAGTGGTATATACAAACAAGTTAACCAACCTACAGACATAAAAACACATATATAAACAGATAGCATTGATCATGTTCCCAATATTGCACTCATATTCCAACTATAATAGTTTTATGCATTTTTTGTCATAATCCTTAGATTGTGTAGCCAAATGTGTTCCAATACTAACAATATACCACGGAACGGGACAAATCTCATCCCAGCAAGAAGGTCTCAAAGCCTCATGGTATAATATTTATATCTCACTTCTCCTTTTCTCCTATCTCCCCCTTTGTATCATGTTATACCTTACTGATAAAAAGAAAAGAATTATAATGCTTTGGGAAAAGCACATAACTGGACAAGCATAATCAATATTCAAAAATGTGCATTATCCAAAACTATGCTCCAACCAACTATGATGACTCACTCTACATGCACATCATAAGGTGTGAGGCATGAAGAAAGGTTGAACACCCATAACACCAAATAACATCCTCATATGGATAAACACACTAGGTATTCAAATTTCATGTTAATTAGAAGTGTCCGAAACCACCATGATGACTCACCCTGCATACAAGTTGCAAGGTGTAAGGCATAAAGAAAGGACAAATAAACATAGCCCCGGGCAACACACTTATTAGAATCTGCACACTAAATGTCCAAGTTCCTTGATATTCAGAAACGGCAAAAACCACCATGATGACTCACCCTTACTATAAATTACATGATGTGAGACATAGGGACGAAACAAACATAAGACATGCCATGTGTGCAGATCCCAGATGCCTAGGGTGGCAATAGACACATTATATAGACACAAGCACAGAGGTGGGGTGGTTCTGCCTAACTTTAAACTTTATTACCAATCTGACATTTTGACTCAACTGGTTGATTGTCACTATAACAACAGCTCTAAACAATGGGTTGCCTTGGAGCAGAGCTGTTAGTGAGTTCCCCTACACAATTTACCCTGGGTTAGCTCGTTCAATAGAGGACGTTTTGGCCTGGGTTCAGACGCTTTACGGGTCGCTCTTCTAATATGGGATCGGGAGACCAAGAAGAGAAGCCTATCTCTGGGTGGGGGGGCTCTAATAATCTGGATTTCCCTCCTGGAGTTGGAGTGGAACGCTTTCTGATTTGGAATATAGGTGAAGAGCCTCGTTGCCACCACATTTTGAAGGGTAATGCTCTAATGCCATATGATACCTTTGTTAGGTCGGTTGGTGATGTTTCCTGGATGGAATACGCGCAGTTTAAATCATTTATACAGAAAGGGGGCAGGGGTCTTGACTTTTCATCCCAGCCTTCCCCATTCGAGAGGTTGTTTCTACAAAATTCTCCACCTACCTACGACTTGGCACTAATTTACACTCATTTGAGTCATCCTGGCATGGAAGATAAACCTAAGTATACCAGGAGGTGGGACGAGGAGCTGGGGACCACTATCTCGGGGGAGGAGTGGGACAGGGCATTCGTCCTCTTGCATAAATTGTCCATGGCCTGTTAAGCCCAAGGAAAAAAATTTCAAAATCCTCGCCAGATGGTACCGTTGTCCAGTTGATCTCCACGAGGCGTTCCCCTCTGTGTCTGATAGGTGCTGGAGGTGTCTAGTAGAGAAGGGAATGATGACTCATATCTGCTGTTGTGGTAAAATGCAGCCCTTTTGGAAGGGGGTCTTCTCCGCATATAGGGAGATAAGTGGCGAGGACATGGAGGCATCACCACAAATCACATTACTCTCCATCCACCTGGGTTCCATCAAATCACAAAAGAGAGACATTTTGAGGTTCTGCATGGCAGCGGCTCATACAATCATTCCGCGGTATTGGAAACAGGCAGTTTGTCCCCCTTTGACAGGCTGGTTGAAGGAAATGCACAGTCTTTGCAGGATGGAGGATCTCACTACCTTCAATACAGCTGAACAGAGACACCTTTAAGCTAAATTTCTGCGATGAGTATTTGGTGAGGTTTTAAGGTAACCATGTTTATACTATGATGGTGATGCGCCCCAGGGCCGTGGGGTACTTGGAACCAGGCTGTGGTGTTTCTGGAGAGTCACAGGGGTCGAGACCCGGCTTCTGTAGCCGTGGGTTCAGTGTAAAAGAGGGTCTTGGCTAGTATAGGGAAAGTTATTTGTGACGGCACCCGTGGTTTGTGGATACGAGTGGCCACCGTTGCTGCAGGACCTCTGGGCATGATGGATGGGCAGCTGGGATGTAGTGGCTTCCCACGGGTGGAGCGGATCCCCAGGGTAGTGGATGTAGAAGGGTGTTGGGTGCAGGATGGAGGGCGTGAAGTAACTGACAGACTTACGGTTTGTTGGTTCCTCAAGTCCTTTACTGTGATACTTGCACAAGGACAGATGATACTGATGGAATCCGGCAACCTGGGAGGACCTCGGGGGTTCTCCTCACCCGGCAAGTTCTGAGGCCTCCCTGCTGCGCTTTCTTAGTGGGTCCCTGCGGCTGCTTAAGCTTAACTGCGACCCTCTCTGACGCTCCTGTTGTGTGCCTTATGATATGCAGCTCGAGTCCTTCTCCAGCCCCACTTCTCTGGTGGCTGCTCCTGGGCTCTTTACGCTGCTTTGCCTCCGGGCACTTTGGTGTGGATGGGGGTCTTGGAATCCCCCACCCTCCGGTATTGGCTGTCGGGACGTTAGGCCCTGCACAGCTTCGGACTCCAGTGTCCGTTTCTTGGCACTTACTCCTCCTGGGTGAGCTCGACTCCGCTCCACTTCCTAGGCTCTCCTTACTACCTCAGACCGTTGACTACGGGTCACTCAAGCTAAGTCTAGCTCTCCCGGGATGAGCTTAGCAAAGTCCACAGGTCCTCTTCACAGTCCTCCCAGGAACTAAACTGACTAACTCTGCCCCAGGCCAGAATTTATAGGGGAGCTTATCGTGAACCCAGGTTTATATCTCCCCTTCAGGCCTGGAGGCAGAAAGGTGTTGTGTGCTTTGTTTTTGCCTGGTGTGAATTTCCTCTGTTGCTCTCAGGTATGACACTACCCCCCGGGGAGATAATGACATAGTGGCATCCGGACTCTGGGGTGTCACATTGGCACACACTAATTGTAGTATAGTGGGAGATGACGATGCAGTTATTGAAAAAAAATTAACCAAGCAAAACTCAAGAACAATATTACTGCCATAAGGTGATAATACAGTGGCAGAGCAAAATAATAGATCACAGATAGTGACTTACAGGAGATGTTCTTCTATTGGAGTTGTTCACTTTTTATCTTATCCATCTGGAATTTAATGCCATAACAATCTCTTCTAGACATGACTCGTCTGCAGCATTTACATTAAAGTTACATTTGACTTGTCACATTGAAATTTTCAGCACTATCCCTATTTATTGCCAACCTGCACAAACGCCTTATCCTATTTTTACCCCAATTATGAACCTGCTGTTGCTGTATTTGTCCTTATTACTGCAGCTGCTGTTTGAAACAGAAACAATCTTTCCTCATAATAATAATGCCATCAATGTACCGCTTACATTTCCCTAAAACAGGAGTGTACTGTCCAGGGGCTGGCTGGCAAATTTTGGCCTGGGGGGCAGCCACAAAGCAGTGGCCCTTGAGTTGCAGCGGCCCATCTTTCGTTTTCTTATCTCTGGCCCCTGCATTAAAGCAGCAGAGGTAAGGGGATTTAAAAATAACAGTGGATGGTACATAAATACAGGAACACTATTTAACTGAAGCTATATGATTGATCTGCAGGTAAATAAATAGTGTTTAAACCTGGTGAGTTGATTAACTGGAAAAGTGTAGGCTACAGCGAGAAAATGAAATTTAATTTCCCCTGCTGCTAGGTTCAAAGCAAAGATCCATTGCAGTCACCATTCATTACAAAGTGAGACCGCTGTAATAATGTCTCCGCACTATGGCAGCAACACATGACAACCCATCAACAACCCACAGCAAGTGGGGCTGATGGGAGCTGACGAGTGCAGTCATCAGCCATAACCCTAAATATTCCTGCCAGTGACTGACAAGGACATTTAATTGGTTAAAACAGCAGCAATTATGGCGAGCTTTCGTCACAAACTTATACAATCCCTTTAATGCTCCTAGCAAATAAAAATGTAGTAATCCCTAAATTGTCAATGGGACAATACTTTATTAAGCATAGCCATATGTCACAATCTTATATGTTATAGATTGTTACATGTACAGGAGCAGAACCAATACCTGCACAAGAATACATCACCAGAACCTCCAGCAATACCAAAATGTATCACTAAAACTCCCATCAGTACAGAAACATGGATCACTACCCTCATCAGTACAGAAATACAGCATCATAACACCAAGCAGTAGATGAATCCATCACCAGGATCACCATTAGTTTGTGAATAAATCATCAGGACCATCAATACGTAATGGTGACCACTCTCTGCTTATTCTTCTTGACCTCTCTGCAGCCTTTGACACTGTTGACCACCATCTCCTACTCTCTATTCTGCACTCCATAGGCATCAAGGACACGGCTCTCTCCTGTTTCTCCTCCTATCTTTCTGACCGCTCTTTCAGTGTATCATTCGCTGGATCCACTTCCTCCCCTCTTCCTCTCACTATTGGGGTCCCTCAGGGTTCAGTCCTTGGCCCTCTTCTCACTCTACACAGCCCCGATTGGACAGACCATCAGCAGATTTGGCTTCCAGTACCATCTCTATGCTGATGACTCACAATTATATACTTCAGCCCCTGACCTTACCCCTGCTGTATTACAGAACACCAATGATTGTCTAACTGCAGTTTCCAATATCATGCCTACTCTATACCTGAAACTTAACCTTTCCAAAACTGAACTTCTGCTCCCGCCCTCTACTAACCTCCCTATATCTGATATCTCTCAGTGTGCGGCACCACGATAACAGCTAGTCAGCAGGCTCGCTGTCTGGGTGTTATGTTTGACTCTGATCTTTCATTCACCTCCTATATACAATCTCTTGCCCGCTCTTGTCACCTGCATCAGTAGGAAATCTCTAGCACCTTCCTCACCATGGAAACAACTAAAACCATCATAGTGGCCGTGATCCACTCCTGCCTTGATTATTGCAACTTTCTGTTAATTGGCCTCCCATTCACTAGACTCTCCCCTCTCCAGTCCATCCTTAATGCAGCAGTCAGGGTCACCTATATGGCTGTTACTCGGATGCCTCCGCTCTGTGCCAGTCATTACACTGGCTGCCTATACACTATAGGATCCGCTCTGTGCCAGTCATTGCACTGGCTGCCTATACACTATAGAATCCGCTTTGTGCAAGTCATTACACTGGCTGCCCATACATTACAGGATCCAATTCAACATGCTTGTTCTCACCCACAAAGCTCTTCACAGTGCAACACCACCCTACATCTCCTCTCTCATCTGTTTCTATCATCCCACATGTTCTCTTTGGTCTGGGAGTGACTGGAGCTAACATCTTCACTAATCCAAACCTCCAATTTCCAGCTCCAAGACTTCTCTTGGGCTGCACCAATTCTTTTGAATGCTCTACCCCAAGAATTTAGGACTACGCACAACTTACTTAGCTTCAGGCGCTCCCTAAAAACACATCTTTTTAGGGCGTCCTATCATGGTCCCTAATCAGTCATTCAGACATATGTTCAGGGAAATAGTGGATAACCTAACTGTCTAACTCCATCAGACTGAAAAGCTCTATACAGACCGGCTGGTGGCCACTTACTCCACTCTCATCCATTCCACAACCTCAAAATGGCTGGACCATGATTGTAAATAAGCCCCTGTACTTTGTGTCACCCCCACCTTATTGTAGATTGTAAGCTCTTGCAAGCAGGGTTGTCATTATTTTTTGCTTTTTAATTATGGTGATTTCCAAAACAGTTTCCTAAGACTGTTTGTATATGAATCCAATTTGTTAAGCGCTGCTGAATATGTTGGCGTTATATAAAGATTATTATTATCATTTGTACATATATAAATCTCCAGGACCACCATTCGTACTTGAATCTGAGCACCAGGACCACCAATCAGTACATGGTACACCAATTGTAATGTCAGGTCAGCCCCTTGTATTGCATATATCTCCAACTGCCAGTATGTCCTTAACAATGGTAAGAAGATACTGGGAGTTGTTCTGATCATTCATCCGACTGCAGACCGTACAGGAGCCGCAGCACTGATGAGACGTCGCAGGATCACAAAGAAACATTTACATCCAGGCACCTTATGGGTGACATCTTCTCTGGTTGGAGTAATTATCTTTCATTTCTTCATCTTGTGCAGACACCACGATAACTCTTCATGTCTTTACAGACTTCCATCTTCTCCGCTCTACTGCAGCACATCCCGACACAGCGCCCTTAAAAATAAGAGTGTCATTATAATGTTGGCTGAATAAATGTATGTGCCCTACACTGAGCCCCTGAATAAATAATTGCCCTCAATGTGTTCTCTGCACAAATAAGGACCCCCACAGTGTGTAGTACATGCCCTCCACACTGTCCCTCTACTGGTACATGCCCTCCACACTGTCCCTCTCCTGGTACATGCCCTCCATACTATCCCTCTCCTGGTACGTGCCCTCCACACTGTTCCTCTCCTGGTACATGCCCTCCACACTGTCCCTCTCCTGGTACATGCCCTCCACACTATCCCTCTCCTGGTACGTGCCCTCCACACTGTTCCTCTACTGGTACATGCCCTCCACACTGTCCCTCTCCTGGTACATGCCCTCCACTCTGCTCTCTTCATATAAGATCCCCCACACTGTCCCTCTCCTGGTACATGCCCTCTACACTGCTCTCTTCATATAAGGACCCCCACACTGTCCCTCTCCTGGTACATGCCCTCCAAACTGCTCTCTTCATATAAGGACCCTCACACTGTCCCTCTCCTGGTACATGCCCTCCACACTGCTCTCTTCATATAAGGACCCCTACACTGTCCCTCTCCTGGTACATGCCCTCCACACTGCTCTCTTCATATAAGGACCCCCACACTGTCCCTCTCCTGGTACATGCCTCCACACTGCTCTCTTCATATAAGGACCCCCACACTGTCCCTCTCCTGGTACATGCCTTCCACACTGTCCCTCTCCTGGTACATGCCCTCCACACTGTCCCTCTCCTGGTACATGCCCTCCACACTGTCCCTCTCCTGGTACATGCCCTCCACACTGTCCCTCTCCTGGTACATGCCCTCCACACTGTCCCTCTCCTGGTACATGCCTTCCACACTGTCCCTCTCCTGGTACATGCCCTCCACACTTTCCCTCTCCTGGTGCATGCCCTCCACAATGCCCCTCTCCTGGTACATGCCCTCCACACTGCTCTCTTCATATAAGGACCCCCACACTGTCCCTCTCCTGGTACATGCCCTCCACACTGCTCTCTTCATATAAGGACCCCCACACTGTCCCTCTCCTGGTACATGCCCTCCAAACTGCTCTCTTCATATAAGGACCCCGACACTGTCCCTCTCCTGGTACATGCCCTCCACACTGCTCTCTTCATATAAGGACCCCCACACTGTCCCTCTCCTGGTACATGCCCTCCACACTGCTCTCTTCATATAAGGACCCCCACACTGTCCCTCTCCTGGTACATACCCTCCACACTGCTCTCTTCATATAAGGACCCCCACGCTGTCCCTCTCCTGGTACATGCCCTCCAAACTGCTCTCTTCATATAAGGACCCTCACACTGTCCCTCTCCTGGTACATGCCCTCCACACTGCTCTCTTCATATAAGGACCCCTACACTGTCCCTCTCCTGGTACATGCCCTCCACACTGTCCCTCTCCTGGTACATGCCTTCCACACTGTCCCTCTCCTGGTACCTGCCTTCCACACTGTCCCTCTCCTGGTACATGCCCTCCACACTGTCCCTCTCCTGGTACATGCCCTCCACACTGCCCCTCACCTGGTACATGCCCTCCACACCGTCCCTCTGCTGGTACATGCCCTCCACACCGCTCTCTTCATATAAGGACCCCCACACTGTCCCTCTCCTGGTACATGCCCTCCACACCGCTCTCTTCATATAAGGACCCCCACACTGTCCCTCTCCTGGTACATGCCTTCCACACTGTCCCTCTCCTGGTACATGCCCTCCACACTGTCCCTCTCCTGGTACATGCCCTCCACACTTTCCCTCTCCTGGTACATGCCCTCCACACTGTCCCTCTCATGGTACATGCCCTCCACACTGTCCCTCTCCTGGTACATGCCCTCCACACTGCTCTTTTCATTTAAGGCCCTTTTACACTGTTTCCCCCCCTTTACTGCCCAGTCTTTATATTATGCCCCTCATCACATTGCCCTCTTCGGCATACTATCCTTTCCTTGCTGTCAGGACTGTGGAGTTGGTAGAAAATGGAGCAACTTCGACTCCTACAGTATATAATGAATTGGGTGCAGTGAATCAATGCAGAATGTGCTGAATATTATCATTATGAATTATTGTTTGTTGGCAAATCTCTGGTTGCAGTGAAATCATGGACACATTGTTCTATTTTGTTGCTGTGTACAAATGTAACAATGTGTCCATGATTTCACTGCAACCAGAGATCTGCAAACAATCTCTGCACAATTATCTGTGTGTGTGTGTAAGTGGGCCTTTATGCTCTATGTAAATATCTTGATTATTGTATCAAAATAATGATTATAGCCTGATGTTCCCATTATACTATAAATTTATCATTTAAATATGACCTGTGTATGAGGGAGCCGGAGTTGTGGAGTCAGAGTCAGGGAAATTGAGGAGTTGGAGTCAGTGGTTTGGCTTACTGACTCCAGAGCCCTGCTTACTGTATCCTCACACTGTCCCCCATGCAGCCCCCTCACTCTTCTACCCCATACTGTCTCCTCACATGTTTACCTGCTCACTCTGACCACATGCTGACTGTGGCCCCTGCCCACACCCCAGATATGCCCTAGGATGAAGGGATAAAAACCATGCTGCCGTATTCCATGAGACATCAAAGGGGGAATATAATATTGATTTATTAATGAACGCATTAGAGGGTTCCCTGGCCCTTTCCTCAGGACAAATCAATATCATATTGTCATGTGGAGGGAGTCCTGAAACGCTTTGACTAATAAATCAATCTATTATATAATTGCCGTAGCGACTTCCGTCGCGTCCGGCGCTACTTCCGGGGCTTTGTTCGCGTGGCTCGGCACTTTCTCCAGGACTTTCTCCGTGGCCGCATAGCGGGCATTGCGAGCCGTTGCCGCGCGAACAAACCCACCAACATGCCCCCCTGAGCATGGGGCTGTAGTCTACACCGCTATGCTATACTACAGCCCCATGCCCAGCCGCCTGTCTGCCCTGCTCCCCTCGCCACCGGCATGGGCTGTACTGTACACTGCTATGGTATACTACAGCCCCATGCCCAGCCGACTGTCCGCCCCGCTACCCTACTCCTCCTAAGCCCCCGCCGCCCCCTAAGCCCCAGCCCCCATCACCCCCTAAGCCTCCGCCGCCCCCTAAGCCCCCGCCGCCGTCACCCCCTAAGCCCCCGCCGCTGTCACCCCCTAAGCCCTCGCTGCCAAGCCCACTCCGCCGTCACCCCCTAAGCCACCGCCGCCGTCACCCCCTAAGCCACCACCGCCGTCACCCCCTAAGCCCCCGCTGCCGTCACCCCCTAAGCCCCCGCCGCTGTCACCCCCTAAGCCTCCGCCGCCGTCACCCCCCTAAGCCCCCGCCACCGTCACCCCCTAAGCCTCCGCCGCCCCCTAAGCCCCCGACGCCGTCGCCCCCTAAGCCCCGCCGCCCCCTAAGCCCCCGCCGCCGTCACCCCCTAAGCCCCCGCCGCCGTCACCCCCTAAGCCCCCGCCGCTGTCACCCCCTAAACCCTCGCCGCCGTCACCCCCTAAGCCCCCGCCGCCCCCGCCACCGTCACCCCCTAAGCCCCTGCCGCTGTCACCCCCTAAGCCCACGCCGCTGTCACCCCCTAAGCCCCCGCCACTGTCACCCCCTAAGCCCTCGCCGCCAAGTCCACACCGTCACCCCCTAAGCCCCCGCCGCCGTCACCCCCTAAGCCCCCGCCGCTGTCACCCCCTAAGCCCCCGCCGCCGTCACCCCCTGAGCCCCCGCCGCTATCACCCCCTAAGCCCTCGCCGCCAAGTCCACGCCGCCACCCCCTAAGCCACCGCCGCCGTCACCCCCTAAGCCTCCGCCGCCCCCGCCGCCGTCACCCTCTAAGCCCCCGCCGCCAAGCCCCCTAAGGCCCCGCCGATGTCACCCCCTAAGCCACCGCCGCCGTCACCCCCTAAGCCACCGCCGATGTCACCCCCCAAGCCACCGCCGCCGTCGTCACCCCCGTCACCTCCTAAGCCACCACCGCCGCCGTCACCCCCCGTCACCTCCTAAGCCCCCGCCGCCATCACCCTCTAAGCCCCCGCCGCCCCCTAAGCCCTCGCCGCCGTCACCCCCTAAGCCCCCGCTGCCGTCACCCCCCTAAGCCACCGCCGCCGTCACCCCTGCCCCCCTAAGCCCCCACCGCGTCACCCCCTAAGCCACCGCCGCCGTCACCCCCTAAGCCTCCGCCGCCTCCTAAGCCCTCGACGCCGTCACCCCCTAAGCCCCCGCCGCCCCCCTAAGCCCCCACCGCCGTCACCCCCTAAGCCCCCGCCGCCGTCACCCCCCTAAGCCCCCGCCGCTGTCCACCCCCTAAACCCTCGCCGCCGTCACCCCCTAAGCCCCCGCCGCCCCCGCCGCCGTCACCCCCTAAGCCCCTGCCGCTGTCACCCCCTAAGCCCACGCCGCTGTCACCCCCTAAGCCCCCGCCGCTGTCACCCCCTAAGCCCTCGCCGCCAAGTCCACACCGTCACCCCCTAAGCCCCCGCCGCCGTCACCCCCTAAGCCCCCGCCGCTGTCACCCCCTAAGCCCCCGCCGCCGTCACCCCCGAGCCCCCGCTGCTGTCACCCCCTAAGCCCTCGCCGCCAAGTCCACGCCGCCACCCCCTAAGCCACCGCCGCCGTCACCCCCTAAGCCTCCGCCGCCCCCGCCACCGTCACCCCCTAAGCCCCCGCCGCCAAGCCCCCTAAGGCCCCGCCGATGTCACCCCCTAAGCCACCGCCGCCGTCACCCCCTAAGCCACCGCCGATGTCACCCCCTAAGCCACCGCCGCCGTCGTCACCCCCGTCACCTCCTAAGCCACCACCGCCGCCGTCACCCCCGTCACCTCCTAAGCCCCTGCCGCCCCCTAAGCCCTCGCCGCCGTCACCCCCTAAGCCCCCGCTGCCGTCACCCCCTAAGCCACCGCCGCCGTCACCCCTGCCCCCCTAAGCCCCCGCCGCGTCACCCCCTAAGCCACCGCCGCCGTCACCCCCGTCACCTCCTAACCCACCACCGCCGCCGTCACCCCCGTCACCTCCTAAGCCCCCGCCGCCGTCACCCTCTAAGCCCCCGCCGCCGTCACCCCTAAGCCACCACTGCCGTCACTCCTGCCCCCCTAAGCCCCCGCCGCGTCACCCCCTAAGCCACCACCGCCCGTCACCCCCGTCACCTCCTAACCCACCACCGCCGCCGTCACCCCCTGCCCCCTAAGCCCCTGCCACCGTCGATCACTTACATGCCTTCTTCTTCATCTGATCCTCCGTCCGATCCAGAAGTCCTCCGTCCGGCCAGGCGTCCTCTTCGTCCGTCCCCGGGGGTCTTCTGTCTTCTTTCCGCCATCTTCGGCTTTTACGTCCTCTTCACTTCCCATAGTGATAGAATGAACGATAAATCGTCCATTCTATCTCTATGGGAAGTGAGGCGCAATTCTGATTGGTCGCTGTTCACACTGGTCTGCGAGTGCTGTGCAGCTTTTCTTGTTATATATTATGTGGAGTTGCAGGCTCCTTTGCTGCAATGTGCACCCTCATTAACCTACAGGTGATCGAGGGTATAGATGGTGTCTGCCCACTGAAAAGTGGGGGGTGGACAAGGAGGGCAGGGATGTCAGATACGACTCATCATGCCTGAAGTCACTTTGTCGCAGTTGATGAGCAAGCAGACATTGGCCAATGTATGTACTAAGAACTTCAGAATTAAAAGAAAGATTTTTGAGTTTTTTGAAAAAACGTAAGTTTTTGAATTTTTTCCTCAAACACATATGGCTTATAGCACTTGTACATCATTGATAGTAGCTGTGTGCTGCAAGGATTTTTATCAAGTTCACTTCCCATAGGGATAGAATGGAAGATTTTTCGTCCATTCTATGTCTATGGGAAGTGAGGCGCTATTCTGATTGGTCGCCGTCAGCACACAGCGACCAATCAGAATAGCGCCTCACTTCCATAGACATAGAATGGACGAAAAATCTTCCATTCTATCTCTATGGAAGTGAGCGCTATTCTGGTTGGTCGGTGTGCTGACGGCGACCAATCAGAATAGCGCCTCACTTCCCATAGACCTAGAATGGACGAAAAATCTTCCATTCTATCTCTATGGGAAGTGAGGCTATTCTAATTGGTCGCCGTCAGCACACAGCAACCAATCAGAATACCGCCTCACTTCCCATAGAGATATAATGGTCGATTTTTGTCCATTATATCTCTATGGGAAGTGAGGCGGTATTCTGATTGGTCGCTGTGTGCTGCCGCCGACCAATCAGAATCGAGCTTCACTTTTAGCGGTAAATTTGAAATTCTAAATCGCCCATTATATCTCTATGGGAAGTGACGCGGAATTCTGATTGGTCACCAGCAGCATACAGCGACCAATCAGAATACCGCCTCACATGCCATAGACATAGAATGGACGATTTTTCGTGCATTATATCTCTATGGGAAGTGAGGCGGTATTCTGATTGGTCGCTGTCTGCTGCCGGCGACCAATCAGAATTCCGCCTCACTTCACATAGAGATATAATGGGAGATTCAGACTTTCAAATTTACCGCTAAAAGTGAGGCGCTATTCTGATTGGTCGGCGTCAGCACACAGCGACCAATCAGAATACCGCCTCACTTCCCATAGAGATACATTAGCGGTGTCTCGCGAAATTTATGGCCGGCCCTCTGGTTCTATTTTCGCCCACGGGGCTCGGCTGTGGTCGGTCGTTGGACCGATAGATAGATAGATAGATAAAAATATAGATAGATAAATAGAGAAATTGATATACAGATAGATAAATAAATAGAGATAGATAGATATAGAGAGATAGATAGAGATAGATAGGTGAGTAGTTGCAGGCGCGGTAAGTCCGGCACGTCGGTCCCTTGCGATTTTCCTGGACCGGCAACAGCCGAGCCCCGTGGCCGAAAATATAACCAGGGGCCCGGCCATAAATTTCGCGACACACTGCTAATGTATCTCTATGGGAAGTGAGGCGGTATTCTGATTGGTCGCTGTGTGCTGACGGCGACCAATCAGAATAGCGCCTCACTTCCCATAGACATAGAATGGACGAAAAATCTTCCATTCTATCTCTATGTTAAGTGAGGCGCAATTCTGATTGGTCGCCGTCAGCACACAGCGACCAATCAGAATACCGCCTCACTTCCCATAGAGATACATTAGCGGTGTCTCGCAAAATTTATGGCCGGGCCCCTGGTTCTATTTTCGGCCACGGGGCTCGGCTCTGATCGGTCGTTCCACGGGTCCGGACACTCGCTTCGCAGCCATTGCTCGCGCCTTAGCAATGGCTCGCAATCATTGCGAGTCGTTGCTGATGCGCTAGCTATCGCCGCGAAGCGCTCATTGCGAGTCTCCGGCCCCGTGGAACGACCGACCAGAACCGAGCCCCGTGGCCGAAAATAGAACCAGGGGCCCGGCCATAAATTTCGCGAGACACTGCTAATGTATCTCTATGGGAAGTGAGGCGGTATTCTGATTGGTCGCTGTGTGCTGACGGCGACCAATCAGAATAGCGCCTCACTTCCCATAGACATAGAATGGACGAAAAATCTTCCATTCTATCTCTATGTTAAGTGAGGCGCAATTCTGATTGGTCGCCGTCAGCACACAGCGACCAATCAGAATACCGCCTCACTTCCCATAGAGATACATTAGCGGTGTCTCGCAAAATTTATGGCCGGGCCCCTGGTTCTATTTTCGGCCACGGGGCTCGGCTCTGATCGGTCGTTCCACGGGTCCGGACACTCGCTTCGTAGCCATTGCTCGCGCCTTAGCAATGGCTCGCAATCATTGCGAGTCGTTGCTGATGCGCTAGCTATCGCCGCGAAGCGCTCATTGCGAGTCTCCGGCCCCGTGGAACGACCGACCAGAACCGAGCCCCGTGGCCGAAAGTAGAACCAGGGGCCAGGCCATAAATTTCACGAGACACCGCTAATGTATCTCTATGGGAAGTGAGGCGGTATTCTGATTGGTCGCTGTGTGCTGACGGCGACCAATCAGAATAGCGCCTCACTTCCCATAGAGATAGAATGGAAGATTTTTCGTCCATTCTATGTCTATGGGAAGTGAGGCGCTATTCTGATTGGTCGCCGTCAGCACACAGCGACCAATCAGAATACCTCCTCACTTCCCATAGAGATGTAATGGTCGATTTTTGTCCATTATATCTTTATGGGAAGTGAGGCGGTATTCTGATTGGTCGCTGTGTGCTGCCGCCGACCAATCAGAATCGAGCTTCACTTTTAGCGGTAAATTTGAAATTCTAAATCGCCCATTATATCTCTATGGGAAGTGACGCAGAATTCTGATTGGTCGCCAGCAGCATACAGCGACCAATCAGAATACCGCCTCACTTCCCATAGAGATACATAGCGGTGTTTCGGCGAATTTATGGCCGGGCCCCTGGTTCTATTTTCGGCCACGGGGCTCGGCTCTGGTTGGTCGTTCCACGGGGCCGGAGACTCGCAATGAGCTCTTCGCGGTGATAGCTGGCGCATCTGCAACGACTCGCAATGATTGCGAGCCATTGCTAAGGCGCGAGCAATGGTCGCAAAGCGAGTGTCCGGACCCGTGGAACGACCGATCAGAGCCGAGCCCCGTGGCCAAAAATAGAACCAGGGGCCCGGCCAAAAATTCGCCGAAACAACGCTATGTATCTCTATGGGAAGTGAGGCGCTCTTCTGATTGGTCGCCGCAAGCACACAGCGACCAATCAGAATAGCGCCTCATTCCTCCATGTATCCCTATGGAAAGGAGCCCTCCAATCACAATCACGGCGCCATTTTTGAAAATACACAGCGACCAATCACATTCATGACGCCATCTTTCTTAGGTTGCCGCCTACCAATGAGATAAGGCCGCTTATTTATAGCGCGAAATTTGAATCTTCCACCTCTTTGTATCCTGTTTGTGGGAGAACGAGAAGCTACCGCTGGACCATCTGTTGGACTCTATTTCTGCTGAGATATCCATCCTTCGTGAGGGTGTTTGAGGGAGAACGAGAAGCTACCGCTGGACCATCTGTTGGACTATATTTCAGCCAACATATCCATCCTTCGTGAGGGCCGTTGGGAAGCAAGCGCCGGATCGGGTTCTGCGATTCATCAGCTAAGATATCCTTCTTGAAATATACCTTTTCACATCAGAGGCTATATTCCTGATGCTAACTTTTATTTTCACCTCTTTTGCTATCTTTTATTTTCACCACTTTTACTATCTTGCGCCATGCAGCGCCAATCGGCGCTGCATTGAGCCTGCGCAACAGTTCGGACACTTCGCCGCTGCAAGCGCCGACTTCTGCGCTACAAGCGCAAACTTCGGCGCTTCTAGCGGCCTCCGCGGTGCATCAGACCGCTGTGGCCGAACACTTATTCAGGCGCCGCCCATACAACTTTCCGCTGTTTCCGCTGACCGCCGACCAATCGCATTCTCAGCGTCTCTTCACATAGAGATGCATTGAGAAATGAGGCTCGATTGTGATTGGTCGCTCTGTATTTTCAAAAATGGTTCCGCGATTGTGATTGGTCACGGTAGATGGCGCTCTGATTCCGATTGGTCGGCGGTCAGCGGGGAAAGCCGCGCTTTCCCTGCCGAGGGCCTGGTTCGATTTTCGGCCATAGTGCTTGGCGGCATCGCCCTTCGAATTTTTTGGCATTTCATTACTTTTATTGCATTTTAATTACTTTATGTTATTAAGATTTTAATTTTATACATTTTTTTTAAAATTATTTTTATGTGTATTTATTTTTTATGTTAGTTTAATTTGCCACCGACCACTATGGCCGAAAATAGAACCAGGCGCTCGGCAGGGAAACCACGGTTTTCCCCGCTGAGCGCCGACCAATCGGATGCTCAGCGCCATCTTTTGAAGTTGCCGCCAGACCAATCATAGCACAGCGGGGCGGAGCTACATACTTCCACGCTACGACCGACCTGAGCCTTGCGCTCTGGCCGAAAACAGAACCAGGCGCTGGGCATCCAAATCGCCGGTCTCCCCGCATAGTGCCTGCCAATCGGATTCACGGCCCATGTTTTTAAAGTTTCCGCTGCCCAATCCCACAGCGGCTGGCGTCTGCCGCTATTTTATGAATGAACATTACGCGTCCGCCATGTTAGAGCGCGAAATTTGAATTTTTGAACTATTTAAATCCTAATAAGCTGTTTTCACAGTACAATCTCACATCAGAGTATATATTCCTAATGCCTATGCTTATATTAACCCCTTCTTTATACAAATTTCATATGAGCTACATTTCACCATATTGACCTGTTTTTTTAATACCTTATTAACCCCTTCTATTCTATTTGTGCTCCACTTGCTATCTCACTATGTTCTGTACTAAGGCCATTTCTACATTAACCTCTTCTATGCCATTTGCATTTTAATTTTGTGTCACACTGTTTTATAGGGTTCAAAATGCTACATTAACCCCTTCCATTCTGTTTGCTATTCACTAATTGTATCACTATGTGCTGTACTCATGACATTTGAAAATTAACCTCTTCTATACCATTTGTTATTTTTTTTATCATCCACACTGTTTTATAGGAGTGCAAGTAGTTCATTAACCCCTTCTATTGTCTTGGCTATTCACTGCCTATGTCACTATGTGGTCTACTACTGGCATTTGAATACTAACTTCTTTAATACTATTTTTAATTTTATTGATCGTGCAGTATTTTGTACGCGTGCCAGTCGTACATTAACCCCTTACTGACTGTTCTATATTTTATTTCTGCTTGGAGTGTGTCGTTATACTGTTAGGAGTACATTAACCCATTATATGCCATTTTGATTATATTTCATACTAATGAGTCTGTAGGACTACTACCTGTCTTATCTATTATATAATTGCCGTAGCTGACTTCCGTCTGGCCGGCGCTACTTCCTGTGGCTTTGTTCGCGTAGCTCGGAACTTTCTCCAGGACTCTGTCCGTTGGCGTGTAGTGGCCACGCGACTCGCGATGCAATGCCCGCAAAGCGGGCATTGCGAGTCGTTGCCCCGCGAACAAAGCCACAGCATAAGCCCCGCAGCCTCCTAAGCCCCCGGCGCCTCTAAGCCCCTACCCCCTAAGCCCGCCTCCTAAGCCCCTACTCCCTAAGCCCCAGCATCGGGCTGTAGTGTACACCGCTATGGTATACTACAGCCCCATGCTGCCGCCCTAAGCCCCTACCCCGCCGCCTCTAATCCCCTACTCTGCCGCCTCTAATCCCCTAAGCCCCCGGCCACCCCTAAGCCCCTACCCCGCCGCCCCTAAGCCACTACCCCCTAAGCCCGCTGCCGCTATCCCCTAAGCCCGCTGGCGCCCCTAAGCCCCTACCCGGCCGGCCCGCTGCCGCTATAGCCCCTACCCCCTAAGCCCCGCCGCATACTAAACCGCCGCCCCCCTAAGCCCACTGCCGCCCCTAAGCCCCTACCCCGCAGCCCCTAAGCCCCTACCTCCTAAGCCCGCTGCCGCTATCCCCTAAGCCCACTGCCGCCCCTAAGCCACTACCCCGCCGACCCTAACCCACTACCCCCTAAGCCCGCTGCCGCTATCCCCTAAACCCCGCCGCCCCTAAGCCCCTACCCCCTAAGCCCCGCCGCATACTAAACTGCCGCCCCCCTAAGCCCGCTGCCGCCCCTAAGCCCCTACCCCGCAGCCCCTAAGCCCCTACCTCCTAAGCCCGCTGCCGCTATCCCCTAAGCCCGCTGGTGCCCCTAAGCCCCTACCCGGCCGGCCCACTGCCGCTATCCCCTAACCCTGCTGACGCCCCTAATGCCCTACCCCGCCGCCCCTAAGCCCCTACCCCCTAAGCCCGCTGCCGCTATCCCCTAAACTCCGCCGCCCCTAAGCCCCTACCCCCTAAGCCCCGCCGCATACTAAACCGCCACCCCCCTAAGCCCGCTGCCGCCCCTAAGCCCCTACCCCACAGCCCCTAAGCCCCTACCCCCTAAGCCCGCTGCCGCTATCCCCTAAGCCCGCTGCCGCCCCTAAGCCACTACCCCGCCGACCCTAAGCCACTACCCCCTAAGCCCGCTGCCGCTATCCCCTAAACCCCGCCGCCCCTAATGCCCTACCCCACCACCCCTAACCCCTACCCCCTAAGCCCGCTGCCGCTCTCCCCTAAACCCCGCCGTCCCTAAGCCCCTACCCCCTAAGCCCCGCCGCATACTAAACCGCCGCCCCCCTAAGCCCACTGCCGCCCTAAGCCCCTACCCCGCAGCCCCTAAGCCCCTACCCCCTAAGCCCGCTGCCGCTATCCCCTAAGCCCGCTGCCGCCCCTAAGCCACTACCCCCTAAGCCCGCTGCCGCTATCCCCTAAACCCCGCCGCCCCTAATGCCCTACCCCGCCGCCCCTAAGCCCCTAAGCCCGCTGCCGCTATCCCCTAAACCCGCTGCCGCCCCTAAGCCACTACCCCGCCGACCCTAAGCCACTACCCCCTAAGCCCGCTGCCGCTATCCCCTAAACCCCGCCGCCCCTAAGCCCCTACCCCCTAAGCCTCGCCGCATACTAAACCCCCGCCCCCCTAAGCCCCGCCGCATACTAAACCCCCGCCGCCGCTGCCGCTATCCCCTAAACCCCGCCGCCCCTAAGCCCCTACCCCGCCGCCCCTAAGCCCCTACCCCCTAAGCCCGCTGGCGCCCCTAAGACCTTACCCCGCCGCCCCTAAGCCCCTACCTCCTAAGCCCTAAGCCCCTACCCCCTAAGCCCCTACCCCCTAAGCCTGCTGGCGCCCCTAAGCCCCTACCCCACCGCCCCTAAGCTCCTACCCCCTAAGCCCGCTGGTGCCTAACCCACCGCCGCCGTCGATCACTTACATGTCTTCTTCTTTATCTCATCATCCGTCCGATCCACAAATCCTCCGTCCGGCCAGGCGTCCTCTTCGTCCGGCCCCGGGGGTCTTCTCTCTTCTTTCCGCCATCTTCGGCTCCGACCTCCTCTTCACTTCTCATTGCGATAGAATGGAAGAAAAATCCTCCATTCTATGTCTATGAGAAGTGAGGCGCGATTGTGATTGGTCGCTGTGTGCTGCTGCCGACCAATCAGAATCGCGCCTCACTTCCCATAGACATACATTAGCGGCGTGTCGCGACATTTATGGCCGGGTCCCTGGTATTTCTCTTTTGCGGCCATAAAATCGCGGACACACCGCTATGTATGTCTATGGGAAGTGAGGCACCATTCTGATTGGTCGCTGTGTGCTGCCGCTGACCAATCAGAATCGCGCCTCACTTTTAGCGGTAAATTTGAAAGTCCTAAAGCGCCCATTCTATGTCTATGGGAAGTGAGGCGCGATTCTGATTGGTCGCTGTGTCCTGTCGCCGACCAATCAGAATCGCGCCTCACTTCCCATAGACATACAATGGGCGCTTTTGGACTTTCAAATTTACCGCTAAAAGTGAGGCGCCATTCTGATTGGTCAGCGGCAGCACACAGCGACCAATCACAATGCCGCCTCACTTCCCATAGACATACATAGCGGTGTGTCCGCGATTTTATGGCCGCAAAAGAGAACCAGGGACCCGGCCATAAATGTCGCGACACGCCGCTAATCTATGTCTATGGGAAGTGAGCCGCTCTTCTGATTGGTCGCTGTGTGCTAACGCCGACCAATCAGAATAGCGCCTCACTTTCCGTAGACATACATTAGCGGTGTATCGCTAAATATATGGCCGCCCTTCTGGTTCTATTTTCAGCCACGGGGTCGGCTATTTCCGGTCCAAAAAAAACATTTTCTCTATTTTTCTATCTTTATTTGTATCTATTTTTCTATCTATTTTCTTATCTATCTATCTTTCTATTTTTTTATCTAAGAATATAGACAGAAAAATATATACAAATAAATATACATAAATACAGAACATCTTTTTTTTTTCCCGGAAATTGCCGAGCCCCGTCCCCGAAAATAGAACCAAAAGGGTGGCCATATTTTTCCCGATACACCGCTAATGTATGTCTATGGGAAGTGAGGCGCCATTCTGATTGGTCGCTGTGTGCTGCCGCTGACCAATCAGAATCGCGCCTCACTTTTAGCGGTAAATT
The DNA here is from genome assembly GCA_033576535.1 of Allobates femoralis. Taxonomy (NCBI): domain Eukaryota; kingdom Metazoa; phylum Chordata; class Amphibia; order Anura; family Aromobatidae; genus Allobates; species Allobates femoralis. Next base: position 125,991,991 of record JARQOC010000011.1, read on the forward strand.
TGAAAGTCCTAAAGCGCCCATTCTATGTCTATGGGAAGTGAGGCGCGATTCTGATTGGTCGCTGTGTCCTGTCGCCGACCAATCAGAATCGCGCCTCACTTCCCATAGACATACAATGGGCGCTTTTGAACTTTCAAATTTACCGCTAAAAGTGAGGCGCCATTCTGATTGGTCAGCGGCAGCACACAGCGACCAATCAGAATGCCGCCTCACTTCCCATAGACATACATAGCGCTGTGTCCGCGATTTTAGGGCCGCAAAAGAGAATTCAGGGACCCGGCCATAAATTTGCCGACACGCCGCTAATGTATGTCTATGGGAAGTGAGCCGCTCTTCTGATTGGTCGGCGTTAGCACACAGCGACCAATCAGAATAGCGCCTCACTTCCCGTAGACATACATTAGCGGTGTATCGCTAAATATATGGCCGCCCTTCTGGTTCTATTTTCGGCCACGGGGCGCGGCTATTTCCGGTCCGAAAAAAACATTTTCTCTATTTTTCTATCTTTATTTGTATCTATTTTTCTATCTATTTTCTTATCTATCTATATTTCTATTTTTCTATCTAAGAATATAGACAGAAAAATAGATACAAATAAATATACATAAATACTGAACATCTTTTTTTTTCCCGGAAATTGCCGAGCCCCGTCCCCGAAAATAGAACCAAAAGGGCGGCCATATTTTTCCCGATACACCGCTAATGTATGTCTACGGGAAGTGAGGCGCTATTCTGATTGGTCGCCGTAAGCGTACAGCGACCAATCAGAACACCGCCTCACTTCCCATAGACATACATTAGCGGTGTCTCGCTAAATATATGCCCGGCCTTCTGGTTCTATTTTCCGGACATTAAATCGGCGACACACCGCTATGTATGTCTATGGGAAGTGAGGCGCGATTCTGATTGGCCGCTGTGGATTTTCAAAAATGGCGCCGCGAGTGTGATTGGAGGGCGCATTCCCATACAGATGCATTGAGAAATTAGGCGCGATTGTCATTGGTTGTTGGACATGGCACTTTGCTTCCGATTGGTCGGCGCTCGGCGGGGAAAGCTGAACTTTCCTTGCCGAGTGCCTGGTTCGATTTTCGGCCACGCCGTTCGGGAGGGTGGAAGTCTGTAGCTCCGCCCCGCTCTGTTGTGATTGGACAGCGGCATCTTCACACAGTAGCGCCGACCAATCGTATTCATGGCGCCATGTTTGTGAAGTTTCCGCTCTCCAATCAAATAGCGGCTGGCGTCTGCCGGTTTTTTATGAATGAACATTTCGAGTCCGCCATGTTAGAGCGAGAAATTTGAATTTGTGAACTATGTTAAAGTTAAAAAGCTGTTTTCACAATACAATCTCACATCAGAGTATATGTTCCTAATGCCTATGCTTATATTAACCCCTTCTTTAAACTAATTTCATCTCAGCTACGTTTCACCATTTTGAATTTTTTTTTTAAAAGTTTATTAACCCCTTCTATTCTATTTGTGCTCCACTTGCTATCTCACTATGTGCTGTACTAAGGCCATTTCTACATTAACCTCTTCTATGCCTTTTGCATTTTAGTTTTCCCACACACTGTTTTATATCGTTCTAACTGCTACATTAACCCCTTCCATTCTGTTTGCTATTCACTAACTGTGTCCCTATGTGGTGTACTCATTACATTTGAAAATTAACCTCTTCTATACCATTTCTTACTTATTTTCTCTTCCACACTGCTTTATAGGAGTGCAAGTAGTACATTAACCCCTTCTATTCTCTTGGCTATTCACTGCCTATGTCACTATGTGGTCTACTACTGGCATTTGAATAATAACTTCTTTAATACTTATTGATCGTGCCCTATTTTGTACGCATGCCAGTGCTACATTAACCCCTTACAGACTGTTTTTGCTTTTATTTCTACTTGCAGTGTGTCGTTACACTGTTATGAGTACATTAACCCATTATATGCTATTTTGCTTATATTTCATACTAATTAGTATGTAGGACTACTAACTCTCTTATATTTAACACTTTGGATGTAATGCTACCTTATTAATGTCTTATTGTCGTGCCAGTGCTACATTAACCCCTTACTGACTGTTCTTTAGTTTATTCCTACTTGCAGTGTGTCGTTAGACTCTTATGAGTACATTAACCCATTATATGCTATTTTGCTTATATTTCATACTAATTAGTCTGTAGGACTACTACCTGTCTTATATTTAACAGTTTGGATGTTATGCTACCTGTCCCTTTCACATCAGCGATAATTTTTAATCGTGGCAGATGCGGTGAAAAAATTGAATCTGCTCTGTTTGCTGCATAGCTGCTGCATAACTGCTGCACTTGCGGTCCGGTTCTGGGAATCGCCATAGTCAGTATATAGGGACTTGCGCCACATGCCGCAAGTGCGCTTTGGCTCTTGCGCCAGCTGCTGCCGCAAAATAAATCACGGTCGCCCACCGTTTTTTTTCCCCACACCACCTGCCGCAAGTGCTAAACCCCAATTGCCGCACCTGCCGCAAGTCACTATATACTGACTATGGCGATTAACGCAACTGCCCGCAAGTGCAGCGGTTATGCTGCGGCTATGCACCAAACGCCGCAGATACATTTTTTTCGCAGCATCTGATGCTATTTCAAATTACCGCTAATGTGAAAGGGCCTGTCGTCACAGTAGGACATTAACTACTTTTACATACCAAATATATTGCTTCCATGCCATTTTACACTCTATGACCGACTGGGGCCCCTTTCACACGCACGTTATACATGCTGATTTACATTATTCCATAACATGTGGAAATATTTCCATTATTAACGCAAGTTCCCCATACCCGTCACCACGGGTGCGGTTGCGTAAGGTCACGCTACATCGCCTGATTAACGTTGATTTTTACATTCACCTGCCTCTTTCACCATGTACTCCAGAAGTGGCTTTATTTCTATTTTCACCATGCTTGGTCACATTGTGTCATTTCACGTTCGCTGCTAATGTCGCTGTTTACACCAACTCCAGCAAGAAACACAAAAAACACTACTTCCCCTATAATCCCAAAACCCTACGTTTAAGGTACAAAATAACACTACCTCTCACGTTTTGCACCACCTTCTGCAACTCCACCCCTGCTGCCAGTTATGCGGAACTTCCTGTCATATCTGTACTTTAACCGCTTTTCTTACAATGTTGGAAATCTGCTTTTACAACGCGCCTCTCAAAGGGCCCTTACATCCATTTGTCTTGCCTTTAAGTCTCTTTTTAAGGACTTTGAACACACTGATTTCCATTCACTACTCCATACACTAAACATCATGAAATATTTGTTTCGTACTTTAAAGAACTCCATCATTTCATTTTCACAGGTTATTAAAATACACACTTTCCTTTTATTGTTTTTGCCTATTTAGACATAGTTATTATTGATTGTTTCCTTAACTAACACACTCTAGCTCATTTTGGATTTGATTGACTGACTATTCTTATTAAGATGAGCTCTCCAACAAAAAATATCGCTCTTGCCAAGGAGGCTGCATCTACGCCTAAGAAGAAGCGTGCAGAGGAGACTTCGGAAGAGAGACGTCTTCAGTTAGATCTTCGTAACGCTGCTAAGGCGAAACGTATTGCAGAGGAGACTTCAGAAGAGAGGCGTCTTCGCTTAGATAGTGATAAGGCTGCTAAGGCGAAACGCACTTCTGAGGAGACTTCTGAAAATAGACGTCTTCGCTTAGAGCGTGTTAAGGCTGCTCAGGCCAAACGCATTGCAGAGGAGACTTCGGAAGAGAGACTTCTTCGTTTACAATGTGTTAAGGCTGCTAAAGTGAAACGCATTGCCAAACTGTCTTCTCCAATGAGACGTTTTCGCTTGGATGCTGCAAAGGCTGCTTTGAAGAAACGTATTGCTGAACTGTCTTCTGAAGAAAGAAGTAAACGAAAGTCAAAAAGAGCCATGGATGCGCGTGCCAGACAGGAAAAACAACAAATTACTGTCACTGAACAACCGTCTGACAAAGATACTACTCCTGCCTCTTCGTCTACTGACATTCTACCAAGTGAACAGCCTTTAACACCTCCCATGACCTCCATGGAAAACAAAGAAGCAAAGGTTCAAAAGGAGTCTGTGCGTATGCGCAAGAAGCGTGCCGAGGAGAGTTCTGAAGAAAGACGACTTTGCTTGGATAAGGAAAAGGCTGCTTTGAAAACACGCGTTTCAAAAGAGTCTTTTGAAGGAAGGACGGAACAATTAGGCAAAAAATCCATGCCTGCGCGTCAAAGACGCAAACAACAAGAGTTCATGCCTACAGGAGATCCGTCTGACCCTCAGACTGCTGCCACCTCTTCGTCTGACCGTCATACTGCTGCCACCTCTTCGTCTGACCATCATACTGCTGCCACCTCTTCGTCTGATCCTCATACTGCTGACACCTTTTCGTCTGATCCTCATACTGCTGCCACCTCTTCTTCTACTGTGTTAACTACTACTGAACAGCCTTTACCACATCGCAAGGCCACATCTAAAAGAAAACACTCTGCTGAGGAGACGCCATACAGCAAACAGTCTAACATTATCCGCAAAAAAAGGAGAAGACAGATGCGTCAAGATACACTGTCTCTCCGCGTGACCTGGCCATGGAAGTGTGAGGAAGCACCTCCATAAGCTCTGCAGACCCGGGACTTTATAAAGCTATTCAACTTCACAATCTCTGCTCCAATGTCACGGAGAAAGAAGCCTGAAGATGCTGTGACAGCCCTGACACCTCCTGAGAAGCAAGGGAGAGAGGCAGGCATGGCAAAACTGTTTGGGACAGCAGGAAGAAAGGCAGCACACTCTTCTGTAATGGCACAGGGAGGACCTCATGCTCAGAAGCTGCAGGCACAGTCACCTTCACAGCTGCCACAGAGAAACCCCCACAAACAAAGCACTGGAAGCCAGGTAACAGCTGTTATCAGCTCCTCAGATAAGGGGAAGGAGAGATCAAGGGAGTCTGCAGTTGTGGAAACATTAGAGGAGATTGCAGACACTGGAGAGGAGACGGAGGAGACATGGAGGGATTCTCCCCCCTCCCCTACACAGGCTGCAATAATGGTGCCTGCTTCAGACCAGTCCAGCAGCTCCTACTCTGAACTGAGGGCTATTAGGAGCATGATTGCTGCTCTCCCCACCAGACAAGACCTAGACTGTTTAATGGCCCGCATGGAGGCATCCCAAGCCAAAGCCCTGAGCCCCATTAAGGAGGATATAGAGACTCTAAAGTCACAATCCACTGCTGTGTCTGAGACCATAGCTGCCATTGAAGAGAGAGTCACTGCCTTGGAGAGACATGCTACACGCTCTAATGCACATATTGTTGCCCTGATTCTACAAGCAGATGACCAGGAGAATAGGGAAAGGCGCAACAACATACGCCTGAAAGGATTGCCTGAGACCATTACAGCTAATATGCTCCTTGACAGGACTCTAGACATCTTTAATACGGTAACACAAAGATCACCAGGCTCATCATATAAAATTGATAGGATACATAGAGTATCTCGCCCTGGCCCAATTGACCCAGACAACCCCAGAGATGTTCTGTGTAGATTTCATAATTTTACAGACAAGGATGCTCTGATACAAGCGGCTTGGTCTTTTGGCGACATTCTGATTGACAACGTAAATGTTCGCCTCTTCCCAGATGTTTCTAGTCGCACCTTGTATATGCGACGGCAGCTGCGCCCCTTACTTGTGAAGATTAAAGAGCGGGGAGCCACGTACCGCTGGGGTCATCCCTTCCATCTTATAGTGAGAAGAAACAACAAGACATATTATCTTTGGCATAGGGATGACCTTCCTGGACTATTTTCGTTCTTGGATATCCCATCCATCCCGATCCCGGATTGGCTCTCTTTGGAAGGATTTCAGAGGTTCGCAACAATGGGCCGCCAACGCAGTTCCCTTTCAGATGCTCTCCGCAAGAGGAAGACACGGAGTGGCAATGCTCCACGTACGCCCTCGTCACAGCCTGGCAGCCCGAGGGGCGGAAGAGACGAGGCGTTTGCAGAGGACTTACCAACATGAGATTCCTGATCCACCTTTGTTGGAACTGATTGAGCTATATGAGGTTGATGCCTCAGACCTCACCCAGAATTGCTCTGGACTGGTCTGCCTGGTAACAATTGTTATATAAAAAGATAGTGCATTCGTTACGTATAACAAATTTATTAAGGGTTTTATGTTGCTTTTTCCCTTTTATCGATTGTAACTTTTTCTTGTTGACTTTTAAAGAAGTTGATAATGTGGTGTAAAGAGATGATCTTGATGATATACAAGAGTCCTGGGTCTGTGGATCGTTGCCTTTTGGTCAGTTACGGTCCCTACGACTCTCTCTCTTTCTCTTTTCTGTTTTCTTAGAGAGAGTTGATTTGCTGGCTTGACCGGCTTAGACTAAAATAGTCTTATCTTCCCTTTAATCTTTTTTTCTCAATCTCTTTGTTTTACACTCCTCTACACCTCCCTCCCCTCTTACCTCCCCCTCTTTCCTGTACCTTGGTCCCCTTTTTCCTTGAAGTTCCTAGTTAGCAGAAGGGAACACTATGTCACATAGCACCCTATCTGCTATACAAATTGGCACGCTGAATGTGCAAGGTCTACATGATGCAGGGAAAAGATCTATTTTGTTTAACTATTTGAAAACTAACAAAATTCATGTTGCTTTTCTTCAGGAGACTCATATGTGCGAGAACAAGCCTTATAAGCTCTCCAGTCATTGGTTTCCTACGTCATACCACAGCTTATCTAATAATTCACACTCCTCTGGTTCCAGTATCGTGATATCGAGGTCGATACCATGGGAATTTGTGGACTCCTGCAGTGGTGGCAACGGAAGACTCCTTATGGTAAAAGGTAAGATCGCCTCCAGAACATATACATTTGCCTCGCTATACCTCCCTAACTCTGGTCAGATCACAACGCTCCTGCAGTTTTTAGATAAAATTGAGGTCTTCGCAGAGGGAACGCTGGTTCTAGGGGGAGATTTCAATGTTACACTTGACCCCGACCTTGACACGTCTCGAGGCAGGTCTAGTATGTCTAAAGCAGCTATTAGAAGGTTAAACAGAGCGCTCCATGATCACCAATTACTAGATGCTTGGCGCCTCTTGTTCCCTACCTCTAAAGACTATACCTTTTACTCCCCAATACATGACGTATATTCTAGACTTGACTTCTTTCTCCTGAGACACACTGATCTGACACAACTAATAGATGCTTCTATTGAGCCGATTTCCTTTTCAGACCATGCCTTGGTTAAGATTTCCCTTATGCTCCACTCCCCGATCCCAAGACAGTGGCAATGGAGGCTAAACGCTTCTTTATTAGAAGACACAGTAGTCCTAGCGGACGTCTCTAAATCATTGAAGGATTACTTTGATTTAAATGTTTCCACAGATGTGACACCTGGGGGAGTGTGGGAGGCTCACAAGTGTGTAGTTCGAGGCATTTTAATCAAACATGGTGCCCGACTTAAGAAAATTAGAGATACAGAAATCCAAGATCTAATGATTAGACTGAGAGACCTCGAAACTAGGCATAAACGTCACTCTCTCCCTGATCTGAAGAGAGAACTATTAGATGTTAGGGAGAAGCTACGCACTACTTTACTATATAAGGCAAAAGGGGTACTTACCAGATGCCGTAGACATTTCTATGAATATGGGAATAAGTCCGGTAGAGCCTTGGCGAGGGCCTCTAGAATTTGCAGAGCTACTACGTATGTTTCTGAAATATCACACCCAGATACCTCAAAACGCTCAAAGTTTCCCCACGACATAGCTGAGGCATTCAAACATTACTATACCGCTTTGTATAATCTTGACACGAATAAAGCGCCGGTAGCATTGAATGCACTTACATCACGCATAAGAAAATATATTACATCTTCGGCTATGCCGAAATTGGCGGATTCAGTTTCGCAATCCTTAGAGATGCCTATCTCAGATCAGGAGATTGAAGATGCGTTGTCCTCATCTAAATCGGGAAAGCACCTGGCCCAGATGGGTTTACGGTTGGTTATTATAAAAAATTAAAAGAAGCTCTATTGCCACACCTAAAAGCCTTTTTTAATGCCTTGGCGATATCTACACCACCCAAAGATGCATTAAGAGCTAATATAACAGTGATTCATAAACCAGGGAAAGATCCTCTGCTATGCTCCAGTTACCGCCCAATATCCCTGCTGAACGTAGATATTAAGCTTTTTCCAAAAATTTTGGCGGCAAGACTCTCCCCGTTCATACCGGACTTGATTCACCCAGATCAGACGGGATTTGTCACGGGTAGGGAGGCCAGAGACAACACCACCAAAGCTATAGACTTAATTTATACAGCCAAGACATCTAAAACCCCCTGATGTTACTATCTACAGACGCAGAAAAAGCGTTCGATCGCGTACATTGGACTTTTATTAAAGAGACATTGTCTCACATCGGATTGGGAGCTAAGATGCTTGGTTGGGTGCTCTCTCTGTACTCCGTCCCGTCGGCAAGAGTGCGGGTCAACGGATCCTTTCGGAGTCATTTGATATTAACAATGGCACGCGTCAGGGATGCCCGTTGTCCCCATTAATTTTTATTTTGACTCTCGAACCGTTATTGCGTCATGTCCGAATGAATGGAGATATTTCAGGCATGCAAGTAAAATCAGGTGTACATAAAATTGCGGCATATGCAGACGATCTCCTGTTCTTTCTAACAAATCCAGAGGTTTCTCTCCCCATTTTATTGAAAGAATTGGAGACATATTACACTCTCTCCAATTTTAAAATAAATAGATCAAAATCTGAGGCCCTAAATGTGTCGCTTCCCCTGAGTCAAATTACTAGAATACAGAACGCTTTTTCATTTTATTGGTCTCCTAAATCTCTTCGCTATTTAGGGGTACAGATTACTCCAGATGTTAGAGATCTGTATGGTGCAAATTTTCCTTCACTGCTGCGGTCAATTACAGTAGACTGTGAGAGATGGCTATTGTCTACTTTCACATGGGCTGGTAGATGCCAGCTTTTCAAAATGAATATCCTTCCGAGGATATTATATTACCTACAGACATTACCTATCACCATTCCATTATCCTTCTTTAAGACAATTGCACAACTGCAGACAAAATTCATCTGGAGTAACTCGAAACCACGTCTAGCGAGATCAATCCTGTATAGACGCAAAAAAGATGGTGGTGTGAATCTCCCAAATATCAAACTGTATTACATAGCCACCCACCTCACGCGGGTAATAGATTGGTGCAGGCATGGTACAAATAAATTGTGGGTACAAATCGAACAGGATTTTACTCCTTTCAGACTTCAGACATTACCCTGGGTGTCACTTCGAAAAGAAGAGTTATTATATGACCATCCGACAATTGGGTCTACTCTCAAGATTTGTGATCACACGTTAGTTAGATCCTTAATGATACCATCTGCCTCTGTCTTGAGTCCGATCCTTAGTCACCCGGACTTTCGACCAAGTCTTGATGACCCCGTGTTCCAACGTTGGATAAAAGCAGGTCTGGATAGGATTGAAAAATGGAGTGAGGGAGAAGCGTGGCCAACCATTGAACAACTTAATTCAATTACCTACCCGACGGCTCTGGGTTTCTGGAGATGTGTACAACTTGTGCATTATCTTCATAGACTCCCTCCTAAGAGGACGTTTTTAAATCCTAAGACACTGTTTGAATCTCTATGCTCTACCACAGTTGACTGTAGGCATGCTTTATCACAGACATACGCGTGTTTGATTTCTCCACCGGACCTCCCGACTCCCCATTTCATGCTGCGATGGGAGACAGATCTTGGTCTCAAACTGTCTACAGAACAGAGATCTGCAATTTATTCTTTAGCTCACTCTACTTCAATAAGCTCAAAACTGCAGGAGGCAAATTATAAATTATTGACGAGATGGTATAGAGTCCCAGCTCATTTGCATAGACTCTTTCCTTCTATAGACCCGAAGTGCTGGAGGTGTGGTGGGGCGGATGGTACAATACTACACGTGTTCTGGGAGTGTGCGAAGCTCCAACCATTCTGGTCGGAGGTGAAAAAGATTACAAGGCAAGTTACGGGATACACGGATGAGTTAGATCCTGGCCTCTTCATGTTGCACCACTGTAGGATTCCACCAAACAAATATAAACATACACTGTTGAGGTTCTTAGTCATGGCTGCGAGATCTTGCATCCCGATGCTCTGGAAAAAGGAGACGTGTCCTTCTGTGGCTATGTGGATAGAGAAGGTGAACGACCTCATGCTTCTCGAGGACCTGACATCAGCTATACATGATTCATATGAGAAGTTCAGAAACACGTGGTTTAATTGGATGAGTTTCCAACAATCTGACCTGTATAAGTCTCACAGAAGCTCCTGAGGAACTTGCTCTTAAGAACTGGTTAGTAAATGGGTGCGATTGAGAGTTCCTTTTACTCCATTGAGGTTTGGTAACTTCACGAGACCCCTACCTTACCCTCCCTTCTACCCCTCTTCATACCCCCCCACCCATCCTATCCCCCGTTCTGGTCTATTCTACTCTTTTCTTTCTTTATGTGTTTCCTATCTTTTCCTTTCTTTTTTGTTTTTTTTATCTTTCATTGTCATTATTATTGGTAATAGACGGGTACCTATGGAGTAGGTAATGCTTGTTTTATAATTCTGACTGGCAAACAACTCCGATGTGTTATACTAGACAGCTTGTTTTTCATGCCAGAGTTAGTTTTAATATTGCTATAGTAAATTGAATACTTTTATCAAGCTTATTGACTATTAGAAACTGATTCGTGATTCAATTAATGAGAATACATTTTATTAAGAACAGTTCTTTGTACTTGCAAGATGATTGAATCTGTAAGTTTTGGTTCTTTTTTCTATTGTTACTATAAAACGAAAAATAAAGAATTATAAAAAAAAAAAAAAAAAAAGATACACTGTCTCCTACGTCTAAACAACTCCACTTCACCCATTTGGCTGATAGACGTCGTGACGTACGCACACGTTCTTCCACTTCAACATTGCAACAGCCACAACGCAATTTATATTCAACTTCTTCTTTTCTTGAATGTTTTGATTCTACGTCCCTTCCACGTCTCATCTATGTAGGATTACACAATAAAAATCTACCTTTCTTATCTTCACCTTTCCTTCATCCAATTGGATTTATTGATCAGGATCATGCTATTGCAGAACATACCTGTGGTTTCATGAATGTAATATGTGAACATTGTGAGGCTCGACATTTTACTGATGAACGCCCATCAGATAAACACTTTACTCTTTGTTGCCACAAGGGAAAAGTAAAGGTACCATTACCTCAATACCCGGAGGTCTTCCAATGCCTGCTGAAAGGAGAGAGTGAGTACAGTAACAATTTGATGCAGAATATCAGGAGCATTAATAGTTCTTTTGCTTTTGCCTCCATGGGTGCCCATGTTTCTCCACCACCTGGACACGGCCCTTACTGTTTCGTATTCATGGGCAAATTTATCATCGCACGGGAACACTCCATCCTGCTCAAGATCAACCTCCAGCATATGCACAACTGTACATTTTAGATACTGCAAGCGCTGTAGAACAACGGATACAGTCTCCAGAAAATGTGAAATGTCATCCAACTTTAATGAGTATCATTGCTCTTCAATTGGATAATATTAATCCCTTTGTTTCGGCCTACAAAATGCTACGTGACGTTGAATTAGAAGAACAACAGAAGGCAGTAGAACATGGCACCGTCATGCCAAATATTATCATGGCCATTAAACAAGACAGAGACCAAGACCCTAGACGCTATAACAATCCTACTGTCAATGAAGTTGCTGTGGTCTTTGAAAATGCTGATGGAGAGCCACCATTCAATAGAGACATTTTAATTCATTTGAAACCTGATCCAAATAACCCCTTGGCACCAAAAACACAGCAAGTCAGTATTCTACACAGCAATTTAGATGCATTACTGTATCCCTTATTTTTCCCTCATGGAGAACAAGGCTGGCATGAGGGACTCAAGCATCAAGGCCAAAGTCAACGCAGGGTTACACAGCTCCAGTATTATTGCTATTTGTTGTCTGCACGGAATCGGTTCAATCCTGTCCTGAATGGTGGCAAACTAACGCAGCAGTACTTTGTGGATGCGTATGTGAAAATCGAGGCTAATCACTTAAATTTTATCCGTCAACACCAAAAGGATTTAAAAGTGGAGGATTATTGCGTACTCCAGGAACATCTCCTGACAAAATCTGTTGAGAACGGTATTCCCATTGGCAAGACGGTCATTTTACCATCTTCCTTTGAAGGCAGTCCAAGAAACATGCAGCAACGCTATCAGGATGCCATGGCTATTGTGACTAAATTTGGACGACCGGATCTTTTTGTAACCATGACCTGTAATCCTAAATGGAGGGAGATTAAAAACAATTTAGAGCCATGGCAGCGTGTGGAACATAGACCTGATTTAGTCGCCCGTGTCTTCAGAATTAAACTGGAAGCCCTATTAAAAGACATTAACAGTGGATTATTTGGCAAAGTTTGTGCAATGGTTCATGTTATTGAATTCCAAAAGCGTGGCCTACCACACGCTCACATTTTGATCATTCTGGATAGCAAATCCAAACTAAGAACTGAGGTTGAAGTGGATAATATAGTTTGGGCTGAAATCCCTGATCCTGACGATTACCCTGTGCTCCATGAAATTGTGATGCAACACATGATTCATGGACCCTGTGGACAACACAACGCCAATTCTCCATGTATGGATCTTGGAAAGTGTAAGAAAGGTTTTCCTAAAGATTTCCAAACAAAAACACTCTTAGCTGAGGATTCATACCCTACTTATCAAAGAAAGGAAGGATCATCCTTTGAACACCATTCAAAGATGATTGATAGTTCTTGGGTTGTTCCCTATAACCCTTTCCTACTATTAAAATACAAGTGTCATATTAATGTTGAGGTATGTGCTTCCATTCAAAGTGTTAAATACCTATTCAAATATGTCTACAAAGGACATGATAAAGCCAATCTTGAAATTTGCCAAACTAATATCCACCATGATGAAACACATCAATTCATGGATTCAAGATACGTGAGTGCACCGGAGGCAGCTTGGCGAATATTTGCTTACCCGATGCATAGACAATCGCACTCCATTATTCGCCTTGCCGTACATCTCCCACATTCTCAACCGCTTTATTTTCATGAGGATGACTCTATTGACAACATCAGTTACACAATGCACAGAAAATCCACTCTTATGGCGTACTTTGAGCTCAATGAGAATGACCCGCATGCTCATGATTACTTATACCGCCAAATTCCAGAGTACTATGTTTGTAAACAAGGTGCATGGGAAATTAGAAAGCGAGGAGGTTCTTCAGTGATTGGAAGATTGTATACTGTCAGTATGAAAGATCAAGAACGGTACTATTTAAGGTTGTTGTTACTGCATGTCAAAGGAGCAACAAGTTTTGACAACATAAAGACTGTTAATGAAGTCACATACCCAACTTTAAAGAGGCAGCATTAGCTCTTGGATTGCTCTTCGATGACACTGTTTGGAGAAATACTTTATTGGATGCCTGTGTTCTCAACATGCCTGCACAGCTTCGTGATATGTTTGCATATAAATGTATTTTTGGTCCTCCAGCTCATCCATTGGAGTTGTGGCAAGAATTTAAACAAGACTTTATCCAAGACTACTGCCATGCATATCACTCCAACACTGAGGAGTGTGAGAATTGTGAAGGATATGGAATGACAGGTGTCCAAAATGTTCTAAAATTTCATGGCAAAACTTTTACTGATTTTAATCTACCACGACCAAAAAGAAAGCCACACATCGCTCCACTATACAACAAGGATGATGAGTTAAGAAGAGCTCAGCAAATGAAAGCTACTTTAAATGACCAACAACTTTTGGCCTATGATGCGATCAATCAAGCTTTACACGATAGAAGTGGACAACCTAAGTGCTTTTTCATTGACGGTCCAGGTGGCAGTGGGAAAACATATCTGTATGATTTATTAATTCATGAACTAAGAGGAGAAGGCGAAATTGTATCACCTGCAGCCAGTACAGGGATTGCAGCTAACTTACTGCAAGGAGGAAGAACCATCCATTCGCTTTATGGCATACCAATTCCAAAAATGAAACATCCGTTTCCAGAATTAAAAATGATACAGATGCTGCACAACATTTGAAAAGTACCAAACTTTTCATTATTGACGAGTCCACTCTGTTATCTAAATATGCATTACATGTGATAGATCAACTTTTACGGGATGTCATGACAACAGATATTTCCAATAAAAATACAACATCTTTTGGAGGGAAAGTCATTGTTCTGGGAGGAGACTTTCGACAGTGTCTGCCTATCATCCCTCATGGTATAAGAACTGACATTATAGAGAGTTGTATTAAATACTCACGACAATGGCAGCTTTTCACTCAATTGCCACTCTTCAACAACATGCGTTCCATTGATCCTGATTATAGCAGTTGGTTACTTCAACTGGGAAATGGTGAATTGTCCAATGATTTCAACCTTGGAGATGATATCATTGAAATCCCACAAGACATGATCTGCACTGGCTCACTCATACTTGCTATATTTGTTGAAAACATTCTCATTGATGTACATAACAATGAAAGCATTCGAATTGCTGCATCACATGCCATTCTTTGCCCTAAAAATGACCATGTGGATATGGTGAACTCTAAGGTCATGGATTGCATTGCTGGTGAATACACTGAATACATTAGTGATGATTCCATTGATCCTGATGAGACTGAAGATCCAGATCAATATCCTGTGGAATTTTTAAATTCACTCACACCAACGGGAATGCCTTCTCATCGCCTCAAATTAAAAATCGGCACCTTTGTCATGCTTTTGCGCAACTTTAACAGCAGAAAAGGTCTTTGCAATGGGACTCGCTTGATTGTCATCGCTTTGTTTGACAATCTGATTCAAGCAAAAGTGATTACTGGGTCTGCAGAAGGAAATGTGGTGTTTATTCCAAGGATTGATTTATCTCCATCAGAGACTGGCTTACCTTTCAAGTTAAGACGTCGACAATTTCCCGTGAAGCCTGCTTTTGCCATGACCATCAACAAATCCCAAGGCCAAACACTGGAGAAAGTAGGGATTTTTTTGCCAGAACCCGTTTTTGGACATGGACAGTTATATGTGGCTTTTTTACGAGTGAAAAGATGATGCAATGTTAAGGTGAAAGTGCTGGATACACCCATTCAAGTCAAATTGCTGCCCAGTAGTGAAATACTCTTTACTCAAAATAATCTCTCTAATATTTTATTTTAAATTCTTTAGATACATATTAGATTTAGATACATAGTTACTTTCTAATTAAACACAAATATTACAATAAATTAGTTTAGCCATAGATGTATAAGAATAGAAAAAAAAAAATTACCAAAAAAATTATTTTAGTTATAGAAAAAGATATTATAATTAGTTATTAGATATAAAATAGTTATTTTCACTAAAAATATAGTGTATAAAAATATTTTACTTAAAATTCTTTAGATACATGTTACATTTTGATACATAGTTATTTTTAAATTAGACACAAATATTACTATATAAATTAGTTTAGCAATAGATGTATATCAATATAAATAAATCAAAATACCTAAAAACGTAGTTTACTTATAGATAAAGACATTATAATTAGTTATTAGATATACCGTATATACTCGTGTATAAGCCGAGTTTTTCAGCCCAAAATTTGGGCTGAAAAGTCCCCCCCTCGGCTTATACACGGGTCTATACGGTAGGCTGCTGTGGTGGGGGCTGTGGAGGCTGGAGGAGGCGGGGGGAGGCTGCTGTATGAGCGGCCCCGTCACGTGGGGCCGCTCATTACATATGCACTGCTTCCCCCTGTCAATCAGCGGCAGGGGGAAGCAGTTCATATATGCCCCCCAAAAGCTGGCACTGTCCCCACTTGTAAGGGCCCCCCCCCCACTGCTTATACATTACCATCCCGGTGTTCTGATCGGCGCCGCTCCTCGGTGCTCCTTCTTCATTCTCCCGTCCTCGCTGGCTGCATCCGGGATCTCCGGCCGTCGCAGGCATATGACGTCATCGCGCGACGGCCGGAGATCCCGGATGCAGCCAGCGAGGACGGGAGGATGAAGAAGAAGCACCGAGGAGCGGCGCCGATCAGAACACCGGGATGGTAATGTATAAGCAGCGGGGGGGGCCCTTACAAGGGGGGACAGTGCCAGCTTTTGGGGGCTGTTGGTACCCCCTTGGGGCTGCTGGGTACCCCCTGGGGGCTGCTGGGTACCCCCAGGGGGCTGTTGGTACCCCCAGGGGGCTGCTGGGTACCCCTGGGGGCTGTTGGTACCCCCAGGGGGCTGCTGGGTACCCCCAGGGGGCTGTTGGTACCCCCAGGGGGCTGCTGGGTACCCCCTGAGGGCTGCTGGGTACCCCCAGGGGGCCGCTGTATAACCCCTGGGGGGTGCTGTATAACCCCTGGGGGCTGCTGTATAACCCCTGGGGGCTGCTGTATATACTGCTGAGGCCTGTATACCACTGTGGCTGCTGTATATACCACTGGGGCTGCTGTATATACCACTAGGGCTGCTGTATATACCACTGGGGCTGCTGTATATACTGGTGGGGTCTGTATATACCACTGGGGAGGCTGCTGTATACCACTGGGGTTGCTGTATATACTACTGGGGCCTGTATATGCCACTGGGGAGGCTGCTGTATACTACCATTGGGGGGCCTGTATACCACACTTCTGGGGGCTGTACACCTGTGCTGGGGTCCACCCTCGGCTTATACACGAGTCAATAGGTTTTCCCAGGTTTTGGGGGCAAAAGTAGGGGGGTCGGCTTATACACGGGTCGGCTTATACACGAGTATATACGGTAAAAGTTATTTAAGATATATAGTCGTTCTTTTCACTTTTCACTAAAAATATAGTGTATAAAAATATTTTACTTTCAATTCTTTAGATACATATTACATTTAGATACATAGTTACTTTCTAATTAAACACAAATATTACAATAAATTAATTTAGCTATAGATGTATAGGAATAGAAATATACAAAAATACCAAAAATATTAGTTTTGTTATAAAGATATTATAATTAGTTTTTAGATATAAAATAGTTATTTAAAATATATAGTAATTACTTTTTTAGCTTAGAAAATTTCTTTTTACTTTTCACTGTATATGTATGTAAACACACATTTGTTTTGTAGATTGTAGATGTGTATCATCTAAATGCTTGCATTTAGTGATAAGAACCTGAAGCTTCAGCAGTATAGCTGCTGCGAGATTTCATTTTCTTTTTACACAGGGTGAGGTTTTTGTGAACAGCTAAGGCTGCCTTCAGACTTGCAGATGCATCTGCAGCATTTTGAATATGCATCTGCAAGCATCTGCATGCAAACGGCAGCCCCTATCTTTATAATGGGACGTACGATGTCTGCAGATGCTTGCAGACAGCCGTGCGCACCCATTTACTCCTATATGTGATCTCTGCACAGGCGCATGCCTGCATACAAATCACACAATCCCACCCGCACCAGGGATGCAACATGTCGCGTCTCTGGTGCGGAGGAGAGTCTGTGATTTGTACTACGGCATCCGCCTGCGCACAGATCACATATAGGAGTGAATGGGTGCGCACGGCTGTCTGCAAGAATCTGCAGACACCGTGTGTCCCATTATAAAGATAGGGACTGCCGTCTGCATGCACATGCTTGCAGATGCATCTGCAAAACGCTGTCTGAAGGCAGCCTAAGAGATGGGTGGGACGGCTGTTCACACACATCTCTATCTTGAAGTGTGTTCTGTACATATAAATACATATATTCACATAGGTACATATTTAAACACATAGGTACATATTTAGACACATAGGGAAAGAATAGACATTTTGATTTTACATCTGAATTATTCTGCTATTTGTTGAATTTTTAGTTGGAAAAAAACAATTTTGCCACTTGCTGCCTAATGGTGACCTACAGTACTCTTAATGTAAGTTGCATGAAATGTTTATGGAATTTGTCGTTTACTTGCGGTAGTTGCTGCACATGTGCTTTCGACAGTTTCAATCGCCAAAATCAGTTAGCTCTCATTTTTAGTGGTTGCATTTAGTCAACCTGTTAAAACTCTGCTTGCCGTATTTACTTCAAGCTAAGTGCAAGTTCCATATTTATTACATGTTACTTGCTGAAAGTGAGCTGTAGGTAGTCCCTTTGGTGCCAAGTTCAGAAATTGTTATTTGGTTATTCCATACCTTCTTCAAATAGCCAAAAAATATCTGCTTTAAAAGGAGTCTAACTATTAATTATTAGGGATAGAGTAGAGTAGGTCCCACCAGCTGTAAGGCTACCTTCCCGTGGTTGGTGGGGAAACATGTACTGGCTCAATCATAGATTATTAATATTCATATGTAAATTGAATATATGTAATCTGTACAAAACATCAGTGCCAGTATCTGTACGAAAAGCCTTGCCTTAGAATCATGACATGTACTACACTGACATATACCATACAAACATTGGTAGTTGATAGATAGATATCATGTCTTATGTGCATTATTGTCAAATTTGAATGAATAATGTATAAATGCATGCTACACTCCTGATTCTTTAACATTGGGCCGCCATCTATCATGGAATTATAGGATTATTAGTTCAAACTCTAATTTAATAAACTATACACCGATTCTAGAATCCCGATGCAATCGCATCGGGCTCACAGCTAGTATTTAATAGTTTGCATGTAATGCTACCTTACCACTGCCTTATTGTCGTGCCACTGGAACATTAACTACTTTTACATACCAAATATATTGGTTGCATGGCATTTTGCACTATATGACCGACTGGGGCCCCTTTCACACACGCGTTGTACATGCAGATTTACATAATTCCATAACATGTGGTAATATTCCCAATATTAACACAAGTTCCCTATACCCGCCACCAGGGGTGCTGTTGCGTAAGGTCCCGCTACATCGCTGGATTAATGTTCATTTTTACATTGACCTGCCTGTTTCACCATGTACTGTGGAAGTTCCCTTATTTCTTTTTTCACCCTGCTTGGTCACATTGCGCCATTTGACGCTCGCCACTAATGCCGCTATTTCCCCAACTGCAGAGAGAAAAATAAAAACCACTTTTTCCACAATAATCACAAAACCCTAAGTTCAAGGTAAAAATGAACGCTATCTCTGCCATTTTGCCCCAACTTCTGCAACTCCACCCCTGCTGGCGGTTATGCGGAACTTGCCGTCATATCGGTACTTTCACCGCTTTTTTTACAATGTTGGAACTCTGCATTTACAACGCGCGTCTGAAAGGGCCCTTACATCCATTTGTTTTGCCTTCAAGTTTCTTTTTAAGGACTTTAAACACACTGATTTGCATTCACAACTCCATACAGTAAACATCATTAATTATTTGTTTCGTACTCTAAAGAAGTCCATCATTTCATTTTCACAGGTTATTGAAATACACACTTTCCTTTTATTGTTTTTGCCTATTTAGAAATAGTTATTATTGATTGTTTCCTTAACTAACACACTCTAGCTCATTTTGGATTGGATTCACTGCCTATTCTTACGAACATGAGCTCTCCAACAAAAAATATCGCTCTTGCCAAGGAGGCTGCATCTACGCTTAAGAAGAAGCGTGCAGAGGAGACTTCGGAAGAGAGACGTCTTCGGTTAGATCGTGATAAGGCTGCTAAGGCGAAACGCACTGCTGAGGAGACTTCGGAAGAGAGACGTCTTCGCTTAGATAGTGATAAGGCTGCTAAGGCGAAACACACTTCTGAGGAGACTTCAGAACAGAGATGTCTTCGCTTAGATCGTGTTAAGGCTGCTCAGGCGAAACGCATTGCGAAACGCATTGCAGAGGAGACTTCGGAAGAGAGACGTCTTCGGTTAGATCTTCGTAAGGCTGCTAAGGCGAAATGCACTGCTGAGGAGACTTCGGAAGAGAGACGTCTTCGCTTAGATAGTGATAAGGCTGCTAAGGCGAAACGCACTTCTGAGGAGACTTCAGAACAGAGACGTCTTCGCTTAGATCGTGTTAAGGCTGCTCAGGCGAAACGCATTGCAGAGGAGACTTCGGAAGAGAGACGTGTTCGGTTAGATCGTGCTAAGGCTGCTAAAGTGATACGCATTGCCAAACTCTCTTCTCCACTGAGACGTTTTTGGTTGGATGCTGCGAAGGCTGCTTCAAAGAAACGTATTGCTGAACTGTCTTCCGAAGAAAGAAGCCAACGAAGGGCAAAAAGAGCCATGGCTGAGTGTTGCAGACGCAAACAAAAAAAGTTAATGCCTACAGGAGATCCGTCTGATCCTCATACTGCTGCCACCTCTGCGTCTGACCCTCATACTGCTGCCACCTCTTTGTCTGATCCTCATACTGCTGCCACCTCTTCGTCTGATCCTCATATTGCTGCCACCTCTTCTTCTACTGTGTTAACTACAACTGAACAGCCTTTACCACATCGCAAGGCCACATGTAAACGAAAACACTCTGCTGAGGAGACGCCATACAGCAAACATTGTAAAATTATGAGGCTTAAAAGGACAAGACAGATACGTCAAGATACGGAGTCTCCTACGTCTAATCAAGTCCTCTTGACCCATTTGACTGCATCACGTCGTGACCTACGCAGAAGTTCTTCCACTTCAACATTGCAAGAGGCAGAACAGAATATATATTCAATTTCTTCATTTATGGAATGTTTTGAATCTACGTCCCTTCCACGTCTCATCTATGTAGGATTACACAATAAATATCTACATTTGTTATCTACACCTCTCCTATATCCAATTGGATTTACTGATCAGGATCATGCTATTGTAGAACATACCTGTGGTTCAATGAAGTTAATATGTGAACATTGTGAGGCTCTGCATTTTACTGATGAACGCCCATCAGATCAACAGTTTAGTCTTTGTTGCCACAAGGGAAAAGTAAAGTTACCATTACCTCAATACCCAGAGGTCTTCCAACGCCTGCTGAAAGGAGAGAGTGAGTACAGTCGAAATTTGATGGAGAATATTAGGAGCATTAATAGTTCTTTTGCTTTTGCCTCCAAGGGTGCCCATGTTTCTGTACCACCTGGACACGGCCCTTACTGTTTCCGTATTCATGGGCAAATTTATCATCGCACTGGAACACTCCATCCTGCTCAAGATCAACCTCCAGCATATGCACAACTGTACATTTTAGATACTGCAAGCGCTAATGAACAATAGCTACACTCTCCAGAAAATGTGAAATGTCATCCTACTTTAATGAGTATCATTGCTCTTCAATTAGATAATATTAATCCCTTTGTTTCGGCCTACAAAATGCTATGTGACGTTGAATTAGAAGAACAACAGAAGGCAGTAGAACATGGCACCGTCATGCCAAATATTATCATGGCCATTAAACAAGACAGACAGCAAGACCCTAGACGCTATAACAATCCTACTATCAATGAAGTTGCTGTGGTCTTTGAACATGTTGATGGAGAGCCACCATTCAATAGAGACATTTTAATTCATTTGAAACCTGATCCAAATAACCCCTTGGCCCCAAAAACACAGCAAGTCAGTATTCTACACAGCAATTTAGATGCATTACTCTATCCCTTATTTTTCCCTCGTGGAGAACAAGGCTGGCATGAGGGACTGAAGCATCAAGGCCAAAGTCCACGTAGGGTTACACAGCTCCAGTATTACTGCTATTTGCTGTCTGTACGGAATCGGTTCAATCCTGTCCTGAATGGTGGCAAACTAACACAGCAGTACTTAGTGGATGCGTATGTGAAAATCGAGGCTAATCGCTTAAATTTTATCCGTCAACACCAAAAGGATTTAAAAGTAGAGGATTATTGCGTACTCCAGAAAAAATCTATTGAGAAAGGTATTCCCATTGGCAAGACGGTCATTTTACCATCTTCCTTTGAAGGCAGTCCAAGAAACATGCAGCAACGCTATCAGGATGCCATGGCTATTGTGACTAAATTTTGTAACCATGACCTGTAATCCTAAATGGAGGGAGATTACAAACAATTTAGAGCCATGGCAGCGTGTGGAACATAGACCTGATTTAGTCGCCCGTGTCTCCAGAATTAAACTGGAAGCCCTATTAAAAGACATTAACATTGGATTATTTGGCAAAGTTTGTGCAATGGTTCATGTTATTGAATTCCAAAAAGCGTGGCCTACCACACGCTCACATTTTGATAATTCTGGATAGCAAATCCAAACTAAGAACTGAGGTTGAAGTGGATAATATAGTTTGGGCGTCAAATACCTGATCCAGCTGAATACCCTGTGCTCCATCAAATTGTGATGCAACACATGATTCATGGACCCTGTGGACAACACAACCCCAATTCTCCATGTATGGATCTTGGAAAGTGTAAGAAAGGTTTTCCTTAAGATTTCCAAACAAAAATAGTCTTAGCTGAGGATGCATACCCTATTTATCAAAGAAAGGAAGGATCATCCTTTGAACACCATTCAAAGATGATTGATAATTCTTGGGTTGTTCCCTATAACCCTTTCCTACTATTAAAATACAAGTGTCATATTAATGTTGAGGTATGTGCTTCCAATCAAAGTGTTAAATACCTCTTCAAATATGTCTACAAAGGACATGATAAAGCCAATCTTGAAATTTGCCAAACTAATATCCACCATGATGAAACACATCAATTCATGGATTCAAGATACGTGAGTGCACCGGAGGCAGCTTGGCGAATATTTGCTTACCCGATGCATAGACAATCGCACTCTATTATTCGCCTTGCCGTACATCTCCCACATTCTCAACCACTTTATTTTAATGAGGATGACTCTGTTGACAACATCAGTTACGCAATGCACAGAAATTCAACTCTTATGGCCTACTTTGAGCTCAATGAGAATGACCCACATGCTCATGATTACTTATATCGCCAAATTCCAGAGTACTATGCAAACATATCACGAAGCTGTGCAGACATGTTGAGAACACAGGCATCCAATAAAGTATTTCTCCAAACACTGTTATCTATGTTTGGAAACAAGGTGCATGGGAAATTAGAAAGCGATGAGGCTCTTCAGTGATTGGAAGAATGTATACTGTCAGTATGAAAGAACAAGAACGCTACTATTTAAGGTTGTTGTTACTGCATGTCAAAGGAGCAACAAGTTTTGACAACATAAAGACTGTTAATGAAGTCACATACCCTACTTTTAAAGAGGCTGCATTAGCCCTTGGATTGCTCTTCGATAACAGTGTTTGGAGAAATACTTTATTGGATGCCTGTGTTCTCAACATGTCTGCACAGCTTCGTGATATGTTTGCATATATATGTATTTTTGGTCCTCCAGCTCATCCATTGGAGTTGTGGCAAGAATTTAAACAAGACTTTATCCAAGACTACTGCCATGCATATCACTCCAACACTGAGGAGTGTGAGAATTGTGAAGGATATGCTATGACTGATGTCCAAAATGTTCTAAAATTTCATGGCAAAACTTTTACTGATTTTAATCTACCACGACCAAAAAGAAAGCCACATATCGCTCCACAATACAACAAGGATGATGAGTTAAGAAGAGCTCAGCAAATGAAAGCTACTTTAAATGACCAACAACTTTTGGCCTATAATGCTATCAATGAAGCTTTACATGATAGAAGTCTACAACCTAAGTGCTTTTTCATTGACGGTCCAGGTGGCAGTGGGAAAACATATCTGTATGATTTATTAATTCATGAACTAAGAGGAGAAGGCGAAATTGTCTCACCTGCAGCCAGTACAGGGATTGCAGCTAACTTACTGCAAGGAGGAAGAACCATTCATTCGCTTTACGGCATACCAATTCCAATAAATGAAACATCCGTTTCCAGAATTAAAAATGATACAGATGCTGCACAACATTTGAAAAGTACCAAGCTTCACATGCCATTCTTTGCCCTAAAAATGACCATGTGGATATGGTGAACTCTAAGGTTATGGATTGCATTGCTGGTGAATACACTGAATACATTAGTGATGATTCCATTGATCCTGATGAGACTGAAGATCCAGACCAATATCCAGTGGAATTTTTAAAATCACTCACACCAACAGGAATGCCTTATCATCGCCTCAAATTACAAATCGGCACCATTGTCATGCTTTTGCGCAACCTTAACAGCAGAAAAGGTCTTTGCAATGGGACTCGCTTGATTGTCATCGCTTTGTTTGACAATATGATTCAAGCAAAAGTGATTACTGGGTCTGCAGAAGGAAATGTGGTGTTTATTCCAAGGATTGATTTATTTCCATCAGAGACTGCCTTACCTTTCAAGTTAAGACGTCGACAATTTCCCGTGAAGCCTGCTTTTGCCATGACCATCAACAAATCCCAAAGCCAAACACTGGAGAAAGTAGGGATTTTTTTTGCCAGAATCCGTTTTTGGACATGGACAGTTATATGTGGCTTTTTCACGAGTGAAAACACGATGCAATGTTAAGGTGAAAGTGCTGGATACACCCATTCAAGACAAATATTCTCTATAATAATATTTTATTTTAAATTCTTTAGATACATATTAGATTTAGATACATAGTTACTTTCTAATTAAACACAAATTTTACAATAAATTAGTTTAGCCATAGATGTATAGGAATAAAAAAAAAAAAAATACAAAAAAATTAGTTTTGCCATAGATGTATAGGAATAGAAAAAAACCAAAATACCAACAAAATTAGTTTAGTTATAGATAAAGTCATTATAATTAGTTATTACATATGAAATAGTCATTTAAGAAATATAGTCGTTAGTGTTCGTTTTCACTAAAAATATAGTGTATAAAAATATTTTACTTTAAATTCTTTAGATACATATTAGATTTACATACATAGTTACTTTCTAATTAAACAAAAATATTGGAATAAATTAGTTTAGCCATAGATGTATAGTACTAAAAATAAAAAAAATACAAGACAATTAGTTTAGCCATAGATGTATAGGAATAGAAAAAAACCAAAATACCAACAAAATTAGTTTAGTTATAGATAAAGTCATTATAATTAATTATTAGATATAAAATAGTCATTTAAGAAATATAGTCGTTAGTTTTAGTTTTCACTAAAAATATAGTGTATAAAAATATTTTACTTTAAATTCTTTCGATAGATATTAGATTTAGATACATACCGTATTTTTCGCTTTTTAAGACGCACTTTTGTTCCCCCAAATTCTGGGGGAAAGTGTGGGGTGCGTCTTAAAAAACGAAGGTACGGTGCAGGAGAGAGTGGGGGCAGCTCTGGAGTGTGTTCGGGGGCTGGGGCGGACTGGCTGCGGGCTGAATGAGGCAGCGGGAGGTCACGTGACCCCCGCTCATTAACTCATTTAATATGCACTGCACTGCCGCTGTCCATCACCTGGTGCTGAAGCTAGCGCCGAGGTATGGACAGGGTAGCAGGGCATATTAAATGTCTCTGCAGTCCCCCCATGCTGCTGGGCATAAAATAACAAACATTTTATACTTACCTCTCCGGCGCTTGCCTCAGTGTTTCAGTGCCTCTCTCCCTGACTGCCGCAATCTCCCTCCGAGGTCACGGAGAAGCCGGTCATGTGATCGGGCGCACACTGATGACATCACCCGCCCTGGAGTCATCAGTGTGCGCCCGATCACATGACCGGCTTCTCCGTGACCTCGGAGGTAAGATTGCGGGCAGTCAGGGAGAGAGGCACTGAAACACTGAGGCAAGCGCCGGAGAGGTAAGTATAAAATGTTTGTTATTTTGTGCCCAGCACCAGAGGGGACACTAGTGCCCAGCACCAGAGGGGACACTAGTGCCCAGCACCAGAGGGGACACTAGTGCCCAGCACCAGAGGGGACACTAGTGCCCAGCACCAGAGGGGACACTAGTGCCCAGCACCAGAGGGGACACTAGTGCCGCCAAGGAAGCCAGCACCAGAGGGGACACTAGTGCCCAGCACCAGAGGGGACACTAGTGCCCAGCACCAGAGGGGACACTAGTGCCCAGCACCAGAGGGGACACTAGTGCCAGCACAGGGACACTATGCCATACTAGGGGATGTGTGAGAGCCCTGGGGGGTATGTGTCAGCCCTGGCGGACGTGTGCCAGCCATAACCAGAATAAGGGGGCCATATCTAGGATGGGGGAGCTATATCCAAAGATGAGGACCATGTACCAGGAAGAGGGGGCTATGAGAGACACATACCCTATATGATTTGTAAGACGGACACTGACATTATAAGATGGACCCCATTTAACATTAAAAAATATTTTTTTCTCTTTTCCTTCACCAAATTTGGGGGTGCGTCTTATAATCAGGTGCGTCTTATAAAGCGAAAAATACGGTAGTTACTTTCTAATTAAACACAAAATTACAATAAATTAGTTTAGCCATAGATGTATAGAAATAAAAAAAAACAACAAAAAAATTAGTTTAGCAATAGATGTATAGGAATAGAAAAAAACCAAAATACCAAAAAAATTAGTTTAGTTATAGATAGACATAATTACTTATTAGATATAAAATAGTCATTTAAGATATATAGTCGTTAGTTTTAGTTTTCACTAAAAATATAGTGTATAAAAATATTTTACTTTAAATTCTTTAGATGCATATTAGATTTAGATACATACCGTATATACTCGTGTATAAGCCGACCCGTGTATAAGCCGACCCCCCTACTTTTGCCCCCAAAACCTGGGAAAATCTATTGACTCGCGTATAAGCCGAGGGTGGACCCCAGCACAGGTATACAGCCCCCAGCAGTGGTATACAGGCCCCAGCAGTATGATATACAGCAGCCCCCAGTGGTATATACAGCAGCCCCCAGTGGTATATACAGCAGCCCTAGTGGTATTGCACTCCCTATATACAGCAGCCCCAGTGGTTTTGCAGCCCCAGTGGTGTATACAGCAGCCCTATATACAGCAGCCCCAGTGGTATTGCAGCCCCAGTGGTGTATACAGCAGCCCCTATATACAGCAGCCCCAGTGGTATTGCAGCCCCAGTGGTGTATACAGCAGCCCCTATATACAGCAGCCCCAGTGGTATTGCAGCCCCAGTGGTGTATACAGCAGCCCCTATATACAGCAGCCCCAGTGGTCCAGTGGTATTGCAGCACCAGTGGTGTATACAGCAGCCCCTATATACAGCAGCCCCAGTGGTATTGCAGCCCCAGTGGTGTATACAGCAGCCCCTATATACAGCAGCCCCAGTGGTATTGCAGCCCCAGTGGTGTATACAGCAGCCCCTATATACAGCAGCCCCAGTGGTATTGCAGCCCCAGTGGTGTATACAGCAGCCCCTATATACAGCAGCCCCAGTGGTATTGCAGCAGCCCCTACATACAGCAGCCCCAGTGGTATTGCAGCCCCAGTGGTGTATACAGCCCCTATATACAGCAGCCCCAGTGGTATTGCAGCCCCAGTGGTGTATACAGCCCCTATATACAGCAGCCCCAGTGGTATTGCAGCCCCAGTGGTGTATACAGCCCCTATATACAGCAGCCCCAGTGGTATTGCAGCCCCAGTGGTGTATACAGCCCCTATATACAGCAGCCCCAGTGGTATTGCAGCCCCAGTGGTGTATACAGCCCCTATATACAGCAGCCCCAGTGGTATTGCAGCCCCAGTGGTGTATACAGCCCCTATATACAGCAGCCCCAGTGGTATTGCAGCCCCAGTGGTGTATACAGCCCCTATATACAGCAGCCCCAGTGGTATTGCAGCCCCAGTATACAGCAGCCCCAGTGGTATTGCAGCCCCAGTGGTATTGCAGCCCCTATATACAGCAGCCCCACACAAATGCTGGCACACGTCCCCTCCTGTAGTAAGGCCCCCCCCCTGCTGATTACTTACCATCCCTGGTCTTCAGCAGCACCCCGGCGCCGGTCCTCTGTGCTCCGGTCCTCCGCGATCCCGTCCTCTGTGCTCCGCTCCACGGCTGCATCCGGGTTCCCCGCGCGTCGCAGAAGCAATGACGTCATCGCGTCTGCGACGCGGCTGGTCACATGATACAGCCGGGGAACGGAGCACAGAGGACGGGATCACGGAGGACCGGAGCACAGAGGACCGGCGCCGGGTGCTGCTGAAGACCAGGGATGGTAAGTATTCAGCAGGGGGGCCTTACAACAGGGGGGACGTGTGCCAGCATTTATGTGGGCATTTTCTACCTATATGCACTGCTCCCCCTGGCGCTGATTGACAGGGGGATGCAGTGCATATGTAATGAGCGGCCCCACGTGACGGGGCCGCTCATACAGCAGCCTCCCCCCGCCTCCTCCTGCCTCCCCAGCACCCGGACAGAGCCCCCACCCCACTCACCCCGTATAGTGACTCGTGTATAAGCCGAGGGGGGGACTTTTCAGCCCAATTTTTGGGCTGAAAAACTCGGCTTATACACGAGTATATACGGTAGTTACTTTCTAATTAAACACAAATATTACAATAAATTAGTTTAGCCATAGCTGTATAGGAATAAAAAAAAAATACAAAAAAATTAGTTTAGCCATATATGTATAGAAATAGAAAAAAACGAAAATACTAAAGAAATTAGTTTAGTTATAGATAAAGACATTATAATTAGTTATTAGATATAAAATAGTAATTTAAGATATATAGTTGTTAGTTTTTTAGCTTAGAAACATTCTTTTTATATTTCATAGTATATGTATATCAACACACATTTTGTAGTAGATTGTAGATGTGTATCATCTAAATGCTTGCATTTAGTGATAAGAACCTGAAGCTCCAGCAGTATAGCTGCTGAGAGATTTCCTTTTGTTTTTCACAGGGTGAGGTTTTTGTGAACAGCTAAGAGACAGGTGGGACACCTGTTCACACACATCTCTATCTCGAACTGTGTTCTGTACATATAAGTACATACATACATATAGGTATATATTTAGACACATAGGGAAAGAATAGACATTTTGATTTTAAATCTGAATTCTTCTTCTATTTGTGGAATTTATAGTGGGAAAAAAGCAATTTTGCCACTTGCTGCCTAATGGTGACCTACAGTATTCTTACTGTAAGTTGCATGAAATGTATATGGAATTTGTGGTTTACTTGCGGCAGTTGCGGCAGATATGGTTTCGACAGTTTCAACCGCCAAAATCGCAGTTAGCTCTGATTTTTAGTGGTTGCATTTAGTGAACCTGTCGAAGCTGTGCTTGCCGTATTTACTGCAAGCTAACTGCAAGTTCCATATACATTACATGTTACTTGCTGAAAGTGAGCTGTAGGTAGGCCCTTTGGTGCCAAGTGCAGAAATTGTATTTTGTTATTCCACACCTTCTGCAAATACCAAATCAAACAAATTCCAGAAGGAATCAAAGGGTATCTTTAAAATCACAATTTTTTATTATCAAGCTTAAAACCAAATAGCTTAATAGCATCAATAGCAATTTTTTACAAGAATAGAGACAAAGAAGAATGGTATGGGTATGGAGAATTAGATAACAGTATCTTTTACCAAGAGGACAGTGCCTCACAGCATGCTGTAGGGGCCGGAGAGCAACACTCACAGATCTGCAATGTACTTACATCCATTTATGTGTAATGAGATTGCTAACAATGTCTCACAAGTATTGGACATGAACCATAATCCAAACTGTGAGAGTATATAGCCTATAATTCTATCTCAAACATCAAGATTACCTGCACTTACACTATATCCAAACTGGAATTTAAGGCACACATGTGCAAACTCAAACCACAATCCTACACCTTGATATACATTCAAAAATAGGCATATCAACAGAAAAGGTACCTAAAATTGGTCCCCTGTTGAAGTACCAACACCATATTGTAGTTAGGGAGGTTTCTGAGTTCAGCTCGCACACTAGTACACAGTTACCATTGAGACAACAGAGCAAGTAATCAAAAATCACATAACAGTGTATTACCTACATTAGTGCAGCATAGAGAGTGCTCTTCCGTAGCCCCTATGGCCCCTACGCGTTACGGTCGGAACGACCTTCCTCAGGGGGGTAGATTGTACCAGCTGCCAGCTGCAAACTATAGCTGCAGCCTTTTATATCGGTGTCTGGGAGCATAATGGCGATTACGCTCCATAAAGGGCGTTCCTCACACTCCTCCCCCCTGCCTGGCGCTGTGAATCACGTGACAGCCCTCCTCACATGATCACGCACGCCTCCGGTCTTTGGATCGCAAGCTTCAGAAGCGTCGTCATGACGCCGCATCCGCCCGCGAGCCTAGTGATAAGAAGCGTGCTCGTCTAGAGGGAGCACACGATCAAAGCGCTCAGAGGAGGAGTGGGAGGTGCCGAGTTGGAGCTAAGTTACAAGTACAGAAAAAAGATGGGAGGGGGGAGAGAGAGAGAAAGTGAGAAAACTCACAAAACAGAAGTGTGACTAAAGGCTCATTATAGATAGAAGGATAAATACCATAAAGTGCATATGCAAATATGTAGAATAAAAGACAATTACTATCACCTACATTACATTGTAACCTGGATACATCAATTAAAGTGACAAGTGCATAAACATATCTATTATATAATCGCGAATCGGAAAAGCGCCCCTCCGCGCGCACTTTCCGATGTCGTCACGTGGATACGAATTTAACATTGGGCGCGAAGCGCCCAATGCTGCGCGAGCAATGGCCGCGAGGCCATTGCGAGTCGCTGGCCCAGGGCGAGCAATGGCCGCGA
The DNA here is from genome assembly GCA_033576535.1 of Allobates femoralis. Lineage (NCBI taxonomy): Eukaryota > Metazoa > Chordata > Amphibia > Anura > Aromobatidae > Allobates > Allobates femoralis. The sequence continues at coordinate 126,022,677 of JARQOC010000011.1, forward strand.
AGCGGCCATTGCGAGCCGCTGGCCCAAAATCGATCCACAGCCTCGGCTACAACCTTAGCGATTTACCGCTCAGGTAGCGCGAGCAATGGCCGCGAGGCCATTGCGAGTCGCTGCCTGAGCCGCAACTCGCTCCCCGGGACCATGGAGCGGAGGCGGCACAGCCGCCTCCGCTCCCCGCTACCCACAACTCGCCCCCCCAATGTCCGCACAGCCTCACCCAGGTCCGCATAGCCGCCCCCCCATCTCCGCACAGCCACCCCCATGTCCGCACAGCCCCCCCATGTCCGCACACCCACCCCCATGTCCGCACAGCCCCCCCATGTCCGCACAGCCCCCCCATGTCCGCACACCCACCCCAAGTCCGCACACCCACCCCCATGTCCGCACACCCACCCCGCAACAAAACCACCCCGCCGCACCTAAGGCCCTACCCCCGCAGCAGCCCCGACCACCTAACCCCCGACCCGCAGCATCCTAAGCCCCCGCCGATACCCCCTAAGCCCCGCCGTCTACCCCCTAAGCCACCGCCGCCCTTAAGCCCCTACCCCCTAAGCCCCGCAGCAGCCCCTAAGCCCCTACCCCCTAAGCCCCGTAGCATCCTAGGCCCCCGCCGATACCCCCTAAGCCATGCCGCCTACCCCCTAAGGCACCGCCGCCCCTAAGCCCCTACCCCCTAACCCCCGTAGCATCCTAGGCCCCCGCCGATACCCCCTAAGTCCGCCGCACCCGTACACGCTAAGCCCCGACCACCTAACCCCCGACCCGCAGCATTCTAAGCCCCCGCCGATACCCCCTAAGCCCCGCCGTCTACCCCCTGCCCCTCTCGCTAAAGCCCTACACCCTAAGCCCCCGCAGTCCCCTAACCTAACGCCGCTGTCACCTAAGGCCCTACACCCGAAGCCCCCGCCGTCCCCTAACCTAACGTCCCCGTCGATCACTTACATGCCTTCAAGTCATCTGATCGTCCGTCCGATCCACAAGTCCTCCATCCGGCCAGGCGTCCTCTTCCTCCGGCCCCGGGGGTCTTCTCTCTTCTTTCCGCCATCTCCGCTTCTTCGTCCGGCCCCGGGGATCTTCTGTCTTCTTTTCGCAAACTTCCACCTCCGACGTCCTCTTCCTTCTCATTAAGATAGAATGGACGAAAAATCCCCCATTCTACCTCAATGAGATCTGAGGACCTCTTCTGATTGGTCGCTGTATACTGCCCTCAGCCAATCAGAAGAGCTCCTCAGACTGAGACGCTGTTCTCATTCAGGTCCGCCTTTTTTTTTCCCCATTGACATACATTAGCGGTGTGTCGGCGATTTTATGGCCGGCCACCTGGTTCTATTTGTCGGCCCTAAAATCGCGGACACACCGCTAATGCATCTCTATGGGCAGTCAGCCCGATTTCGGATTGGACGCCGACCAATCAGAATTCGAGCTGACTGCCCCATAGACATGCATTAGCGGTGTGTCCGCGATTTTAGGGCCGACAAATAGAACCAGGTGGCCGGCCATAAAATCGCTGACACACCGCCAATGTATGTCAATGGGGAAAAAAAAAGGCGGACCTGAATGAGAACTGTGTCTCACTCGCAAGTAAAAAAAATAAATAAATTTAATAATAAAAAAAAGAATTAAAAAATAATTAAAAAATAATAAAAAAATAATTAAAAAATAATAAATAATTAAATAAAAATAATAATTAAAAAAAAAAAAAAAACGGACCTGAATGAGAACTGCGTCTCAGTCTGACTTAAAAAAATAAATAAATTTAATAATAAAAAAAATAATTAAAAAATATTTAAAAAATAATAAAAAAATAAATAAAAAATAATAAATAATTCAATAAAAATAATAATAAAAAAATTAAATATATGCTAATTATATCAGCCCTTCCAGCGGACCTGAATGAGAACTGGGTCTCAGCCTAAATAATAAATTTAATAATAAAAAAAATAATTAAAAAAAAATAAAAAAAAAATAATAAAATAAATAAAAAAAATAAATAATTCAATAAAAATAATAATAAAAAAATTAAATATATGCTAATTATATCAGCCCTTCCAGCGGACCTGAATGAGAACTGGGTCTCAGCCTAAATAATAAATTTAATAATAAAAAAAATAATTAAAAAATAATTTAAAAATAATAAAAAAATAAATAAAAAATAATAAATAATTCAATAAAAATAATAATAAAAAAATTAAATATATGCTAATTATATCAGCCCTTTCAGCGGACCTGAATGAGAACTGGGTCTCAGCCTAAATAATAAATTTAATAATAAAAAAAATAATTAAAAAATAATTAAAAAATAATTAAAAAATAAATAAAAAATAATAAATAATTCAATAAAAATAATAATAAAAAATTAAATATATGCTAATTATATCAGCCCTTCCAGCGGACCTGAATGAGAATGGTCTCAGCCTAAATAATAAATTAATAATAAAAAAAATAATTAAAAAATAATTAAAAAATAATAAAAAAATAAATAAAAAATAATAAATAATTCAATACAAATAAATATATTAATGCTAATAATAATGTTATTAATGCTATTATTAATGCTATAATGCTATTATAATGCTATTAATGCTCATAATAATGCTATTAATGCTATTAATTAATGTTATTAATGCTATTATTATGCTAATAATGCTATTATTAATGCTATTTATGCTAATAATAATGCTATTAATGCTAATAATAATGCTATTAATGCTATTATTTATGCTATTAATGCTAATTATTAATGCTATTATGCTAATATAATGCTATTAATGCTATTAATAATAATGCTATTATAATGCTATTATTTATGCTAATTAATGCTATTAATGCTAATATATTATCCTATTAATAGTTTATTAATGCTATTAAATGCTAATAATAATGCTATTATATGCATTAATGCTAATAATAATGCTATTAATGCTATTAATAATGTTATTAATACTATTATTAATGCTATAATGCTATTATTAATGCTATTAATGCTAATAATAATGCTATTAATGCTATTAATGCTAATAATTAATCTATTAATGTATTATTAATGCTATTAATGCTATAATAATGCTATTAATGCTATTAATGCTTATAATAATGCTATTAATGCTATTAATAATGTATTAATGCTATTATTAATGCTAATAATGCTATTATTAATGCTATTAATGCTAATAATAATGCTATTAATGCTATTAATTATGCTATTAATGCTATTAATTATGCTATTAATGCTATTAATGCTAATATTTATCCTATTAATGGTATTATTAATGCTATTAAATAAATGCTATTAATGCTAATAATCTTATCTATTAATGCTATTAATGCTATTAATAATGCTATTAATGCTATTAATTAATGCTATTATTGCTATTAATGCTAATATTTATCCTATTCATGGTATTATTAATGCTATTAATGCTAATAATAATGTTATTAATGCTATTAATGCTAATAATAATGCTATTAATGCTATTAATAATGTTATTAATGCTATTATTAATGCTAATAATGCTATTATTAATGCTATTAATGCAATAATAATGCTATTAATAATGCTATTAATGCTATTAATGCTAATATTTATCCTATTAATGCTATTAATGCTAAATAATGCTATTAATGCTATTAATATGCTATTAATGCTATTAATTATGCTATTAATGCTATAATGCTAAATTTATCTATTAATGCATTATTTATGCTATTAATGCTAATAATAATGCTATTAATGCTAATAATAATGCTATTAATGCTATTAATAATGTTATTAATGCTATTATTAATGCTATTAATGCTATTATTAATGCTATTATGCTAATAATAATGCTATTAATAATGCTTATATATAATATGCTATTAATGCTATTAATGCTAATATTTATCCTATTAATGCTATTAAATGCTATAATGCTATATAATGCTATTAATATTATTAATGCTTATTAAATGCTATATTAATGCTAATAATGCTATATTTAATGCTATTAATAATGCTATTAATGCTATTAATGTATAATCCTATTATTAATGCTAATAATTATATTAATGCTATTAATGCTATAATAATTATTAATGCTATTAATAATGCTATTAATGCTATTAATATAATGCTATTATAATGCTATAATAATGCTATTAATAATGCTATTAATACTATTAATTATGCTATTAATGCTATTAATGCTAATATTTATCCTATTAATGCTATTAATATTGCTATTAATGCTAATAATAATGCTATTAATGCTATTAATAATGTTATTAATGCTATTATTAATGCTAATAATGCTATTATTAATGCTATTAATAATGCTATTAATGCTATTAATAATGTTATTAATCCTATTATTAATGCTAATAATGCTATTATTAATGCTATTAATGCTAATAATAATACTATTAATGCTATTAATAATGTTATTAATGCTATTATTAATGCTAATAATGTTATTATTAATGCTATTAATGCTAATAATAATGCTATTAATGCTATTAATAATGTTATTAATGCTATTATTAATGCTAATAATGCTATTATTAATGCTATTAAATGCTAATAATAATGCTATTAATGCTATTAATAAGGGTATTAATGCTATTATTAATGCTAATAATGCTATTAATAATGCTATTAATGCTAATAATAATGCTATTAATGCTATTAATACTGTTATTAATGCTCATAATACTGCTAATAATGCTATTAATACTGCTATTACTGCTAATAATAATGCTATGGCTTATATTATTGCTATTGATGATGCGATTATTATTTAAAAATGTTTAAAAAAACAATAAACATATTTTAGATACCCGATGCATTTGCATCAGGCTAACAGCTATAACTACTATAATCAAATTAATGCACGTTCTAGAATCCCGATGCATTTGCATCGGGCTCACAGCTAGTATATATATATTATACAGTACACAAACAACCAGATGTACTCTTATTTTAGTGATTAAAAAGATCAAGTAATGAATAACAATATGCATAATGTGCAATAGGTGCAACTAAACACAAATAAATTGCCATAGAAACAGATTCTTCTTTTCTTCTCAATCCACACTTCCATCTTCATAAATATCCAGACATCCAAATAGATATGATCCATTGTTTTGATGAAATAAATAGATTAAATACACTACAAGCAGAATAAAAAGAGTGGGTTAAAATCAATTAAAAAACAACAAAACATACGGATCTAGACCGCAGTCAGTCAAAGTGAACAACTTAGAGAACAGAATAGAGCCATCAAAACAATGTATAATTCACAAGAATGCGCTAAAACCAAAATTCTCGTTTAGGCCGTAAGGGACTATGCTATTTAGTCTATAGATCCACTTACTCTCAACCTGCCCTAGAGTCCTGCTTAAATTACCGCCCCGTGGACCAAGGGATACTTTGTCAATTCCCACTACCTTGAGGAGACTTGAATTACTTTTATGCATCTGGTAGAAATGTGTAGGAATCGTTTTTAAAGTGGCTGGATTCTCTGCTGACGCCCCTTTTTCAATGTCAAGGACATGTTCCCTTGTTCTTACACGCAATTCTCTGGTGGTCATCCCAATATAGATTTTTTTACACGGACATTCTGCCATGTATATGACCCCAACTGTAGAGCACGAAATGTGATGACGTATATCATATGTCCGAGTATTATCCCAGTTGTGGAATGTCTTGCTCTTAATAATATTGGAGCAGGCTTTACAACCACAACAGGGAAAACATCCTCTCACGTCCAGCCAATGCTTCTTATGACTTGTACTATGAACAAAGTGGCTTCTAACCAATGTATCCCTCAGATTCTTTGAGCGTCGAGCTGTCAGAAGGGGTTTCTCTGAGACACATTTTTGTAGAACGGGGTCACTCAACAGAATATTCCAATGTTTGCCAATTATTGTACTTAATTCTTTCCATTGTTTGTTATAGGTGGTGATCAAACGTGGGAATTGTTCCTGCGGTTTCTCCCTCCTTTGTGTGCCCCTCAGTAGATCTTGTCTCTGATAGCCTTTGGCTTTAGCATAGCCATTCTTAATCGCTCTAGAACTATATCCCCTCTCTTTGAATCGTTGTCTTAGATCCATTGATTGCAACTCAAAAGTGTGTTCCTGAGAGCAAATTCTCCTTGCCCTAACATACTGTCCTACTGGAATGCCTCTAATTGTCGATGGAAGATGTGACGAGTCAGCACTCAAAATTAAATTGGTTGATGTTTCTTTACGATAGATATCAGTCGTCAATCTTCCATCGTCTAGAGTTCCAATGGCAATATCCAGGAAATCCACTTTTCTGCCACTTTTATATGTCAATCTTATGTTCTTACTATTAGCATTTAGTCTAGTCATCCAGCTCACCCTGAGACCCCTCCCACACGAACAGCACATCATCGATGTATCTCATCCATCCTTGAATTTTCTCAATGTCCGCGATGGGGTTACTGACAAAGATCTCCCTTTCCCATGCCCCCAAAAACAAATTTGCATATGAGGGGGCACAGGCAGCCCCCATCGCGGTACCCTGTAATTGCAGATGGACTTGACCATCGAATGTGAAGCAGTTATGTGTGAGAACGAAGTCCAAAAGAGTTAGCAGTAACTCAGACATCTCTTGGTCCACATTGCTTGCCCTCAAAAACCATCGAATTGCCTCAATCCCATCGGGGTGTCTGATTGAGGTATACAGCGACTCAACGTCTACCGTTACCAACACAGAATCTCCCGTCAGTTGTATACCATCCAGCCGCTGCAAGGCCTCATTAGTATCCTTAATATAAGAGGGTAAGGACATGGCCAAAGGTTTCAAGTACACATCAAGCATCTTACAGATGGGCTCACATAATCCTTCATTCCCGGAGACAATGGGCCTACCAGGAGGGTCCACAATATTTTTGTGGACCTTCGGTAGGATATAAAACGTGGCTAATCTGGGTTCCATCCTCACCATATGTTTCAAAATCTCCTTATTAATGATACCCTTCTCATATGCCACATATAGGATAGCAACCAGGTCTTTCTTATATTGCACAAGAGGTTAGATGGATTTGTAGCAATCCGGGTTGTTTAACAATTTTCGAACCTGTCTGATATACATATCTTTAGGCCAGATAACCACGTTTCCCCCTTTATCTGCGGGCTTATATACAACATCGTCCAAGAGTTTAAGTTGATCCAAAGCTAACCTTTCCTCCCTGTTCAGATTGTGATGCCAACTGCGTTTATGGGCAAGTTCCTCTATATCCTTCGTGACCATTCTAGTGAAGATATCCACACTCGGACAGGTACTAAGTGCCGGAAAACTTCTAGATTTACCAAAAATGCCACTCGGAAACTTACCCTTTTCAGCAGGAACATCACTTTCTTTTTGCAGGGATTCCAAGGTCTGTAAGGTTCTTCTTTCTTCTTCAGTGACCGTGTTGATGTCCGCCTTGTAGTGCAATTTCTTAAGAATGACCTTCCTAGCAAAGAGGTGAATATCTTTAATAGTAGTAAACGGATCCATAGGCTGAGAGGGTGAAAAAGTTAGTCCTCTCTGGAGGACTGCAAGTTGACCATCAGTTAAAGAATGTTGAGAAAGATTAATTACCTGATTTTTCTCTTTATGTACCTTCTTACTTCCACTCTCATTCTCAGGCGATGGACGATTCTTCGATTTTCCTGAAATCCCATCGGGTTGTCCGTTTTCTTGTTCATCTTGAGTCGTCACACTCTCTGCATTTGAGGATAAAGATGATATTGAATCCTTACGTGGTACATTCGGGAGATTTGAAGAGTTAGCTGGATTGGATGGATCAGATGGATTTTTTGGAATTTTCTTGAATTGCCAACGATATATCCTATTATTCTCGTAATCACCCACGTCACGTTTGAATTTCTTCATTTTGTTGCCACTTATATCTTGCTCCCATTTTTCCATTTCCTTGTCCATTTCCTTTTTGTAAACCTCCAAGGAATCCTTAGAGAGGCCTTCCTGCAAAATCCTAGACATAGCTTCAATTTCCAAATCAATGCTTTGTAGATTCTTAGTATTATGTTCATTTATAATACGGATGAAAGAAAAGGAGCATGTTGCTGCCGCCTCCATCCATTTTTTTGTCAACTCATCATTGTCAAGGTTAAATGTGGGATATAGCTGTACACGTAGACCCCTCGGTACTATTCGGTTTGATAAGTAATTATCAAGAGAGGTTTTGGTCCACCATAACTTGGTTTTTCTATATAGCGCATTCTTATATTTATACATAAGCTCTTTGTTCACAGTTGACACATCTGGCTGGTTCCAGAAGGAATCAAAGGGTATCTTTAAAATCACAATTTTTTATTATCAAGCTTAAAACCAAATAGCTTAATAGCATCAATAGCAATTTTTTACAAGAATAGAGACAAAGAAGAATGGTATGGGTATGGAGAATTAGATAACAGTATCTTTTACCAAGAGGACAGTGCCTCACAGCATGCTGTAGGGGCCGGAGAGCAACACTCACAGACCTGCAATGTACTTACATCCATTTATGTGTAATGAGATTGCTAACAATGTCTCACAAGTATTGGACATGAACCATAATCCAAACTGTGAGAGTATATAGCCTATAATTCTATCTCAAACATCAAGATTACCTGCACTTACACTATATCCAAACTGGAATTTAAGGCACACATGTGCAAACTCAAACCACAATCCTACACCTTGATATACATTCAAAAATAGGCATATCAACAGAAAAGGTACCTAAAATTGGTCCCCTGTTGAAGTACCAACACCATATTGTAGTTAGGGAGGTTCAGCTCGCACACTAGTACACAGTTACCATTGAGACAACAGAGCAAGTAATCAAAAAATCACATAACAGTGTATTACCTACATTAGTGCAGCATAGAGAGTGCTCTTCCGTAGCCCCTATGGCCCCTACGCGTTACGGTCGGAACGACCTTCCTCAGGGGGGTAGATTGTACCAGAATGCGCTAAAACCAAAATTCTCGTTTAGGCCGTAAGGGACTATGCTATTTAGTCTATAGATCCACTTACTCTCAACCTGCCCTAGAGTCCTGCTCAAATTACCGCCCCGTGGACCAAGGGATACTTTGTCAATTCCCACTACCTTGAGGAGACTTGAATTACTTTTATGCATCTGGTAGAAATGTCTAGGAATCGTTTTTAAAGTGGCTGGATTCTCTGCTGACGCCCCTTTTTCAATGTCAATGTCAGCAGAGAATCCAGCCACTTTAAAAACGATTCCTAGACATTTCTACCAGATGCATAAAAGTAATTCAAGTCTCCTCAAGGTAGTGGGAATTGACAAAGTATCCCTTGGTCCACGGGGCGGTAATTTGAGCAGGACTCTAGGGCAGGTTGAGAGTAAGTGGATCTATAGTTTAATTAGCATAGTCCCTTACGGCCTAAACGAGAATTTTGGTTTTAGCGCATTCTTGTGAATTATACATTGTTTTGATGGCTCTATTCTGTTCTCTAAGTTGTTCACTTTGACTGACTGCGGTCTAGATCCGTATGTTTTGTTGTTTTTTAATTGATGTGCTGTTCGTGTGGGAGGGGTCTCAGGGTGAGCTGGATGACTAGACTAAATGCTAATAGTAAGAACATAAGATTGACATATAAAAGTGGCAGAAAAGTGGATTTCCTGGATATTGCCATTGGAACTCTAGACGATGGAAGATTGACGACTGATATCTATCGTAAAGAAACATCAACCAATTTAATTTTGAGTGCTGACTCGTCACATCTTCCATCGACAATTAGAGGCATTCCAGTAGGACAGTATGTTAGGGCAAGGAGAATTTGCTCTCAGGAACACACTTTTGAGTTGCAATCAATGGATCTAAGACAACGATTCAAAGAGAGGGGATATAGTTCTAGAGCGATTAAGAATGGCTATGCTAAAGCCAAAGGCTATCAGAGACAAGATCTACTGAGGGGCACACAAAGGAGGGAGAAACCGCAGGAACAATTCCCACGTTTGATCACCACCTATAACAAACAATGGAAAGAATTAAGTACAATAATTGGCAAACATTGGAATATTCTGTTGAGTGACCCCGTTCTACAAAAATGTGTCTCAGAGAAACCCCTTCTGACAGCTCGACGCTCAAAGAATCTGAGGGATACATTGGTTAGAAGCCACTTTGTTCATAGTACAAGTCATAAGAAGCATTGGCTGGACGTGAGAGGATGTTTTCCCTGTTGTGGTTGTAATTTTTTTTTTTTTTTTTTTTTTTTTTTTTTTTTTTTTTTTTTTTTTTTTTTTTTTTTTTTTTTTTTTTTTTTTTTTTTTTTTTTTTTTTTTTTTTTTTTTTTTTTTTTTTTTTTTTTTTTTTTTTTTTTTTTTTTTTTTTTTTTTTTTTTTTTTTTTTTTTTTTTTTTTTTTTTTTTTTTTTTTTTTTTTTTTTTTTTTTTTTTTTTTTTTTTTTTTTTTTTTTTTTTTTTTTTTTTTTTTTTTTTTTTTTTTTTTTTTTTTTTTTTTTTTTTTTTTTTTTTTTTTTTTTTTTTTTTTTTTTTTTTTTTTTTTTTTTTTTTTTTTTTTTTTTTTTTTTTTTTTTTTTTTTTTTTTTTTTTTTTTTTTTTTTTTTTTTTTTTTTTTTTTTTTTTTTTTTTTTTTTTTTTTTTTTTTTTTTTTTTTTTTTTTTTTTTTTTTTTTTTTTTTTTTTTTTTTTTTTTTTTTTTTTTTTTTTTTTTTTTTTTTTTTTTTTTTTTTTTTTTTTTTTTTTTTTTTTTTTTTTTTTTTTTTTTTTTTTTTTTTTTTTTTTTTTTTTTTTTTTTTTTTTTTTTTTTTTTTTTTTTTTTTTTTTTTTTTTTTTTTTTTTTTTTTTTTTTTTTTTTTTTTTTTTTTTTTTTTTTTTTTTTTTTTTTTTTTTTTTTTTTTTTTTTTTTTTTTTTTTTTTTTTTTTTTTTTTTTTTTTTTTTTTTTTTTTTTTTTTTTTTTTTTTTTTTTTTTTTTTTTTTTTTTTTTTTTTTTTTTTTTTTTTTTTTTTTTTTTTTTTTTTTTTTTTTTTTTTTTTTTTTTTTTTTTTTTTTTTTTTTTTTTTTTTTTTTTTTTTTTTTTTTTTTTTTTTTTTTTTTTTTTTTTTTTTTTTTTTTTTTTTTTTTTTTTTTTTTTTTTTTTTTTTTTTTTTTTTTTTTTTTTTTTTTTTTTTTTTTTTTTTTTTTTTTTTTTTTTTTTTTTTTTTTTTTTTTTTTTTTTTTTTTTTTTTTTTTTTTTTTTTTTTTTTTTTTTTTTTTTTTTTTTTTTTTTTTTTTTTTTTTTTTTTTTTTTTTTTTTTTTTTTTTTTTTTTTTTTTTTTTTTTTTTTTTTTTTTTTTTTTTTTTTTTTTTTTTTTTTTTTTTTTTTTTTTTTTTTTTTTTTTTTTTTTTTTTTTTTTTTTTTTTTTTTTTTTTTTTTTTTTTTTTTTTTTTTTTTTTTTTTTTTTTTTTTTTTTTTTTTTTTTTTTTTTTTTTTTTTTTTTTTTTTTTTTTTTTTTTTTTTTTTTTTTTTTTTTTTTTTTTTTTTTTTTTTTTTTTTTTTTTTTTTTTTTTTTTTTTTTTTTTTTTTTTTTTTTTTTTTTTTTTTTTTTTTTTTTTTTTTTTTTTTTTTTTTTTTTTTTTTTTTTTTTTTTTTTTTTTTTTTTTTTTTTTTTTTTTTTTTTTTTTTTTTTTTTTTTTTTTTTTTTTTTTTTTTTTTTTTTTTTTTTTTTTTTTTTTTTTTTTTTTTTTTTTTTTTTTTTTTTTTTTTTTTTTTTTTTTTTTTTTTTTTTTTTTTTTTTTTTTTTTTTTTTTTTTTTTTTTTTTTTTTTTTTTTTTTTTTTTTTTTTTTTTTTTTTTTTTTTTTTTTTTTTTTTTTTTTTTTTTTTTTTTTTTTTTTTTTTTTTTTTTTTTTTTTTTTTTTTTTTTTTTTTTTTTTTTTTTTTTTTTTTTTTTTTTTTTTTTTTTTTTTTTTTTTTTTTTTTTTTTTTTTTTTTTTTTTTTTTTTTTTTTTTTTTTTTTTTTTTTTTTTTTTTTTTTTTTTTTTTTTTTTTTTTTTTTTTTTTTTTTTTTTTTTTTTTTTTTTTTTTTTTTTTTTTTTTTTTTTTTTTTTTTTTTTTTTTTTTTTTTTTTTTTTTTTTTTTTTTTTTTTTTTTTTTTTTTTTTTTTTTTTTTTTTTTTTTTTTTTTTTTTTTTTTTTTTTTTTTTTTTTTTTTTTTTTTTTTTTTTTTTTTTTTTTTTTTTTTTTTTTTTTTTTTTTTTTTTTTTTTTTTTTTTTTTTTTTTTTTTTTTTTTTTTTTTTTTTTTTTTTTTTTTTTTTTTTTTTTTTTTTTTTTTTTTTTTTTTTTTTTTTTTTTTTTTTTTTTTTTTTTTTTTTTTTTTTTTTTTTTTTTTTTTTTTTTTTTTTTTTTTTTTTTTTTTTTTTTTTTTTTTTTTTTTTTTTTTTTTTTTTTTTTTTTTTTTTTTTTTTTTTTTTTTTTTTTTTTTTTTTTTTTTTTTTTTTTTTTTTTTTTTTTTTTTTTTTTTTTTTTTTTTTTTTTTTTTTTTTTTTTTTTTTTTTTTTTTTTTTTTTTTTTTTTTTTTTTTTTTTTTTTTTTTTTTTTTTTTTTTTTTTTTTTTTTTTTTTTTTTTTTTTTTTTTTTTTTTTTTTTTTTTTTTTTTTTTTTTTTTTTTTTTTTTTTTTTTTTTTTTTTTTTTTTTTTTTTTTTTTTTTTTTTTTTTTTTTTTTTTTTTTTTTTTTTTTTTTTTTTTTTTTTTTTTTTTTTTTTTTTTTTTTTTTTTTTTTTTTTTTTTTTTTTTTTTTTTTTTTTTTTTTTTTTTTTTTTTTTTTTTTTTTTTTTTTTTTTTTTTTTTTTTTTTTTTTTTTTTTTTTTTTTTTTTTTTTTTTTTTTTTTTTTTTTTTTTTTTTTTTTTTTTTTTTTTTTTTTTTTTTTTTTTTTTTTTTTTTTTTTTTTTTTTTTTTTTTTTTTTTTTTTTTTTTTTTTTTTTTTTTTTTTTTTTTTTTTTTTTTTTTTTTTTTTTTTTTTTTTTTTTTTTTTTTTTTTTTTTTTTTTTTTTTTTTTTTTTTTTTTTTTTTTTTTTTTTTTTTTTTTTTTTTTTTTTTTTTTTTTTTTTTTTTTTTTTTTTTTTTTTTTTTTTTTTTTTTTTTTTTTTTTTTTTTTTTTTTTTTTTTTTTTTTTTTTTTTTTTTTTTTTTTTTTTTTTTTTTTTTTTTTTTTTTTTTTTTTTTTTTTTTTTTTTTTTTTTTTTTTTTTTTTTTTTTTTTTTTTTTTTTTTTTTTTTTTTTTTTTTTTTTTTTTTTTTTTTTTTTTTTTTTTTTTTTTTTTTTTTTTTTTTTTTTTTTTTTTTTTTTTTTTTTTTTTTTTTTTTTTTTTTTTTTTTTTTTTTTTTTTTTTTTTTTTTTTTTTTTTTTTTTTTTTTTTTTTTTTTTTTTTTTTTTTTTTTTTTTTTTTTTTTTTTTTTTTTTTTTTTTTTTTTTTTTTTTTTTTTTTTTTTTTTTTTTTTTTTTTTTTTTTTTTTTTTTTTTTTTTTTTTTTTTTTTTTTTTTTTTTTTTTTTTTTTTTTTTTTTTTTTTTTTTTTTTTTTTTTTTTTTTTTTTTTTTTTTTTTTTTTTTTTTTTTTTTTTTTTTTTTTTTTTTTTTTTTTTTTTTTTTTTTTTTTTTTTTTTTTTTTTTTTTTTTTTTTTTTTTTTTTTTTTTTTTTTTTTTTTTTTTTTTTTTTTTTTTTTTTTTTTTTTTTTTTTTTTTTTTTTTTTTTTTTTTTTTTTTTTTTTTTTTTTTTTTTTTTTTTTTTTTTTTTTTTTTTTTTTTTTTTTTTTTTTTTTTTTTTTTTTTTTTTTTTTTTTTTTTTTTTTTTTTTTTTTTTTTTTTTTTTTTTTTTTTTTTTTTTTTTTTTTTTTTTTTTTTTTTTTTTTTTTTTTTTTTTCAGCAGAGATCCAGCCACTTTAAAAACGATTCCTAGACATTTCTACCAGATGCATAAAAGTAATTCAAGTCTCCTCAAGGTAGTGGGAATTGACAAAGTATCCCTTGGTCCACGGGGCGGTAATTTGAGCAGGACTCTAGGGCAGGTTGAGAGTAAGTGGATCTATAGTTTAATTAGCATAGTCCCTTACGGCCTAAACGAGAATTTTGGTTTTAGCGCATTCTTGTGAATTATACATTGTTTTGATGGCTCTATTCTGTTCTCTAAGTTGTTCACTTTGACTGACTGCGGTCTAGATCCGTATGTTTTGTTGTTTTTTAATTGATGTGCTGTTCGTGTGGGAGGGGTCTCAGGGTGAGCTGGATGACTAGACTAAATGCTAATAGTAAGAACATAAGATTGACATATAAAAGTGGCAGAAAAGTGGATTTCCTGGATATTGCCATTGGAACTCTAGACGATGGAAGATTGACGACTGATATCTATCGTAAAGAAACATCAACCAATTTAATTTTGAGTGCTGACTCGTCACATCTTCCATCGACAATTAGAGGCATTCCAGTAGGACAGTATGTTAGGGCAAGGAGAATTTGCTCTCAGGAACACACTTTTGAGTTGCAATCAATGGATCTAAGACAACGATTCAAAGAGAGGGGATATAGTTCTAGAGCGATTAAGAATGGCTATGCTAAAGCCAAAGGCTATCAGAGACAAGATCTACTGAGGGGCACACAAAGGAGGGAGAAACCGCAGGAACAATTCCCACGTTTGATCACCACCTATAACAAACAATGGAAAGAATTAAGTACAATAATTGGCAAACATTGGAATATTCTGTTGAGTGACCCCGTTCTACAAAAATGTGTCTCAGAGAAACCCCTTCTGACAGCTCGACGCTCAAAGAATCTGAGGGATACATTGGTTAGAAGCCACTTTGTTCATAGTACAAGTCATAAGAAGCATTGGCTGGACGTGAGAGGATGTTTTCCCTGTTGTGGTTGTAAAGCCTGCTCCAATATTATTAAGAGCAAGACATTCCACAACTGGGATAATACTCGGACATATGATATGCGTCATCACATTTCGTGCTCTACAGTTGGGGTCATATACATGGCAGAATGTCCGTGTAAAAAAATCTATATTGGGATGACCACCAGAGAATTGCGTGTAAGAACAAGGGAACATGTCCTTGACATTGAAAAAGGGGCGTCAGCAGAGAATCCAGCCACTTTAAAAACGATTCCTACACATTTCTACCAGATGCATAAAAGTAATTCAAGTCTCCTCAAGGTAGTGGGAATTGACAAAGTATCCCTTGGTCCACGGGGCGGTAATTTAAGCAGGACTCTAGGGCAGGTTGAGAGTAAGTGGATCTATAGACTAAATAGCATAGTCCCTTACGGCCTAAACGAGAATTTTGGTTTTAGCGCATTCTTGTGAATTATACATTGTTTTGATGGCTCTATTCTGTTCTCTAAGTTGTTCACTTTGACTGACTGCGGTCTAGATCCGTATGTTTTGTTGTTTTTTAATTGATTTTAACCCACTCTTTTTATTCTGCTTGTAGTGTATTTAATCTATTTATTTCATCAAAACAATGGATCATATCTATTTGGATGTCTGGATATTTATGAAGATGGAAGTGTGGATTGATTGTTATTCATTACTTGATCTTTTTAATCACTAAAATAAGAGTACATCTGGTTGTTTGTGTACTGTATAATATATATATACTAGTAAAAAGGCCCGATGCAATTGCATCGGGAGCAGGGTGAAATAAATTGTGTGTATACAGGCGGGTCAGTGGGTAGCAGAGTATACAGGCGGGTCTGTGGGTAGCAGAGTATACAGGCGGGTTTGTGGGTAGCAGATTATACAGGCCGCTGTGTGGGTAGCAGAGTATAGAGAAGGCTCTGTGGGTAGCAGAGTATACAGGCGGGTCTGTGGGTAGCGGAGTATACAGGCGGGTTTGTGGGTAGCAGATTATACAGGCCGCTGTGTGGGTAGCAGAGTATAGAGAAGGCTCTGTGGGTAGCAGATTGTACAGGTGGCTCTGTGGGTAGCAGATTGTACAGGTGGCTCTGTGGGTAGCAGATTGTACAGGTGGCTCTGTGGGTAGCAGATTGTACAGGTGGCTCTGTGGGTAGCAGAGTATACAGGCGGCTCTGTGGATAGCAGAGTATAGAGGCGGCTCTGTGAGTAGCAGAGTATACAGGCGGCTCTGTGGGTAGCAGAGTATTGAGGCGGCTCTGTGGGTAGCAGAGTATAGAGGCGGCTGTATGGGTAGCAGAGTTTACAGGCGGCTGTATGGGTAGCAGAGTATAGAGGCGGCTGTGTGGGTAGCAGAGTATAGAGGCGGCTCTGTGCGTAGCAGAGTATACAGGCAGC
>JARQOC010000011.1:126041439-126056439 GCA_033576535.1 Allobates femoralis
TGCACTTGTCACTTTAATTGATGTATCCAGGTTACAATGTAATGTAGGTGATAGTAATTGTCTTTTATTCTACATATTTGCATATGCACTTTATGGTATTTATCCTTCTATCTATAATGAGCCTTTAGTCACACTTCTGTTTTGTGAGTTTTCTCACTTTCTCTCTCTCTCCCCCCTCCCATCTTTTTTCTGTACTTGTAACTTAGCTCCAACTCGGCACCTCCCACTCCTCCTCTGAGCGCTTTGATCGTGTGCTCCCTCTAGACGCGCACGCTTCCTGTCACTAGGCTCGCGGGCGGATGCGGCGTCATGACGACGCTTCTGAAGCTTGCGATCCAAAGACCGGAGGCGTGCGTGATCATGTGAGGAGGGCTGTCACGTGATTCACAGCGCCAGGCAGGGGGGAGGAGTGTGAGGAACGCCCTTTATGGAGCGTAATCGCCATTATGCTCCCAGACACCGATATAAAAGGCTGCAGCTATAGTTTGCAGCTGGCAGCTGGTACAATCTACCCCCCTGAGGAAGGTCGTTCCGACCGTAACGCGTAGGGGCCATAGGGGCTACGGAAGAGCACTCTCTATGCTGCACTAATGTAGGTAATACACTGTTATGTGATTTTTTGATTACTTGCTCTGTTGTCTCAATGGTAACTGTGTACTAGTGTGCGAGCTGAACTCAGAAACCTCCCTAACTACAATATGGTGTTGGTACTTCAACAGGGGACCAATTTTAGGTACCTTTTCTGTTGATATGCCTATTTTTGAATGTATATCAAGGTGTAGGATTGTGGTTTGAGTTTGCACATGTGTGCCTTAAATTCCAGTTTGGATATAGTGTAAGTGCAGGTAATCTTGATGTTTGAGATAGAATTATAGGCTATATACTCTCACAGTTTGGATTATGGTTCATGTCCAATACTTGTGAGACATTGTTAGCAATCTCATTACACATAAATGGATGTAAGTACATTGCAGATCTGTGAGTGTTGCTCTCCGGCCCCTACAGCATGCTGTGAAGCACTGTCCTCTTGGTAAAAGATACTGTTATCTAATTCTCCATACCCATACCATTCTTCTTTGTCTCTATTCTTGTAAAAAATTGCTATTGATGCTATTAAGCTATTTGGTTTTAAGCTTGATAATAAAAAATTGTGATTTTAAAGATACCCTTTGATTCCTTCTGGAATTTGTTTGATTTGGTAACGTAGTCAGGGTGGACTATATGTATGGACATGTGATTAATACCTTCTGCAAATAGCCCAAAAATATCTGATTTAAAAGGAGTCTAACTATTAATTATTAGGGATAGAGTAGAGTAGGTCCCACCAGCTGTAAGGCTACCTTCCCGTGGTTGGTGGGGAAACATGTACTGGCTAAATCATAGATTATTAACATTCATATATAAATTGAATATACGTAATCTGTACAAAACATCGGTGCCAGTATCTGTACGAAAAGCCTTGCCTTAGAATCATGACATGTACTACACTGACATATACCATACAAACATTGGTAGTTGATAGATATCATGTCTTATGTGCATTATTGTCAAATTTGAATGAATAATGTATATATGCATGCTAGACTCCCGATTCTTTAGAATCGGCCCGCCATCTTAGACATATAATGGACGACTTTGAGTTTCACATTTACTGATGAAAGTGAGGTGCTATTCTCATTGGTCGCCGGCAGCACACAGCGACCAATGAGAATAGCGCCTCACTTACAGTGGTAAATGTGAAACTCAAAATATTTAATGTATTTGAAGTATGGCGCCATACAGCGCGGCGCTCTTCTGATTGGTTGCCGCCTTCAGCGCGCCGAACAATCGAAATAGCGGTGGCTGCTATGCCGCCATATTTAAAATATACTGAGTAATCTATACACAGATTCTAGAATCCCGATGCAATCGCATCGGGCTCACAGCTAGTATTATATAAACCCTTAAAGCGAACCTGTCACCCCCTCCAGACATCTAAAGATAACATAGCTACCTTCTGCAGCACTAAGGCTGCATTCTGACAAGGTGTCTATAGCATTTATGCTCCCTTGATTCACTGAAATAAAGACTTATATAAAATCTGATTCAAACCAGATCCAAGACCGGGAGGCGGGTTTTCAAGTGTCTGTCTCCTTCCTCTGTGGTGTCAGTCATCCCTCTCTGCTCTCTGTGTGCCGCCTCCAGGGCCACCTCCCTGCATTACAGAGCTTTGTCAGCTCTGCTACAACATAGAGCTGGGAGACCCCACAGTAGTAAATCTAGCAGGAGGATACTGCCTGCTACGTAGCAGCCCTTGAGCTTAGCAGTTTTCACTTTCAGTTTCTTGCACCCAGCAGCATCGCTCCTCAGCCCTTGATCTAAAGCACAAACTCTACTCTGCTGCACTGCTGACAGCTCAGCTCAAGGCTGCTATGTAGCAGGCAGTGCTTTGTCTGCTCAGGGTCCTCCTGCTAGATTTACTACTGTGGTGTCTCTTATACCAGCAGCTCTATGTTGTAGCAGAGCTGACAAAGCTCTGTAATGCAGGGAGATGGCCCTGGAGGAGGTGCACAGAGAGCAGAGAGGGATGACTGACACCACAGAGGCTGGAGATAGACACTTGAAAACCCGCCTCCCGGTCTTGGATCAGGTTTGAAACAGATTTTATATAAGTCTTTATTTCAGTGAATCAAGGGAGCATAAATGCTATAGACACCTTGTCAGACTGCAGCCTTAGTGCTGCAGAACATGGCTATGGTATTTTTAGATGTCTGGAGGGGGTGACAGGTTCGCTTTAAATGTCTGGTGGAATACGGCAGCGCTGTGTTTAACCTTTCATCCTCCCTACTTTAATTTTCTGAGATAATGACTCTTGGGCTTTCATTGGCTGTAAGCATAATCATCAACATTAACATAAATAATCACATGAAATAGATCCCTCTGTGTGTAATGACTCTATATAATATATGTGTGTCCCTTTATGTATTGAATTACTAAAATAGTCATTTTTTGATAGTTTTCTAATTCATTGAGATGCACCTGCATCAGTGCACCCTCTTTACATATTCATACACACGCACTCAACCATGCACCCAGTCATGCACAAATGCACTCATCCGGCCAGGCGTCCTCTTCCTCCGGCCCCGGGGGTCTTCTCTCTTCTTTCCGCCATCTCCGCTTCTTCGTCCGGCTTCGGGGATCTTCTGTCTTCTTTTCGCAAACTTCCACCTCCGACGTCCTCTTCCTTCTCATTAAGATAGAATGGACGAAAAATCCCCCATTCTACCTCAATGAGATCTGAGGACCTCTTCTGATTGGTCGCTGTATACTGCCCTCAGCCAATCAGAAGAGCTCCTCAGACTGAGACGCTGTTCTCATTCAGGTCCGCCTTTTTTTTTCCCCATTGACATACATTAGCGGTGTGTCGGCGATTTTATGGCCGGCCACCTGGTTCTATTTGTCGGCCCTAAAATCGCGGACACACCGCTAATGCATCTCTATGGGCAGTCAGCCCGATTTCGGATTGGACGCCGACCAATCAGAATTCGAGCTGACTGCCCCATAGACATGCATTAGCGGTGTGTCCGCGATTTTAGGGCCGACAAATAGAACCAGGTGGCCGGCCATAAAATCGCTGACACACCGCCAATGTATGTCAATGGGGAAAAAAAAAGGCGGACCTGAATGAGAACTGTGTCTCACTCGCAAGTAAAAAAAATAAATAAATTTAATAATAAAAAAAAGAATTAAAAAATAATTAAAAAATAATAAAAAAATAATTAAAAAATAATAAATAATTAAATAAAAATAATAATTAAAAAAAAAAAAAAAACGGACCTGAATGAGAACTGCGTCTCAGTCTGACTTAAAAAAATAAATAAATTTAATAATAAAAAAAATAATTAAAAAATATTTAAAAAATAATAAAAAAATAAATAAAAAATAATAAATAATTCAATAAAAATAATAATAAAAAAATTAAATATATGCTAATTATATCAGCCCTTCCAGCGGACCTGAATGAGAACTGGGTCTCAGCCTAATTAATAAATTTAATAATAAAAAAAATAATTAAAAAAAAATAAAAAAAAAATAATAAAATAAATAAAAAATAATAAATAATTCAATAAAAATAATAATAAAAAAATTAAATATATGCTAATTATATCAGCCCTTCCAGCGGACCTGAATGAGAACTGGGTCTCAGCCTAAATAATAAATTTAATAATAAAAAAAATAATTAAAAAATAATTTAAAAATAATAATAAAATAAATAAAAAATAATAAATAATTCAATAAAAATAATAATAAAAAAATTAAATATATGCTAATTATATCAGCCCTTCCAGCGGACCTGAATGAGAACTGGGTCTCAGCCTAAATAATAAATTTAATAATAAAAAAAATAATTAAAAAATAATTTAAAAATAATAAAAAAATAAATAAAAAATAATAAATAATTCAATAAAAATAATAATAAAAAAATTAAATATATGCTAATTATATCAGCCCTTTCAGCGGACCTGAATGAGAACTGGGTCTCAGCCTAAATAATAAATTTAATAATAAAAAAAATAATTAAAAATAATAAAAAAATAAATAAAAAATAATAAATAATTCAATACAAATAATAATATTAATGCTAATAATAATGTTATTAATGCTATTATTAATGCTAATAATGCTATTATTAATGCTATTAATGCTCATAATAATGCTATTAATGCTATTAATAATGTTATTAATGCTATTATTAATGCTAATAATGCTATTATTAATGCTATTTATGCTAATAATAATGCTATTAATGCTATTAATAATGCTATTAATGCTATTATTTATGCTATTAATGCTAATATTTATCCTATTAATGGTATTATTAAAGCTATTAATGCTAATAATAATGCTATTAATGCTAATAATAATGCTATTAATGCTATTAATAATGTTATTAATGCTATTAATGCTAATATTTATCCTATTAATGCTATTAATGCTATTAATAATGCTATTCATGCTAATAATATTGCTATTAATGCTCTTTATGCTAATACTAATGCTATTAATGCTATTTTTTATGCTATTAATTCTATTATTTATGCTATTAATGCTATTAATAATGCTATTAATAATGCTATTAATCCTATTAATGCTATTAATAATGCTATTCATGCTATTAATAATACTATTAATGCTATTAATGCTCATAATAATGCTATTAATGCTATTAATAATGTTATTAATGCTATTATTAATGCTAATAATGCTATTATTAATGCTAATAATAATGCTATTAATGCTATTAATAATGTTATTAATGCTATTATTAATGCTAATAATGCTATTATTAATGCTATTTATGCTAATAATAATGCTATTAATGCTATTAATAATGCTATTAATGCTATTATTAATGCTAATAATGCTATTATTAATGCTAATATATGCTAATAAATAATGCTATTAATGCTATTAATAATGCTATTAATGCTATTATTTATGCTATTAATGCTATTAATGCTAATTATTTATCCTATTAATGGTATTATTAATGCTATTAATGCTAATTAATAATGCTATTAATGCAATTAATGCTAATAATAATGCTATTAATAATGTTATTAATACTATTATTAATGCTAATAATGCTATATTAATGCTATTAATGCTAATTAATAATGCTATTAATGCTATTAAATGCTAATTTTATCCTATTAATGGTATTATTAATGCTATTAATGCTAATAATAATGCTATTAATGCTATTAATGCTTATAATAATGCTATTAATGCTATTAATTAATGTTATTAATGCTATTATTAATGCTAATAATGCTATTATTAATGCTATTAATGCTAATAATAATGCTATTAATGCTATTAATTATGCTATTAATGCTATTAATTATGCTATTAATGCTATTAATGCTAATATTTATCCTATTAATGGTATTATTAATGCTATTAATAATGCTATTTAATGCTAATAATTTATCCTATTAATGCTATTAATGCTATTAATAATGCTATTAATGCTATTAATTATGCTATTATTGCTATTAATGCTAATATTTATCCTATTCATGGTATTATTAATGCTATTAATGCTAATAATAATGTTATTAATGCTATTAATGCTAATAATAATGCTATTAATGCTATTAATAATGTTATTAATGCTATTATTAATGCTAATAATGCTATTATTAATGCTATTAATGCCAATAATAATGCTATTAATAATGCTATTAATGCTATTAATGCTAATATTATCTATTTAATGCTATTAATGCTAATAATAATGCTATTAATGCTATTAATAATGCTATTAATGCTATTAATTATGCTATTAATGCTATCAATGCTAATATTTATCTATTAAGGGCATTATTTATGCTATTAATGCTAATAATAATGCTATTAATGCTAATAATAATGCTATTAATGCTATTAATAATGTTATTAATGCTATTATTAATGCTATTAATGCATTTTTTAAATGCTATTAATGCTAATAATAATGCTATTAATAATTGCTAATATATTAATTATGCTATTAATGCTATTAATGCTAATATTTATCCTATTAATGCTATTAATATTGCTATTAATGCTAATAATAATGCTATTAATGCTATTAATAATGTTATTAATGCTATTATTAATGCTAATAATGCTATTATTAATGCTATTAATAATGCTATTAATGCTATTAATAATGTTATTAATCCTATTATTAATGCTAATAATGCTATTATTAATGCTAATTAATGCTAATAATAATACTATTAATGCTATTAATAATGTTATTAATGCTATTATTAATGCTAATAATGTTATTATTAATGCTATTAATGCTAATAATAATGCTATTAATGCTATTAATAATGTTATTAATATGCTATTATTATAATTGCTAATAATGCTATATTATTAATGCTATTAATGCTAATAATAATGCTATTAATGCTATTAATAATGTATTAATGCTATTATTAAATGCTAATAATGCTATTTATATAATGCTATTAATGCTAATAATAATGCTATTAATGCTATTAATACTGTTATTAATGCTCATAATACTGCTAATAATGCTATTAATACTGCTATTACTGCTAATAATAATGCTATGGCTTATATTATTGCTATTGATGATGCGATTATTATTTAAAAATGTTTAAAAAAACAATAAACATATTTTAGATACCCGATGCATTTGCATCAGGCTAACAGCTATAACTACTATAATCAAATTAATGCACGTTCTAGAATCCCGATGCATTTGCATCGGGCTCACAGCTAGTATATATATATTATACAGTACACAAACAACCAGATGTACTCTTATTTTAGTGATTAAAAAGATCAAGTAATGAATAACAATATGCATAATGTGCAATAGGTGCAACTAAACACAAATAAATTGCCATAGAAACAGATTCTTCTTTTCTTCTCAATCCACACTTCCATCTTCATAAATATCCAGACATCCAAATAGATATGATCCATTGTTTTGATGAAATAAATAGATTAAATACACTACAAGCAGAATAAAAAGAGTGGGTTAAAATCAATTAAAAAACAACAAAACATACGGATCTAGACCGCAGTCAGTCAAAGTGAACAACTTAGAGAACAGAATAGAGCCATCAAAACAATGTATAATTCACAAGAATGCGCTAAAACCAAAATTCTCGTTTAGGCCGTAAGGGACTATGCTATTTAGTCTATAGATCCACTTACTCTCAACCTGCCCTAGAGTCCTGCTTAAATTACCGCCCCGTGGACCAAGGGATACTTTGTCAATTCCCACTACCTTGAGGAGACTTGAATTACTTTTATGCATCTGGTAGAAATGTGTAGGAATCGTTTTTAAAGTGGCTGGATTCTCTGCTGACGCCCCTTTTTCAATGTCAAGGACATGTTCCCTTGTTCTTACACGCAATTCTCTGGTGGTCATCCCAATATAGATTTTTTTACACGGACATTCTGCCATGTATATGACCCCACAACTGTAGAGCACGAAATGTGATGACGTATATCATATGTCCGAGTATTATCCCAGTTGTGGAATGTCTTGCTCTTAATAATATTGGAGCAGGCTTTACAACCACAACAGGGAAAACATCCTCTCACGTCCAGCCAATGCTTCTTATGACTTGTACTATGAACAAAGTGGCTTCTAACCAATGTATCCCTCAGATTCTTTGAGCGTCGAGCTGTCAGAAGGGGTTTCTCTGAGACACATTTTTGTAGAACGGGGTCACTCAACAGAATATTCCAATGTTTGCCAATTATTGTACTTAATTCTTTCCATTGTTTGTTATAGGTGGTGATCAAACGTGGGAATTGTTCCTGCGGTTTCTCCCTCCTTTGTGTGCCCCTCAGTAGATCTTGTCTCTGATAGCCTTTGGCTTTAGCATAGCCATTCTTAATCGCTCTAGAACTATATCCCCTCTCTTTGAATCGTTGTCTTAGATCCATTGATTGCAACTCAAAAGTGTGTTCCTGAGAGCAAATTCTCCTTGCCCTAACATACTGTCCTACTGGAATGCCTCTAATTGTCGATGGAAGATGTGACGAGTCAGCACTCAAAATTAAATTGGTTGATGTTTCTTTACGATAGATATCAGTCGTCAATCTTCCATCGTCTAGAGTTCCAATGGCAATATCCAGGAAATCCACTTTTCTGCCACTTTTATATGTCAATCTTATGTTCTTACTATTAGCATTTAGTCTAGTCATCCAGCTCACCCTGAGACCCCTCCCACACGAACAGCACATCATCGATGTATCTCATCCATCCTTGAATTTTCTCAATGTCCGCGATGGGGTTACTGACAAAGATCTCCCTTTCCCATGCCCCCAAAAACAAATTTGCATATGAGGGGGCACAGGCAGCCCCCATCGCGGTACCCTGTAATTGCAGATGGACTTGACCATCGAATGTGAAGCAGTTATGTGTGAGAACGAAGTCCAAAAGAGTTAGCAGTAACTCAGACATCTCTTGGTCCACATTGCTTGCGCTCAAAAACCATCGAATTGCCTCAATCCCATCGGGGTGTCTGATTGAGGTATACAGCGACTCAACGTCTACCGTTACCAACACAGAATCTCCCGTCAGTTGTATACCATCCAGCCGCTGCAAGGCCTCATTAGTATCCTTAATATAAGAGGGTAAGGACATGGCCAAAGGTTTCAAGTACACATCAAGCATCTTACAGATGGGCTCACATAATCCTTCATTCCCGGAGACAATGGGCCTACCAGGAGGGTCCACAATATTTTTGTGGACCTTCGGTAGGATATAAAACGTGGCTAATCTGGGTTCCATCCTCACCATATGTTTCAAAATCTCCTTATTAATGATACCCTTCTCATATGCCACATATAGGATAGCAACCAGGTCTTTCTTATATTGCACAAGAGGGTTAGATGGATTTGTAGCAATCCGGGTTGTTTAACAATTTTCGAACCTGTCTGATATACATATCTTTAGGCCAGATAACCACGTTTCCCCCTTTATCTGCGGGCTTATATACAACATCGTCCAAGAGTTTAAGTTGATCCAAAGCTAACCTTTCCTCCCTGTTCAGATTGTGATGCCAACTGCGTTTATGGGCAAGTTCCTCTATATCCTTCGTGACCATTCTAGTGAAGATATCCACACTCGGACAGGTACTAAGTGCCGGAAAACTTCTAGATTTACCAAAAATGCCACTCGGAAACTTACCCTTTTCAGCAGGAACATCACTTTCTTTTTGCAGGGATTCCAAGGTCTGTAAGGTTCTTCTTTCTTCTTCAGTGACCGTGTTGATGTCCGCCTTGTAGTGCAATTTCTTAAGAATGACCTTCCTAGCAAAGAGGTGAATATCTTTAATAGTAGTAAACGGATCCATAGGCTGAGAGGGTGAAAAAGTTAGTCCTCTCTGGAGGACTGCAAGTTGACCATCAGTTAAAGAATGTTGAGAAAGATTAATTACCTGATTTTTCTCTTTATGTACCTTCTTACTTCCACTCTCATTCTCAGGCGATGGACGATTCTTCGATTTTCCTGAAATCCTATCGGGTTGTCCGTTTTCTTGTTCATCTTGAGTCGTCACACTCTCTGCATTTGAGGATAAAGATGATATTGAATCCTTACGTGGTACATTCGGGAGATTTGAAGAGTTAGCTGGATTGGATGGATCAGATGGATTTTTTGGAATTTTCTTGAATTGCCAACGATATATCCTATTATTCTCGTAATCACCCACGTCACGTTTGAATTTCTTCATTTTGTTGCCACTTATATCTTGCTCCCATTTTTCCATTTCCTTGTCCATTTCCTTTTTGTAAACCTCCAAGGAATCCTTAGAGAGGCCTTCCTGCAAAATCCTAGACATAGCTTCAATTTCCAAATCAATGCTTTGTAGATTCTTAGTATTATGTTCATTTATAATACGGATGAAAGAAAAGGAGCATGTTGCTGCCGCCTCCATCCATTTTTTTGTCAACTCATCATTGTCAAGGTTAAATGTGGGATATAGCTGTACACGTAGACCCCTCGGTACTATTCGGTTTGATAAGTAATTATCAAGAGAGGTTTTGGTCCACCATAACTTGGTTTTTCTATATAGCGCATTCTTATATTTATACATAAGCTCTTTGTTCACAGTTGACACATCTGGCTGGTTCCAGAAGGAATCAAAGGGTATCTTTAAAATCACAATTTTTTATTATCAAGCTTAAAACCAAATAGCTTAATAGCATCAATAGCAATTTTTTACAAGAATAGAGACAAAGAAGAATGGTATGGGTATGGAGAATTAGATAACAGTATCTTTTACCAAGAGGACAGTGCCTCACAGCATGCTGTAGGGGCCGGAGAGCAACACTCACAGACCTGCAATGTACTTACATCCATTTATGTGTAATGAGATTGCTAACAATGTCTCACAAGTATTGGACATGAACCATAATCCAAACTGTGAGAGTATATAGCCTATAATTCTATCTCAAACATCAAGATTACCTGCACTTACACTATATCCAAACTGGAATTTAAGGCACACATGTGCAAACTCAAACCACAATCCTACACCTTGATATACATTCAAAAATAGGCATATCAACAGAAAAGGTACCTAAAATTGGTCCCTGTTGAAGTACCAACACCATATTGTAGTTAGGGAGGTTCAGCTCGCACACTAGTACACAGTTACCATTGAGACAACAGAGCAAGTAATCAAAAAATCACATAACAGTGTATTACCTACATTAGTGCAGCATAGAGAGTGCTCTTCCGTAGCCCCTATGGCCCCTACGCGTTACGGTCGGAACGACCTTCCTCAGGGGGGTAGATTGTACCAGAATGCGCTAAAACCAAAATTCTCGTTTAGGCCGTAAGGGACTATGCTATTTAGTCTATAGATCCACTTACTCTCAACCTGCCTAGAGTCCTGCTCAAATTACCGCCCCGTGGACCAAGGGATACTTTGTCAATTCCCACTACCTTGAGGAGACTTGAATTACTTTTATGCATCTGGTAGAAATGTCTAGGAATCGTTTTTAAAGTGGCTGGATTCTCTGCTGACGCCCCTTTTTCAATGTCAATGTCAGCAGAGAATCCAGCCACTTTAAAAACGATTCCTAGACATTTCTACCAGATGCATAAAAGTAATTCAAGTCTCCTCAAGGTAGTGGGAATTGACAAAGTATCCCTTGGTCCACGGGGCGGTAATTTGAGCAGGACTCTAGGGCAGGTTGAGAGTAAGTGGATCTATAGTTTAATTAGCATAGTCCCTTACGGCCTAAACGAGAATTTTGGTTTTAGCGCATTCTTGTGAATTATACATTGTTTTGATGGCTCTATTCTGTTCTCTAAGTTGTTCACTTTGACTGACTGCGGTCTAGATCCGTATGTTTTGTTGTTTTTTAATTGATGTGCTGTTCGTGTGGGAGGGGTCTCAGGGTGAGCTGGATGACTAGACTAAATGCTAATAGTAAGAACATAAGATTGACATATAAAAGTGGCAGAAAAGTGGATTTCCTGGATATTGCCATTGGAACTCTAGACGATGGAAGATTGACGACTGATATCTATCGTAAAGAAACATCAACCAATTTAATTTTGAGTGCTGACTCGTCACATCTTCCATCGACAATTAGAGGCATTCCAGTAGGACAGTATGTTAGGGCAAGGAGAATTTGCTCTCAGGAACACACTTTTGAGTTGCAATCAATGGATCTAAGACAACGATTCAAAGAGAGGGGATATAGTTCTAGAGCGATTAAGAATGGCTATGCTAAAGCCAAAGGCTATCAGAGACAAGATCTACTGAGGGGCACACAAAGGAGGGAGAAACCGCAGGAACAATTCCCACGTTTGATCACCACCTATAACAAACAATGGAAAGAATTAAGTACAATAATTGGCAAACATTGGAATATTCTGTTGAGTGACCCCGTTCTACAAAAATGTGTCTCAGAGAAACCCCTTCTGACAGCTCGACGCTCAAAGAATCTGAGGGATACATTGGTTAGAAGCCACTTTGTTCATAGTACAAGTCATAAGAAGCATTGGCTGGACGTGAGAGGATGTTTTCCCTGTTGTGGTTGTAAAGCCTGCTCCAATATTATTAAGAGCAAGACATTCCACAACTGGGATAATACTCGGACATATGATATGCGTCATCACATTTCGTGCTCTACAGTTGGGGTCATATACATGGCAGAATGTCCGTGTAAAAAAATCTATATTGGGATGACCACCAGAGAATTGCGTGTAAGAACAAGGGAACATGTCCTTGACATTGAAAAAGGGGCGTCAGCAGAGAATCCAGCCACTTTAAAAACGATTCCTACACATTTCTACCAGATGCATAAAAGTAATTCAAGTCTCCTCAAGGTAGTGGGAATTGACAAAGTATCCCTTGGTCCACGGGGCGGTAATTTAAGCAGGACTCTAGGGCAGGTTGAGAGTAAGTGGATCTATAGACTAAATAGCATAGTCCCTTACGGCCTAAACGAGAATTTTGGTTTTAGCGCATTCTTGTGAATTATACATTGTTTTGATGGCTCTATTCTGTTCTCTAAGTTGTTCACTTTGACTGACTGCGGTCTAGATCCGTATGTTTTGTTGTTTTTTAATTGATGTGCTGTTCGTGTGGGAGGGGTCTCAGGGTGAGCTGGATGACTAGACTAAATGCTAATAGTAAGAACATAAGATTGACATATAAAAGTGGCAGAAAAGTGGATTTCCTGGATATTGCCATTGGAACTCTAGACGATGGAAGATTGACGACTGATATCTATCGTAAAGAAACATCAACCAATTTAATTTTGAGTGCTGACTCGTCACATCTTCCATCGACAATTAGAGGCATTCCAGTAGGACAGTATGTTAGGGCAAGGAGAATTTGCTCTCAGGAACACACTTTTGAGTTGCAATCAATGGATCTAAGACAACGATTCAAAGAGAGGGGATATAGTTCTAGAGCGATTAAGAATGGCTATGCTAAAGCCAAAGGCTATCAGAGACAAGATCTACTGAGGGGCACACAAAGGAGGGAGAAACCGCAGGAACAATTCCCACGTTTGATCACCACCTATAACAAACAATGGAAAGAATTAAGTACAATAATTGGCAAACATTGGAATATTCTGTTGAGTGACCCCGTTCTACAAAAATGTGTCTCAGAGAAACCCCTTCTGACAGCTCGACGCTCAAAGAATCTGAGGGATACATTGGTTAGAAGCCACTTTGTTCATAGTACAAGTCATAAGAAGCATTGGCTGGACGTGAGAGGATGTTTTCCCTGTTGTGGTTGTAAAGCCTGCTCCAATATTATTAAGAGCAAGACATTCCACAACTGGGATAATACTCGGACATATGATATGCGTCATCACATTTCGTGCTCTACAGTTGGGGTCATATACATGGCAGAATGTCCGTGTAAAAAAATCTATATTGGGATGACCACCAGAGAATTGCGTGTAAGAACAAGGGAACATGTCCTTGACATTGAAAAAGGGGCGTCAGCAGAGAATCCAGCCACTTTAAAAACGATTCCTACACATTTCTACCAGATGCATAAAAGTAATTCAAGTCTCCTCAAGGTAGTGGGAATTGACAAAGTATCCCTTGGTCCACGGGGCGGTAATTTAAGCAGGACTCTAGGGCAGGTTGAGAGTAAGTGGATCTATAGACTAAATAGCATAGTCCCTTACGGCCTAAACGAGAATTTTGGTTTTAGCGCATTCTTGTGAATTATACATTGTTTTGATGGCTCTATTCTGTTCTCTAAGTTGTTCACTTTGACTGACTGCGGTCTAGATCCGTATGTTTTGTTGTTTTTTAATTGATTTTAACCCACTCTTTTTATTCTGCTTGTAGTGTATTTAATCTATTTATTTCATCAAAACAATGGATCATATCTATTTGGATGTCTGGATATTTATGAAGATGGAAGTGTGGATTGATTGTTATTCATTACTTGATCTTTTTAATCACTAAAATAAGAGTACATCTGGTTGTTTGTGTACTGTATAATATATATATACTAGTAAAAAGGCCCGATGCAATTGCATCGGGAGCAGGGTGAAATAAATTGTGTGTATACAGGCGGGTCAGTGGGTAGCAGAGTATACAGGCGGGTCTGTGGGTAGCAGAGTATACAGGCGGGTTTGTGGGTAGCAGATTATACAGGCCGCTGTGTGGGTAGCAGAGTATAGAGAAGGCTCTGTGGGTAGCAGAGTATACAGGCGGGTCTGTGGGTAGCGGAGTATACAGGCGGGTTTGTGGGTAGCAGATTATACAGGCCGCTGTGTGGGTAGCAGAGTATAGAGAAGGCTCTGTGGGTAGCAGATTGTACAGGTGGCTCTGTGGGTAGCAGATTGTACAGGTGGCTCTGTGGGTAGCAGATTGTACAGGTGGCTCTGTGGGTAGCAGATTGTACAGGTGGCTCTGTGGGTAGCAGAGTATACAGGCGGCTCTGTGGATAGCAGAGTATAGAGGCGGCTCTGTGAGTAGCAGAG
>JARQOC010000011.1:126061439-126094771 GCA_033576535.1 Allobates femoralis
CACCCAGCAGCATCGCTCCTCAGCCCTTGATCTAAAGCACAAACTCTACTCTGCTGCACTGCTGACAGCTCAGCTCAAGGCTGCTATGTAGCAGGCAGTGCTTTGTCTGCTCAGGGTCCTCCTGCTAGATTTACTACTGTGGTGTCTCTTATACCAGCAGCTCTATGTTGTAGCAGAGCTGACAAAGCTCTGTAATGCAGGGAGATGGCCCTGGAGGAGGTGCACAGAGAGCAGAGAGGGATGACTGACACCACAGAGGCTGGAGATAGACACTTGAAAACCCGCCTCCCGGTCTTGGATCAGGTTTGAAACAGATTTTATATAAGTCTTTATTTCAGTGAATCAAGGGAGCATAAATGCTATAGACACCTTGTCAGACTGCAGCCTTAGTGCTGCAGAACATGGCTATGGTATTTTTAGATGTCTGGAGGGGGTGACAGGTTCGCTTTAAATGTCTGGTGGAATACGGCAGCGCTGTGTTTAACCTTTCATCCTCCCTACTTTAATTTTCTGAGATAATGACTCTTGGGCTTTCATTGGCTGTAAGCATAATCATCAACATTAACATAAATAATCACATGAAATAGATCCCTCTGTGTGTAATGACTCTATATAATATATGTGTGTCCCTTTATGTATTGAATTACTAAAATAGTCATTTTTTGATAGTTTTCTAATTCATTGAGATGCACCTGCATCAGTGCACCCTCTTTACATATTCATACACACGCACTCAACCATGCACCCAGTCATGCACAAATGCACTCATCCGGCCAGGCGTCCTCTTCCTCCGGCCCCGGGGGTCTTCTCTCTTCTTTCCGCCATCTCCGCTTCTTCGTCCGGCTTCGGGGATCTTCTGTCTTCTTTTCGCAAACTTCCACCTCCGACGTCCTCTTCCTTCTCATTAAGATAGAATGGACGAAAAATCCCCCATTCTACCTCAATGAGATCTGAGGACCTCTTCTGATTGGTCGCTGTATACTGCCCTCAGCCAATCAGAAGAGCTCCTCAGACTGAGACGCTGTTCTCATTCAGGTCCGCCTTTTTTTTTCCCCATTGACATACATTAGCGGTGTGTCGGCGATTTTATGGCCGGCCACCTGGTTCTATTTGTCGGCCCTAAAATCGCGGACACACCGCTAATGCATCTCTATGGGCAGTCAGCCCGATTTCGGATTGGACGCCGACCAATCAGAATTCGAGCTGACTGCCCCATAGACATGCATTAGCGGTGTGTCCGCGATTTTAGGGCCGACAAATAGAACCAGGTGGCCGGCCATAAAATCGCTGACACACCGCCAATGTATGTCAATGGGGAAAAAAAAAGGCGGACCTGAATGAGAACTGTGTCTCACTCGCAAGTAAAAAAAATAAATAAATTTAATAATAAAAAAAAGAATTAAAAAATAATTAAAAAATAATAAAAAAATAATTAAAAAATAATAAATAATTAAATAAAAATAATAATTAAAAAAAAAAAAAAAAACGGACCTGAATGAGAACTGCGTCTCAGTCTGACTTAAAAAAATAAATAAATTTAATAATAAAAAAAATAATTAAAAAATATTTAAAAAATAATAAAAAAATAAATAAAAAATAATAAATAATTCAATAAAAATAATAATAAAAAAATTAAATATATGCTAATTATATCAGCCCTTCCAGCGGACCTGAATGAGAACTGGGTCTCAGCCTAATTAATAAATTTAATAATAAAAAAAATAATTAAAAAAAAATAAAAAAAAAATAATAAAATAAATAAAAAAATAAAAAATAATTCAATAAAAATAATAATAAAAAAATTAAATATATGCTAATTATATCAGCCCTTCCAGCGGACCTGAATGAGAACTGGGTCTCAGCCTAAATAATAAATTTAATAATAAAAAAAATAATTAAAAAATAATTTAAAAATAATAATAAAATAAATAAAAAATAATAAATAATTCAATAAAAATAATAATAAAAAAATTAAATATATGCTAATTATATCAGCCCTTCCAGCGGACCTGAATGAGAACTGGGTCTCAGCCTAAATAATAAATTTAATAATAAAAAAAATAATTAAAAAATAATTTAAAAATAATAAAAAAATAAATAAAAAATAATAAATAATTCAATAAAAATAATAATAAAAAAATTAAATATATGCTAATTATATCAGCCCTTTCAGCGGACCTGAATGAGAACTGGGTCTCAGCCTAAATAATAAATTTAATAATAAAAAAAATAATTAAAAAATAATTAAAAAATAATTAAAAAATAAATAAAAAATAATAAATAATTCAATAAAAATAATAATAAAAAAATTAAATATATGCTAATTATATCAGCCCTTCCAGCGGACCTGAATGAGAACTGGGTCTCAGCCTAAATAATAAATTTAATAATAAAAAAAATAATTAAAAAATAATAAAAAATAAATAAAAAATAATAAAAATAAAATTCAATAAAATAATAATATTAATGCTAATAATAATGTATTAATGCTAATTAATGCTAATAATGCTATTATAATGCTATAATGCTCATAATAATGCATTATAATGCTATTAATAATGTTATTAATGCTATTATTAATGACTAATAATGCTATTATTAATTATTATGTAATAATAATGCTATTAATGCTATAAATAATTATATAAATGCTATTATTTATGCATTAATGCTAATATTTATCCTATTAATGGTATTATTAAAGCTATTAATGCTAATAATAATGCTATTAATGCTAATAATAATGCTATTAATGCTATTAATAATGTATATTAATGCTATTAATGCTAAATATTATATCTATTAATGCTATTAATGCTATTAATAATGCTATTACATGCTTAATATATTGCTATATTAATCTGCTATTAATGCTATTAACTATATGCTATTAATGCTATTTTTAATGCTATTATTAAATAATTATCTATTAATGTATTATAAAGCTATTAATGCTATTAATAATGCTATATGTAATATAATGCTATTAATGCTATTAATAATTATTAATGCTATTAAGCTAATATATCTATTATCTATTAAAATATTTTATTTAATGCTATTAATGCTATTAATAATGCTATCAATGCTAATAATATTGCTATTAATGCTCTTTATCTAATACTAATGCTATTAATGCTATTTTTTATGCTATTAATTCTATTATTATCTATTAATGCTATTAATAATGCTATTAATAATGCTATTAATCCTATTAATGCTATTAATAAATGCTATTATGCATGCTATTAATAATACTATTAATGCTATTAATGCTCAATAATAATGCTATTAATGCTATTAATAATGTTATTAATGCTATTATAATGCTAATAATCATATTATTAATGCTAATAATAATGCTATTAATGCTATTAATAATGTTATTAATGCTATTATTAATGCTAATAATGCTATTATTAATGCTATTTATGCTAATAATAATGCTATTAATGCTATTAATAATCTATTAATGCTATTATTAATGCTAATAATGCTATTATTAATGCTATCATGCTAATAATAATGCTATTAATGCTATTAATAATGCTATTAATGCTATTATTATGCTATTAATGCTATTAATGCTAATATTTATCCTATTAATGGTATTATTAATGCTATTAATGCTAATAATAATGCTATTAATGCAATAATGCTAATAATAATGCTATTAATAATGTTATTAATACTATTATTAATGCTAATAATGCTATTATTAATGCTATTAATGCTAATAATAATGCTATTAATGCTATTAATGCTAATATTATCCTATTAATGGTATATAATGCTATTAATGCTATAATAATAGTATTAATGCTATTAATGCTTATAATAATGCTATTAATGCTATTAATAATGTTATTAATGCTATTATTAATGCTAATAATGCTATTATTAATGCTATTAATGCTAATAATAATGCTATTAATGCTATTAATTATGCTATTAATGCTATTAATTATGCTATTAATGCTATTAATGCTAATATTTATCCTATTAATGTATTATTAATGCTATATAATGCTATTAATGCTAATATTTATCCTATTAATGCTATTAATGCTATTAATAATGCTATTAATGCTATTATTATGCTATTATTGCTATTAATGCTAAATATTTATCTATTCTGTATATTAATGCTATTAATGCTAATAATAATGTTATTAATGCTATTAATGCTAATAATAATGCTATAATGCTATTAATAATGTTATTAATGCTATTATTAATGCTAATAATGCTATTATTAATGCTATTAATGCCAATAATAATGCTATTAATAATGCTATTAATGCTATAATGCTAATATTATCCTATTAATGCTATTAATTCTAATAATAATGCTATAATGCTATTAATAATGCTATTAATGCTATAATTATGCTATTAATGCTATCAATGCTAATATTTATCCTATTAATGGCATTATTTATGCTATTATGCTAATAATAATGCTATTATGCTAATAATAATGTATTATGCTATTAATAATGTTATTAATGCTATTATTAATGCTATTAATGCTATTATTAATGCATTAATGCTAATATAATGCTATTAATAATGCTATAATACTATTAATTATGTATTAATGCTATTAATGCTAATATTTATCCTATTAATGCTATTAATATTGCTATTAATGCTAATAATAATGCTATTAATGCTATTAATAATGTTATTAATGCTATTATTAATGCTAATAATGCTATATTAATGCTATTAATAATGCTATTAATGCTATTAATAATGTTATTAATCCTATATTAATGCTAATAATGCTATTATTAATGCTATTAATGCTAATAATAATACTATTAATGCTATTAATAATGTTATTAATGCTATTATTAATGCTAATAATGTTATTATTAATGCTATTAATGCTAATAATAATGCTATTAATGCTATTAATAATGTTATTAATGCTATTATTAATGCTAATAATGCTATTATTAATGCTATTAATGCTAATAATAATGCTATTAATGCTATTAATAATGTTATTAATGCTATTATTAATGCTAATAATGCTATTAATAATGCTATTAATGCTAATAATAATGCTATTAATGCTATTAATACTGTTATTAATGCTCATAATACTGCTAATAATGCTATTAATACTGCTATTACTGCTAATAATAATGCTATGGCTTATATTATTGCTATTGATGATGCGATTATTATTTAAAAATGTTTAAAAAAACAATAAACATATTTTAGATACCCGATGCATTTGCATCAGGCTAACAGCTATAACTACTATAATCAAATTAATGCACGTTCTAGAATCCCGATGCATTTGCATCGGGCTCACAGCTAGTATATATATATTATACAGTACACAAACAACCAGATGTACTCTTATTTTAGTGATTAAAAAGATCAAGTAATGAATAACAATATGCATAATGTGCAATAGGTGCAACTAAACACAAATAAATTGCCATAGAAACAGATTCTTCTTTTCTTCTCAATCCACACTTCCATCTTCATAAATATCCAGACATCCAAATAGATATGATCCATTGTTTTGATGAAATAAATAGATTAAATACACTACAAGCAGAATAAAAAGAGTGGGTTAAAATCAATTAAAAAACAACAAAACATACGGATCTAGACCGCAGTCAGTCAAAGTGAACAACTTAGAGAACAGAATAGAGCCATCAAAACAATGTATAATTCACAAGAATGCGCTAAAACCAAAATTCTCGTTTAGGCCGTAAGGGACTATGCTATTTAGTCTATAGATCCACTTACTCTCAACCTGCCCTAGAGTCCTGCTTAAATTACCGCCCCGTGGACCAAGGGATACTTTGTCAATTCCCACTACCTTGAGGAGACTTGAATTACTTTTATGCATCTGGTAGAAATGTGTAGGAATCGTTTTTAAAGTGGCTGGATTCTCTGCTGACGCCCCTTTTTCAATGTCAAGGACATGTTCCCTTGTTCTTACACGCAATTCTCTGGTGGTCATCCCAATATAGATTTTTTTACACGGACATTCTGCCATGTATATGACCCCAACTGTAGAGCACGAAATGTGATGACGTATATCATATGTCCGAGTATTATCCCAGTTGTGGAATGTCTTGCTCTTAATAATATTGGAGCAGGCTTTACAACCACAACAGGGAAAACATCCTCTCACGTCCAGCCAATGCTTCTTATGACTTGTACTATGAACAAAGTGGCTTCTAACCAATGTATCCCTCAGATTCTTTGAGCGTCGAGCTGTCAGAAGGGGTTTCTCTGAGACACATTTTTGTAGAACGGGGTCACTCAACAGAATATTCCAATGTTTGCCAATTATTGTACTTAATTCTTTCCATTGTTTGTTATAGGTGGTGATCAAACGTGGGAATTGTTCCTGCGGTTTCTCCCTCCTTTGTGTGCCCCTCAGTAGATCTTGTCTCTGATAGCCTTTGGCTTTAGCATAGCCATTCTTAATCGCTCTAGAACTATATCCCCTCTCTTTGAATCGTTGTCTTAGATCCATTGATTGCAACTCAAAAGTGTGTTCCTGAGAGCAAATTCTCCTTGCCCTAACATACTGTCCTACTGGAATGCCTCTAATTGTCGATGGAAGATGTGACGAGTCAGCACTCAAAATTAAATTGGTTGATGTTTCTTTACGATAGATATCAGTCGTCAATCTTCCATCGTCTAGAGTTCCAATGGCAATATCCAGGAAATCCACTTTTCTGCCACTTTTATATGTCAATCTTATGTTCTTACTATTAGCATTTAGTCTAGTCATCCAGCTCACCCTGAGACCCCTCCCACACGAACAGCACATCATCGATGTATCTCATCCATCCTTGAATTTTCTCAATGTCCGCGATGGGGTTACTGACAAAGATCTCCCTTTCCCATGCCCCCAAAAACAAATTTGCATATGAGGGGGCACAGGCAGCCCCCATCGCGGTACCCTGTAATTGCAGATGGACTTGACCATCGAATGTGAAGCAGTTATGTGTGAGAACGAAGTCCAAAAGAGTTAGCAGTAACTCAGACATCTCTTGGTCCACATTGCTTGCCCTCAAAAACCATCGAATTGCCTCAATCCCATCGGGGTGTCTGATTGAGGTATACAGCGACTCAACGTCTACCGTTACCAACACAGAATCTCCCGTCAGTTGTATACCATCCAGCCGCTGCAAGGCCTCATTAGTATCCTTAATATAAGAGGGTAAGGACATGGCCAAAGGTTTCAAGTACACATCAAGCATCTTACAGATGGGCTCACATAATCCTTCATTCCCGGAGACAATGGGCCTACCAGGAGGGTCCACAATATTTTTGTGGACCTTCGGTAGGATATAAAACGTGGCTAATCTGGGTTCCATCCTCACCATATGTTTCAAAATCTCCTTATTAATGATACCCTTCTCATATGCCACATATAGGATAGCAACCAGGTCTTTCTTATATTGCACAAGAGGGTTAGATGGATTTGTAGCAATCCGGGTTGTTTAACAATTTTCGAACCTGTCTGATATACATATCTTTAGGCCAGATAACCACGTTTCCCCCTTTATCTGCGGGCTTATATACAACATCGTCCAAGAGTTTAAGTTGATCCAAAGCTAACCTTTCCTCCCTGTTCAGATTGTGATGCCAACTGCGTTTATGGGCAAGTTCCTCTATATCCTTCGTGACCATTCTAGTGAAGATATCCACACTCGGACAGGTACTAAGTGCCGGAAAACTTCTAGATTTACCAAAAATGCCACTCGGAAACTTACCCTTTTCAGCAGGAACATCACTTTCTTTTTGCAGGGATTCCAAGGTCTGTAAGGTTCTTCTTTCTTCTTCAGTGACCGTGTTGATGTCCGCCTTGTAGTGCAATTTCTTAAGAATGACCTTCCTAGCAAAGAGGTGAATATCTTTAATAGTAGTAAACGGATCCATAGGCTGAGAGGGTGAAAAAGTTAGTCCTCTCTGGAGGACTGCAAGTTGACCATCAGTTAAAGAATGTTGAGAAAGATTAATTACCTGATTTTTCTCTTTATGTACCTTCTTACTTCCACTCTCATTCTCAGGCGATGGACGATTCTTCGATTTTCCTGAAATCCTATCGGGTTGTCCGTTTTCTTGTTCATCTTGAGTCGTCACACTCTCTGCATTTGAGGATAAAGATGATATTGAATCCTTACGTGGTACATTCGGGAGATTTGAAGAGTTAGCTGGATTGGATGGATCAGATGGATTTTTTGGAATTTTCTTGAATTGCCAACGATATATCCTATTATTCTCGTAATCACCCACGTCACGTTTGAATTTCTTCATTTTGTTGCCACTTATATCTTGCTCCCATTTTTCCATTTCCTTGTCCATTTCCTTTTTGTAAACCTCCAAGGAATCCTTAGAGAGGCCTTCCTGCAAAATCCTAGACATAGCTTCAATTTCCAAATCAATGCTTTGTAGATTCTTAGTATTATGTTCATTTATAATACGGATGAAAGAAAAGGAGCATGTTGCTGCCGCCTCCATCCATTTTTTTGTCAACTCATCATTGTCAAGGTTAAATGTGGGATATAGCTGTACACGTAGACCCCTCGGTACTATTCGGTTTGATAAGTAATTATCAAGAGAGGTTTTGGTCCACCATAACTTGGTTTTTCTATATAGCGCATTCTTATATTTATACATAAGCTCTTTGTTCACAGTTGACACATCTGGCTGGTTCCAGAAGGAATCAAAGGGTATCTTTAAAATCACAATTTTTTATTATCAAGCTTAAAACCAAATAGCTTAATAGCATCAATAGCAATTTTTTACAAGAATAGAGACAAAGAAGAATGGTATGGGTATGGAGAATTAGATAACAGTATCTTTTACCAAGAGGACAGTGCCTCACAGCATGCTGTAGGGGCCGGAGAGCAACACTCACAGACCTGCAATGTACTTACATCCATTTATGTGTAATGAGATTGCTAACAATGTCTCACAAGTATTGGACATGAACCATAATCCAAACTGTGAGAGTATATAGCCTATAATTCTATCTCAAACATCAAGATTACCTGCACTTACACTATATCCAAACTGGAATTTAAGGCACACATGTGCAAACTCAAACCACAATCCTACACCTTGATATACATTCAAAAATAGGCATATCAACAGAAAAGGTACCTAAAATTGGTCCCCTGTTGAAGTACCAACACCATATTGTAGTTAGGGAGGTTTCTGAGTTCAGCTCGCACACTAGTACACAGTTACCATTGAGACAACAGAGCAAGTAATCAAAAAATCACATAACAGTGTATTACCTACATTAGTGCAGCATAGAGAGTGCTCTTCCGTAGCCCCTATGGCCCCTACGCGTTACGGTCGGAACGACCTTCCTCAGGGGGGTAGATTGTACCAGAATGCGCTAAAACCAAAATTCTCGTTTAGGCCGTAAGGGACTATGCTATTTAGTCTATAGATCCACTTACTCTCAACCTGCCCTAGAGTCCTGCTCAAATTACCGCCCCGTGGACCAAGGGATACTTTGTCAATTCCCACTACCTTGAGGAGACTTGAATTACTTTTATGCATCTGGTAGAAATGTCTAGGAATCGTTTTTAAAGTGGCTGGATTCTCTGCTGACGCCCCTTTTTCAATGTCAATGTCAGCAGAGAATCCAGCCACTTTAAAAACGATTCCTAGACATTTCTACCAGATGCATAAAAGTAATTCAAGTCTCCTCAAGGTAGTGGGAATTGACAAAGTATCCCTTGGTCCACGGGGCGGTAATTTGAGCAGGACTCTAGGGCAGGTTGAGAGTAAGTGGATCTATAGTTTAATTAGCATAGTCCCTTACGGCCTAAACGAGAATTTTGGTTTTAGCGCATTCTTGTGAATTATACATTGTTTTGATGGCTCTATTCTGTTCTCTAAGTTGTTCACTTTGACTGACTGCGGTCTAGATCCGTATGTTTTGTTGTTTTTTAATTGATGTGCTGTTCGTGTGGGAGGGGTCTCAGGGTGAGCTGGATGACTAGACTAAATGCTAATAGTAAGAACATAAGATTGACATATAAAAGTGGCAGAAAAGTGGATTTCCTGGATATTGCCATTGGAACTCTAGACGATGGAAGATTGACGACTGATATCTATCGTAAAGAAACATCAACCAATTTAATTTTGAGTGCTGACTCGTCACATCTTCCATCGACAATTAGAGGCATTCCAGTAGGACAGTATGTTAGGGCAAGGAGAATTTGCTCTCAGGAACACACTTTTGAGTTGCAATCAATGGATCTAAGACAACGATTCAAAGAGAGGGGATATAGTTCTAGAGCGATTAAGAATGGCTATGCTAAAGCCAAAGGCTATCAGAGACAAGATCTACTGAGGGGCACACAAAGGAGGGAGAAACCGCAGGAACAATTCCCACGTTTGATCACCACCTATAACAAACAATGGAAAGAATTAAGTACAATAATTGGCAAACATTGGAATATTCTGTTGAGTGACCCCGTTCTACAAAAATGTGTCTCAGAGAAACCCCTTCTGACAGCTCGACGCTCAAAGAATCTGAGGGATACATTGGTTAGAAGCCACTTTGTTCATAGTACAAGTCATAAGAAGCATTGGCTGGACGTGAGAGGATGTTTTCCCTGTTGTGGTTGTAAAGCCTGCTCCAATATTATTAAGAGCAAGACATTCCACAACTGGGATAATACTCGGACATATGATATGCGTCATCACATTTCGTGCTCTACAGTTGGGGTCATATACATGGCAGAATGTCCGTGTAAAAAAATCTATATTGGGATGACCACCAGAGAATTGCGTGTAAGAACAAGGGTTAACAGAAAGTGCTGGGTTTCATAGATCCACCGCGTGACCTCCAGTGAAGACAAACAGAGTGATGTATAAAACTCTGTTTAATGGGTAATTTGCTACGGTTTCGTGATTTCAGTTATCACTTCATCAGGCATCAGGATGCCTGATGAGTGATAACTGAAATCACGAAACCGGTAGGCAAATTACCCATTAAACAGAGTTTTATACATCACTCTGTTTGTCTTCACTGGAGGTCAGCGCGGTGGATCTATGAAACCCAGCACTTTCTGTTAACCCTTTGGATCCTTACTTTTGCTGGGCACCTGCTGCGACCATAACAGAGAGCGGAGTTAGTTGGTTGTGACTTGCACAACCAAATCAGGTGAGTCCTTCACACTAAAGGGGGCACTGAGGATAATTGTACAAAAGGAAATTACTCTATGTGCGCTCCATTTCCCTTTTTATTGTGTAAGAACAAGGGAACATGTCCTTGACATTGAAAAAGGGGCGTCAGCAGAGAATCCAGCACTTTAAAAACGATTCCTACACATTTCTACCAGATGCATAAAGTAATTCAAGTCTCCTCAAGGTAGTGGGAATTGACAAAGTATCCCTTGGTCCACGGGGCGGTAATTTAAGCAGGACTCTAGGGCAGGTTGAGAGTAAGTGGATCTATAGACTAAATAGCATAGTCCCTTACGGCCTAAACGAGAATTTTGGTTTTAGCGCATTCTTGTGAATTATACATTGTTTTGATGGCTCTATTCTGTTCTCTAAGTTGTTCACTTTGACTGACTGCGGTCTAGATCCGTATGTTTTGTTGTTTTTTAATTGATTTTAACCCACTCTTTTTATTCTGCTTGTAGTGTATTTAATCTATTTATTTCATCAAAACAATGGATCATATCTATTTGGATGTCTGGATATTTATGAAGATGGAAGTGTGGATTGAGAAGAAAAGAAGAATCTGTTTCTATGGCAATTTATTTGTGTTTAGTTGCACCTATTGCACATTATGCATATTGTTATTCATTACTTGATCTTTTTAATCACTAAAATAAGAGTACATCTGGTTGTTTGTGTACTGTATAATATATATATATATGTTTATGCACTTGTCACTTTAATTGATGTATCCAGGTTACAATGTAATGTAGGTGATAGTAATTGTCTTTTATTCTACATATTTGCATATGCACTTTATGGTATTTATCCTTCTATCTATAATGAGCCTTTAGTCACACTTCTGTTTTGTGAGTTTTCTCACTTTCTCTCTCTCTCCCCCCTCCCATCTTTTTTCTGTACTTGTAACTTAGCTCCAACTCGGCACCTCCCACTCCTCCTCTGAGCGCTTTGATCGTGTGCTCCCTCTAGACGCGCACGCTTCCTGTCACTAGGCTCGCGGGCGGATGCGGCGTCATGACGACGCTTCTGAAGCTTGCGATCCAAAGACCGGAGGCGTGCGTGATCATGTGAGGAGGGCTGTCACGTGATTCACAGCGCCAGGCAGGGGGGAGGAGTGTGAGGAACGCCCTTTATGGAGCGTAATCGCCATTATGCTCCCAGACACCGATATAAAAGGCTGCAGCTATAGTTTGCAGCTGGCAGCTGGTACAATCTACCCCCTGAGGAAGGTCGTTCCGACCGTAACGCGTAGGGGCCATAGGGGCTACGGAAGAGCACTCTCTATGCTGCACTAATGTAGGTAATACACTGTTATGTGATTTTTTGATTACTTGCTCTGTTGTCTCAATGGTAACTGTGTACTAGTGTGCGAGCTGAACTCAGAAACCTCCCTAACTACAATATGGTGTTGGTACTTCAACAGGGGACCAATTTTAGGTACCTTTTCTGTTGATATGCCTATTTTTGAATGTATATCAAGGTGTAGGATTGTGGTTTGAGTTTGCACATGTGTGCCTTAAATTCCAGTTTGGATATAGTGTAAGTGCAGGTAATCTTGATGTTTGAGATAGAATTATAGGCTATATACTCTCACAGTTTGGATTATGGTTCATGTCCAATACTTGTGAGACATTGTTAGCAATCTCATTACACATAAATGGATGTAAGTACATTGCAGATCTGTGAGTGTTGCTCTCCGGCCCCTACAGCATGCTGTGAAGCACTGTCCTCTTGGTAAAAGATACTGTTATCTAATTCTCCATACCCATACCATTCTTCTTTGTCTCTATTCTTGTAAAAAATTGCTATTGATGCTATTAAGCTATTTGGTTTTAAGCTTGATAATAAAAAATTGTGATTTTAAAGATACCCTTTGATTCCTTCTGGAATTTGTTTGATTTGGTAACGTAGTCAGGGTGGACTATATGTATGGACATGTGATTAATACCTTCTGCAAATAGCCCAAAAATATCTGATTTAAAAGGAGTCTAACTATTAATTATTAGGGATAGAGTAGAGTAGGTCCCACCAGATGTAAGGCTACCTTCCCGTGGTTGGTGGGGAAACATGTACTGGCTAAATCATAGATTATTAACATTCATATATAAATTGAATATACGTAATCTGTACAAAACATCGGTGCCAGTATCTGTACGAAAAGCCTTGCCTTAGAATCATGACATGTACTACACTGACATATACCATACAAACATTGGTAGTTGATAGATATCATGTCTTATGTGCATTATTGTCAAATTTGAATGAATAATGTATATATGCATGCTAGACTCCCGATTCTTTAGAATCGGCCCGCCATCTTAGACATATAATGGACGACTTTGAGTTTCACATTTACTGATGAAAGTGAGGTGCTATTCTCATTGGTCGCCGGCAGCACACAGCCACCAAT
Organism: Allobates femoralis; assembly: GCA_033576535.1. Classification (NCBI taxonomy): domain Eukaryota; kingdom Metazoa; phylum Chordata; class Amphibia; order Anura; family Aromobatidae; genus Allobates; species Allobates femoralis. The sequence goes on from JARQOC010000011.1 coordinate 126,075,052, forward strand.
GAGAATAGCGCCTCACTTACAGTGGTAAATGTGAAACTCAAAATATTTAATGTATTTGAAGTATGGCGCCATACAGCGCGGCGCTCTTCTGATTGGTTGCCGCCTTCAGCGCGCCGAACAATCGAAATAGCGGTGGCTGCTATGCCGCCATATTTAAAATATACTGAGTAATCTATACACAGATTCTAGAATCCCGATGCAATCGCATCGGGCTCACAGCTAGTATTATATAAACCCTTAAATGTCTGGTGGAATACGGCAGCGCTGTGTTTAACCTTTCATCCTCCCTACTTTAATTTTCTGAGATAATGACTCTTGGGCTTTCATTGGCTGTAAGCATAATCATCAACATTAACATAAATAATCACATGAAATAGATCCCTCTGTGTGTAATGACTCTATATAATATATGTGTGTCCCTTTATGTATTGAATTACTAAAATAGTCATTTTTTGATAGTTTTCTAATTCATTGAGATGCACCTGCATCAGTGCACCCTCTTTACATATTCATACACACGCACTCAACCATGCACCCAGTCATGCACAAATGCACTCAGCCATGGACACATGCACCCAGACATGCACACAGTGATCCACCCCCCAGCCATGCACACATGCACTCAGCCATGCACACATGCACCCATACATGCACGCAGCCCCACACTCAGTCATGCACAAATGCACTCAGCCATGGACACATGCACCCAGACATGCACACAGCGATCCACCCAGCCATGCACACATGCACTCAGGCATGCACACATGCACCCATACATGCACTTAGCCCCACACTCAGTCATGCACAAATGCACTCAGCCATGGACACATGCACCCAGACATGCACACAGCGATCCACCCAGCCATGCACACATGCTCTCAGCCACGCATGCAACCCCGCACTCAGTCATGCACAAATGCACTCAGCCATGGACACATGCACCCAGCCATGAACACATGCACCCAGTCATGCACCCAGTCATGCACACACACAGCACCGTATTCATTCATGCACAAATGCACTCAGCCATGGACACATGCACCCGGTCATGAACACATGCACCCAGTCATGCACCCAGCCATGCACATATGAACTCAGCCATGAACAAATACACCCGGTCATGCACTCAGACATGCACACACACAGCCCCAGATTCAGTCATGCACAAATGCACTCAGCCATGGACACATGCACCCAGCCATGAACACATGCACCCAGTCATGCACCCAGACATGCACACACACAGCCCCGCATTCAGTCATGCACAAATGCATTCAGCCATAGACACATGCACCCGGTCATGAACACATGCACCCAGTCATGCACCCAGACATGCACACACACAGCCCCACACTCAGTCATGCACAAATGCACCCAGCCATGCACACACATGCACACAGCGATCCACTCAGCCATGCACACATGTACTCAGCCATAGAGACAAATCAAGGCTACTTTTAGAGGAGAAACAGACATGCTCAGACATGCATGTGAGGGCGGAATGGATGACTTCAACTTTGCAGACTGGCCTCGCACAGAGCTCGGTCTGGGAAGAGTCACACTGTCGGCCCAGCTCATAAACAGAGGTACAGACAGTGCTGGCCATCAGAAGAACAAGCAGGCCATCCTGCAGCTACGAACAGCTGCTGGGGGAGCTACGTTTGCAGGCAGGGACCGGCACACACCACCAGCAGCCACCCAGCCTCACAGAATGGCGCCTCTCTTCAAGCGTTCCACTCTGGAGGGTTAGAGGAGTGTCACATACAACTAAGTAAGCAGGCCTCTGGACCCGGAAGCAGCTTAGTTGAAGGTAAATCACCCGGCTGCAGCCGCTGGGTGCATTCTTAGATCACTGGCAGCAGCTGCACCCAAAATTAGCCACGGCCGGCAGCCTGAAGCTGAGTGACCGGCCAGTGGCCCGGGGGGCAAATGCCTCCCTGCCCCCTGGCCCAGTTCCGCCCCTGGTACTGTCCATAAAGGCAGTCCACACTAGCTTCGGGCAGTGGCGGACATATATGCAGTGCAGCTGCACCGTGGCCCTGAAAGGAAGGGTTCCCAAAAGCTGCTGAAACATCTTGTTGTATTACAAAGCCAGCGTCAGCAGCAACAATAAAGAGAGGAGGGGCCCATATCCGAGTCATTTGCAGACAGAGTGTAGCGGCTCTCATTAGGCTATTTTGACATTTTAAATAAAGTTTCTTTTATTTGTAACCTTCCATAGCGGCGGCTTTCAGTACCCAGCTCTCCTCCTCTGTGACTCCAAATATCCCCACTGTTCCTGAATCATACTGTGACTGTTATAACAATAACGTGTATTATAACAGAGTCTTAAAAATCAAAAATTACAAAAACCAACAAAAACGGTGAAAAACGGGTAAAGCAGTCCGTACGGCGCTAGTCCATCCACCACGGGCTGTAAAAGGAGTTCTCGCCACACCCAGTCCTGCGGCTATGGTTCATTTTTAAATTGTCCAAGCAAATTTGACAGTTCTTACAGTAAAGTCACTGTAGGCTCAATACTTTTAACGGTTACAAGTTCAAGTTGCAATAAATTATTCAAATATCAAACACATTTACATTCCCTATTTTTCCTATGGGCGTCTCAGCTTAAAAGTCTTGGTTTCTCTCTCTACCCCAGGAACTTTCTTTTCCTAACTTAATATTCATGGGGATTAGTCCAGTTCCTCCACCATTCTGTACACTAATATTCACATGTCATTTACATTCAAGTCTCATATATACATTTTACTTTTTACCTGAGTGGTCCCTGCCCAAGGTTACCACGGGTTGATCTGCGTAGTACTGGTGTATGTGCAGGCTGTGCACTAGTGTCTACTTCTAGTGTTGTGCGTGCACTATACACTATTCTGCATGTAGATCTATGCAACACTGGTATGCCTGAGCTTCTTCTTGGTCTTACTACAGGACTGGCAGGTTCACCGATTGCAGGTTCCTCTACCTCTGCTACAACGGGTGGTTCTTGCTGCTGAAACTTCAGAACTCTTTACAAGATTCTTCCAGTCCTCCTTGTTCTTCCACTGGTTGCAGAAAGGTGATTACAGGTACTATTATGGCTCCTTCACATTGAGGCCAGACTTCAGGAAAATCTCCAAGTACTGTATGAGTCACTTTTTCTTTGTGTTCTTGTGGTTGAGGTATACAGGGATCTTCTTCTTTTAGTTTCAATTGTTCTGGACATTTGTTAAGGTGATCTCTCGATACTATTGCAGTTGTCCTACCTTCGTTTTTACTGATTACGCATGTTTTTCTGTTCTCAAAGTTCAAATTTAGCACTGTGTAGGGCTCTGCTTCCCATTGGTCATCAAGTTTATGGGTTCTTCTTTTTCTTTTGAGTAGCAATTCTCCAGGTGTTAAGGGAGCAGCTTGTGCATTTTTATAATAACTTTTCTCTTGCTTTTTTCTGATCTGGTTAAGGCTGTTCTCCACACATGCTTGTACTCTCCTGTACTGTTCTTTGCGGTTGGAGTCCCAATTAGCATCAGGTGAATCAGTTTCAGGTACCATAATTCCCATTTTGAGATCAACTGGTAATTTTCCAGGTCTTGCTCGCATTAGATATGCTGGTGTGCAATTAGTGGAGCTTATGGGTATGTTGTTATACATATCCACTAAGTCAGGTAACTTCTCTGGTCACTGATTTCTTTCTTCCAAAGGCAGAGTTTTTAACAAGTCTATGACTACGTTGTTCATTTTCTCGCACATACCATTGGTTTGTGGATGGTAGGGCATGGTTCGGATTTTCTTGCACCCATATAAATGGCAAAACTCTCAAAATATCTCAGTTTCAAACGCAGAACCTTGATCAGTCAATACCTGCTTCGGATACCTGTGTGGTCTACAGAAATAGGCTTGAAAAGTTTTTGCTGCAGTTTTCGCTGTTAAGTCTTTTACTAGAGCTACCACTAGGAATCTTGAATAGTAGTCCAGCATTGTTAAGGCATAGGCATAGCCTGATCTGCTTGGCATTAGCTTCATGTGATCCAGGGCTACTATCTCGAGTGGTTGTTTTGTTATGATTGGCTGTAGTGGTGCTCTTTGGGTGTGACGGTCTTTTCTTCTTAAGTTGCATGGTTCACAGTGTCTACACCATCTCGCTATGGCGCCTCTCGTTTCAACCCAGTAGAATCTTTCACGTAACAGCATCTCAAGCTTTTTCCATCCGAAGTGTCCTGCTCCATCATGGTATGCTTCCATCACCACCTGGACATCTCTCTTTGGTACCACTATCTGTCACACCATCTCGTGGGTTCAAGGGTTCAAGGGTTTATGTATCATCGGCACAGCTTTCTCTGGTAGATGAACAACCTCCCCTCTCTTTCCACAGGTGTTGCGCCTCAGGTGATGCACCTGGGCTAAGACGTGAGTTCTCTCAGGTTATCAGCTCTTTGACTAAGCTGACAGCCGGGTCACTGTCTTGTGTCTCTTTCCACTCACGGTGAGATAACAGGTTTAGCGTCGTCTCATGACGTTTCTGGCAGGTTTGCTGACACTGGGATACACCGTGGCGATGGAAGGCGGGTAGCTCTATTTCTTCTAGCTCATCCACATCATCTCCCACGACTGGTAAGTGAGGCATCCTCGACAAAGCATCAACATTGGCATTTTTATGGCCTGCCTGGTACTTGATGGTGAAGTTGTAGTTTGACAACCAACCATCCAGCGTTGCTCCGTTGCACCTAACTTCGCAGTATCCAGGTGTGTAAGAGGATTGTTGTCCATGAAGACAGTGAACTTCACAGCCGCCAGGTAATGCTTGAACCATTCCATGATAGCCCAGACCAAGGCCAGGAATTCCAGCTTTAACTGAGCTGTAGTTCTCGGGGCTTCTTTCCGTAGGACGGAGCTTCCTGCTAGCATAGGCAATCACATGCTCCTTGCCATACTGCTTCTGCGACAAGACAGCTCCTAACCCCGTGTTGCTGGCATCGGTGTACAACAAGAATGGTGAGTTGTAGTCAGGATAGACCAGGAGACCTGCCAATACCCACTAGTAAGATCTAGGGTTGAAAAGTAATTAGCAGGGGAGATCCAAGATGGCCGCGGACCTAGGAGGCTGTGTGATACACAGCTCCTGCTAAAGACACCAGGATCCACGGCATCCTACTCAGGAGGCACCTTAAATCTGCCTGAAAATACCATCCCTGCCTAGCTGACACCCCTGGGACACAGCAGCGGGGAGAGTATCTCCCAGAGAGATCTGATTGCGCTCCCCCGGGCGAGACAGGTTGGTCCCCCAGAATCAGGGACACGAGGCCCTGAACACCATCGGCCCACCGTCACACCATCAGTTGGCGCCCGCCACCGGACGCTACGGCCCCTGGAACCCGGATTGTCTGCCCTGCGCGGCTGAGCGACGGTGCCGCTCATTGCTCGGAGGGGGAGAGAGAGGTGACGCGGCGAGACACGTGCAGACCGGAGGAGGCAGCAGGGGAGACGGAGGCCCGCCACCGCCGGATCTACTAATATCAACATCAGGTGATACCGGGGCTTTGGGGAGACAGGCAGAAGACGGGGGCTTGGAGAACCGCAGATAGGCACTGGGAGACTGAGAGGAGAGAGGAGCAGCCCGGCCGCCATTATAGGCTGCTGAGGCAGGCCCTGCACACTACAGCTTCAGCAGTGCTGACCCTGAGGCATACACCCAGATGCTGAAGTAAAAGAGCAAGTGATCCCACACACATTCAGTGCCCAGGGTGAATAACTAGTACCCCCGGCCTCGGGACACTTCTGCTGCGGTGGGGGCGCCCCTACCCCTGAGGAGGAACGCTCTGAGCCCTGTAGTTACATATAAAGATCTTCCCTGCAAATTCATTATACACAGGGATAGAGAAGAACTAATCTCTCTGGCAGAAGATATACCTCCAACCTTATTCTCCTAACACCTGGAGCTATCCACCTAAGCCCCAGTAGGATCTCTAAAGACACTCTCACTCTGGGTTAACCCTATGTTTCCTATTTCACATAAAGACATGCTGATCTGCTAAGAAACCAGCAGGGGGTGTGGAACCCACCAAAAGCAAGGCCTAATTTCGTACACACTATTTCGTCATAATATGGGGAAAACGACCGTAAAAACCCCTAAGACTGTTCCTAAGGCGTCCAAGTCAATCACACAAGCAGACGTTGATCAATTTCTACGCAAACAGAACGAGTCCTCTGGTGCCCAGAAACCAAGCAAACAACCCGCTCTCTCATATGCTGACGACTCGGACTCAGATATGGAGTGTGAATCTGACACTAGCACCAAAACAAAAGACGCTTTGTTCTCTAGATCATTCTTGAAACGAATTCTAGCCAAAGCTCTAGAATCTATAGGGCGTGATATAGCAGATATTAAGCAGGACCTGACCCTCCAAGGCTACAGACTTGAATCCCTTGAAAATGCACAGGGACCACTAATCCACTATTCCAACTCCCTATTAGAATGCCTGGTGACCTACGAGCAGCAACTTCACCAAGTCCATTCTACCCTTGAGGATCACGAGAACAGGGAGCGCCGCAACAACATCCGAATCAAAGGCCTCCCTGAGTCGGTGGCATTCGAAGCTTTAGGCAAAGCAACTCTAGAAATATTCAAGTCAGTACTAAGAGAGGAAGATCCACATGATATTGAGCTGGTCCGAGTGCATCGTACCCTCCGCCCTAAACCGGCACCTGGGGACACCCCCCCCCCCGAGATGTACTGTGTAGATTTCTGGACTATCGAACAAAAGACCTGGTGCTACGCAGAGCTAGAGAGACTAATGACATTACTTATGCAGACTCCAAAATCCTACTTTAACCAAGATCTATCGGCAATAACCCTAAGAAAACGTCGCCTCCTAAAGCTATTCACAGGAGCAGTCTTAGCCGAAGGTCATAAGTTTCGTTGGCTTTTCCCTTCGGCATTCACATAACGGCCGGAGAGAGATCTATAATTGCCAGATCTTCGACTGACATTAAAGCGGCATGCACCTCTTTAGATATTGTTCAGGAATCCTATCCGGACTTAGAGTCTTTCCATGCAGCATCGCTACTTTAAGCGCTCCCGACTCCGCAGCCCTGGCAACAAGCGATGACTCCGAAATCCCAGCGCTCTAAGAGGAGAACAGTGAAATCCCCATCATCGAAAGGCCCAGAAGATGCCACCTGAGTGGATTTATTTTTCTAATTGTTCATTAAGAACCTACACATATGTCCACTCAACATGGCTTCTCTGGACAAGTGTACCTTTTCTTCATTATCGCACCCTTTTTATGTGACTATAGATATATACTGAAGTTTTACTCACTTACATGCTGTTTTTACAGAACTACCCCCTTATGATAGGTCCCAGCGCACAATATTGGTCTAATAGTTCGGCTAGATTGCTAGTGTTTATCTATTAAGGGCCCTAACCCATCCTTCTTGCCTTATACCCTCCTATCCCTACCATCCACCCCTGCCCTCACTCTCCCTCCACCTTAACCCGAACCAATTTCACCTTTCCCAATTCTACTTACCCCCTCCCCCCTTAATTCCTTATACCTCCCTTCCACTTCCCATTCTTCTATACCTCCACCATATGCCCGCCCCAACCTACCCTTATTTGAAACACTCAGCTTTATATTGACGCCGTAATCTATATGCCTGCTGGGCCTAAATTGCAAACTTAAGAGAAAATAGATTAAGATTGACGTTTTTTTTTTTAATTTTTTTTATGATACTGACACTTAGATAACATTAGAGGAACCACCCCCCCTGAGCTGGCGAATTGCGGTTCTGTTGTCCACAGTAATGGGAAATGTTAGCCCTAGAAGAATACTGTTTTTTGACAAGTTAATGTTTATCTTTTTTTTTTCTTTCTACCCTCAATACACTTTTGTCTCCCCCCTTGCTTTCTCTCTTTCCCTTCAACCCTACTTTCCCCTATCCTATCAGGCAAGACCGACTCCCTTCTCAAAGCACTATTCAACAAACAAGCAATTCGAGAGACAATGGCTGATGGTAAAGTATTAACCTATACATCTCTTAATACACACGGCTTTAACTCACCAGGCACCAGAAACCCAACACTGCATGCTCTTAAAAAACAAGGGACTGATGTCCTATTTGTCCAAGAAACCCACTTCAAACCAAATAGGATCCCCAATTTCGAGAAATCAGTGTCTGATAGATGGTATCACTCTACATCCACCCAAACCGGGGCTAGAGGCGTATCAATAGCGCTCAAAAAGAATATACAATTTCAACTACGGGAGTCCTTGGTGGACCCGGAAGGCAGATATATTCTGATTAAAGGCCTACTAAATGGCACACTAGTAACACTTGGTAGCCTCTATGCCCCGAATAAAAAAGTACTGAAATGGATACTGGCTATAATGAAAAAAGTGGAGAGATTTCGAGAGGGTCTGTTTGTCATAGGTGGCAATTTAAACATTGCTCTAGAGCCCTTATTAGATACTACCAAACAAAAGAGCTCCATCTCTGGTAAAGACTTAATCAGGGTACGTACATGCTTACAGTCCATGCAATTGATAGATACATGGCGTTATATGAACCCGACATCTCGGGATTATACATATTATTCTAACCCGCATAGGTCTTACCATAGATTGGACTATATCTTTGTGTCTAGGAGAGCGCTACCGAATGTACACTCGTCCGAGATAAAACCTAGCATCTTTTCAGACCATTCGGCGGTGTTAATGTCGATTTCCACCACTAAACACCGCTCATCATGCAGGTCATGGCAATTAAACGAAACAATACTAGACTCCCCCGATATGAAAAAACGCCTTGTAGATAAACTCCAAGAATATTTTAAAGACAACCAAACGCCTGATATAATCATTCAATCCTTGTGGAAGGCCCACAAGTCTGTGATCCGAGGGGAACTGATATCAATGGCGTCCTTTCTTAATGAGAGACGGCATTCAGAAACCCAACAACTCTATGATGAGATTGCAGACCTGGAGCTACAACACAAAAAATATCAAGATCCTGATACACTAACCACATTAACGTCTAAACGGATGCGATTGAAGGATCTAAATAACACATCCTCAGCGAAACAATATAGAAAGTGGAAAACTAAAATGTATGCTCATGGCGAGAAGGCCTCCAAATTCATGCTCTCTTATTTACGTAAACAGCAGACACGCACGCAAATACATTCGATCAAAAATGACAGAGGGGTTAACTCGCAAGATCAAGCTCACATTGAGTAAGCCTTCCTTGACTATTGTACACACTTATATAACTTACTCCCTAATGACTCTGCCAATGTTGTCCATCAGGAGCCGGAACGCAGGGGCCTTCTTGAAGGGCCTGCAACTTCCGACCCTTTCTGAAACGGATCAACAAACACTATTACAACCCTTTACGCTCCAGGAACTTCAGTCCACTCTGTCACGCTGCCCTAGGGGAAAAGCGCCCGGTCCTGATGGATTCTCTGCTTTATATTATAAAACTTTCTCCTCTCTGCTCCTACCACACCTTCTGACATTATGCAATGCAACGCTGGCGGGCCATCCGCTGCCTGGTCAGATGCTTGAAGCTAGGATTTCGTTGATCCACAAGGAGGGTAAGGACCCAACCCTGTGTAGCAGTTACAGGCCTATATCTCTGTTAAGTGTAGACTTGAAGCTTATGGCCGGAATGATTGCTCACAGGTTGGCGAGTTTTTGCCACACTTGATTTTAACGAATCAAATGGGATTTGTAAGGGGCAGAGAGGGGAAAGATAATGCCCACAAAGTCTTACACTTAATACAATATGCAAAAACGCGCAATCTCCCACTGGTTCTTTTAGGCACTGATGCAGAGAAAGCGTTTGACAGAGTGGACTGGACCTTCTTAAAAGAAGTTCTAATGAGATTTAAATTGCCCGCGGCCTTAATTGCATCTATCATGGCGATGTACCCACGGCACAGATTAAAATTAACGACTCTATAACATCGACGATTCCTAATGGTAACGGAACCAGACAGGGATGCCCATTGTCTCCATTACTGTTCGTGTTGGCAATGGAGCCTCTCCTGATGGCGATTCAGAGTAACCATGATATAGACGGCATCACGATAGCTGGGGAACAATTCAAAACTGCAGCATTCGCAGATGACCTCTTGGTGTTTCTGACAAACCCCATGAGGGGACTCCATGCTCTAATGGGCCTGATGGACCAATATGGCAGCCTGTCCAACTTCAAAATAAATGTTTCAAAATCTGAAGCACTGGGGATACAGATTAAACCAGTTACTCTCCAAAAATTGAAAACCCTATACCCTTTATCCTGGCCTAAACAATATATCACCTATCTGGGAGTGAAGATAAGCGGGAACCACAGTGATTTATTTAAATTAAACATTCTTCCTCTCCTTGCATCCACGACTATCCTTATTCAAAATTGGAGAGACACATATCTCTCGTAGATGGGGAGGAAAAATATGCTGAAAAGCCTGATATTACCCAAATTTAACTACCTCTTCCAAATGCTACCTATAGCCATTCCGACTAGCTTTCTTACCAAGGTGAATTCACTTTTTACCAGATATATGTGGAAAAGCAGAAAACCTCGCATATCACTTCGTACATTGTCACTTCCCAGACACCTTGGTGGCATGGGGGCTCCAGATATTAAACTATATTATAGAGCAGCACACATTTCTAGAACAGTGGACATGGTTAGGGGATCTAGAGATAAACAATGGTTGAAAGTTGAAGATGCCCTAGCACCCTATAGCCTTAGGTCACTCTTACTCATTCATTCCAACGTGAAACAAAATATACCCTTTCTGAACCCTTTTACCAGGTCCACTCTGAAGATATGGCGAAAAGACGTGAAACATTTAATGCCACCTCTTACCCCATTGGCAAGTCTTAATGACTTGCTCGCTCACTTAGAGACAAAATGAGATACAAACCTAGGATCATACCGTGAGCAATACATGCACCCCGTGGACCAATTACATCAAGATGGAGCCATTGTGTCTTTTACAGACTTACGAACAGTACCTGGCTTCTCTGACTTAAATTTTATTCAATATAATGCACTTCGACATATTCTCCACCCACTTCTGAAAAAATCAGACCTTACTAGAGGACTGACTTAGTTCGAGAATCTCTGTGCTGCGGTGAAGAAACCGAAACAGATATTCTCCAAAATTTACCCAATATTGTTGACTGACGAAACCAATCCCAAGAGGGCATTCATAGCGCACTGGGAAAGAGATCTGGGATATAAATTTTCACCCTCACAGATAGATACATCTATTCCCATTCCCATGGTCCGACACAGTGCATAAGAGCTCAGGAATCCTCATTTAAGGTTGTTACGAGATGGTATCATACCCCGGACCAAGTCCGACTATGGGACATTAACCACTCCTCCGAATGTTAGAGATGTGGAGCTGAAGAAGCCACTTGCTTACATATGTGGTGGAGCTGCCCGACACTGACATTGTTTTGGAAAAGGGTGGAGAAACTCATTGAGGCAATCATAGGTAGATCACTTCGTCTAGGGCCGGAGGAGACCTTGCTTCATTTCCCGCTATGGCCCGATCATAAATTGTATTCTCTCCTAGCACAACAAATATTGAGTGCAGCAAAGCTATTGATGCCGTTGCACTGGAAATCACGCGAAATACCTACTTTGTCTCAATTGGAAGGGAAAATCCACTCTCTATATCATGTGGCCGAAATAGTGGCCTCAGTGAATAACACCACCTCCACCCATCTAAATGCCTGGCAACCATGGATGTCCTACCTCTATAGGACAAGATAGGGACTATACCTAGCTACCCTTACCTTTATTGATCAACAGTACCTGATATTTTCCCTTCCCCCCCCACCCCTTCCTCTACTAACTTCTTTCTCCCCCACTTTCTTTTTCTATCCTTTTTTCTCTGACATAATCTAGTCTACCCTTAAGTGTACATATTAATATTTGACTCAATAGATTAATGTGAATGGAGCTATTACGGTGAAACAGACTACAATCCTTGGCAAATCTACAGAGCACCCCACTTGAACGCTTTCCGGCTCCCCTGGCTGAAGAACTATACCTCTTTAACACCTATCCTAACATATTTTGCCATAATGGATTCTTTGATATCGCTCGGCTGGACAAAACACCGATTCTAATAAACGCACCGTTTTTCCCCTGGAACTTAAGCTCTGTTCGCATTGTTCACACTGTTCATACATTGTTCACACTGCATTGATGTTTTTCTTTTGCAAAAAAATAATAAAAAGAATTTTGAAAAGAAAAGAAAAGTAATTTGCAGTCTTTAATGCAGCAAGTGACTCTTGTATGCAGGGTAACGGGTAAGCATCTTTACGTGTTATGCGATTTATTTGTCTGTAATCTACATTCTCATACTGCCATCTTTCTTTTTAACTAGGACTAATGGAGCTGCCCAGGGCCTGCAACTATCTCTTATGACCCCTGGGTCTTTCATGTCCTGCAACATTTCCTTGGGACGTTGATAATGAGCTGGTGGTACAGGCCTATATCGCTCTTTAATAGATGGATGGTCACCTGTGGGTACATGGTGGTGTACTGTACCCGTTTATCTTCCCAAAATCAAGTGGGTGCTTACTAAAGACCCATTCGTATTCTTGGACTACCCGATAGACACCGTGCTTCTGGTGGGATGGAGTGGAATCAGTACCTATATGTAGCTCATGACACCACTCCTCCAGCTGTCCCTTGGAACTGAGTCTGGCGGGATCAAGGATTTCATTGTGAGTATGGAGAGAGAAAGTTTGACAAGGGTGGAATATCTGGGCAGTTTGACCTCTTCCTCTCCACAGTTTAATATGCGGACGGGTACCCTTCCCTTGCGTACATCAACCACCCCCTGGATGTCAGGATTGTTAGGCCTACTTTCTAAACACATGGACTCTACCACTGCCTGGTAATCCCGTTCCCTGAGACCTATTGTTGCCTGACACCAAATCATCATTCCACTCTTTGGGGGTACCACAATGGGAATCGGGTCTGTTACTTGCGCAGGAGGGTGTCACGGTGTAGTGAAAATGCTGATGAGCGAATGGCAGTTATGGGCAGGGTGACCAGGGAAGACTAGTCTGACCCTAGTCTAGGAACCCTGAATGGCCCTGATCCCGAAGGTATCTCTAAAGGTGAGAAGGTTCGGGCCTCCACCAGCCCTGTGCTATTCCCCCCTCACCTCCCTCCACAAAACTGGGATACAGCAACTCCAAAGGAAAGGACTTCAGCAACACAAACACATAGGTCAGCACAGCACGGCTTCCAGGCATAGAGTGAAACTCTATCAGCAGCACCACCTGGTGGAAGGAGAGGCTACTTAAAGGCTAGGGGGAGGGGAGAGAGGAGTTCAGGTGAGTCACACATTAACCCCTCAACCAGCAGTTAAACCTAATAGTGAATGCAGTTCTGGAGCACAACACAGGAGGCCAGGACCTTCACAATTATCAACCATGCAGCTCTTAAAGACAAACATACACAGCAGCATCCAGCAATGTCAGCACCATCTAAGCGCGTGACAGTACCCCCTCTTTTAAGAGAGGCCTCCGGACTCGACTACGGCACATCCGAAAGAAGTCCACCTCCCCTGAGTGACGAGATATGAAAGACATTACAGGTTGCCAAACCTGGGAGTAGGTCAAGGTGGTACAGCACAGGATTACAAATGGCCGATATTCGAAATGGTCCTGCAACCCCAGAACCAGGAGCCCCAGAAGCACACCTCCACCTGACGTGTTTGGACAACACCCACACATACTCATTAACTGACAGGTCTGGACCTGCATGTTTATTTCTAAATCTGCGGTCACAGTTAGAGGGCAGACATCCAGGATGGAAAACTGTAGCAGCGTCCCCCTGGGGCTAGGGCTCCCTCCCCTGGAGTGCACAGCAGGAACCACTGCCCCTCCCTTGCTACTCCTCCTGAAACGACGCCTAGACCCACCATTAATCTGAGGCGTAGTCTGGACTCCACCCCCTCTTCCCGACTCACTCCCATTCACTTCTGGACGTGGGGTAGGTGTCGGTTCAACCTGTACGGTAGAAATAGTTGTAGCGAGGCAATTGCACAGAAAGCCCCCCAAGTTACAATCTTTCTGGCCCGCCAGTCAATTACTGGGTTGTGTTTCTCCAGCCAGGGAAGGCCCAATACAACGGGAGTGGGCAGGTTCTCCAAGAGGTGACAGGACAGAACCTCCTGGTGGAGAGTTCCAATGCTCAAGTTCACATTAAGCACCACTTGGGAGAGGACCTTCTGGCTGAGTGGAACTGAGTCGATCGAGGCGATGGGAATGGGTCTCACTAAAGCACTGCTGGTGAGACCATGAGCCTGAGCAAAGCAAGAATCCATCAAATTAACCTCGCTCCGCTATCGACCAGAACTGGCACGTCTTGGTTTTACCATCCACCGCCACCTTGGCAGACAGTGAGACTTAGCGAGGAAGGAAAGATAAACTCTCTGGTCGTCTCCTTCTGAACGGCCCGAGGCTGCTTCTGTGACTAGGGGGAGGGGAGTTCAGGTGAGTCACACATTAACCTCTCAACCAGCAGTTGAACCTAATAGTGAATGCAGTTCTGAAGCAAAACACAGGAGACCAGGACCTTCACAACTATCAACCATGCAGCTTTTAAAGACAAACATACACTGCAGCATCCAGCAATGTCAGCGCCATCTAAGCGAGTGACAGAGGGCTCTTATCTCCTTCTGTAGAACTCTCCGCTGCCCGGCATTGGCAGTGTCTGCAATCTGTCGGAGTAAAAACAACACTTCATCCAGACAATTTCCAATCACATTTGTACCAAGTATGATATGCGGGTCCCTGTCATTAGGTTTTGTTTTAACCACAATAAGTCATTGGCCCTTTAACTCCACCCTCCCCACTTTTATTGATAACCTCGCTAACCCCTACTAGTTCAATTGGTAACCCATTTGAAGCATAAATAGTGAGGTTAGGATCTGGAGGAGTAAGTTTATCATCTGACCAGAACCTTTTGTAAAGGATATGTGGTATTGTAGTAACTTGCAAGCCAGTGTCCAGCAGTGCAGGAGCGGGAATGCCTTCTAGTGTGATGGACAGGTACGGCCGTCCTCCCACATATCTATCACACCAATATGGAGGTCCTGGTTGATCTATTCCTGGGGGTTGTCCCTCGGCCCCAGGGACTGCTGGTTTAAAGTGTACTCACATGTTTACAGTTGACCAGGATCCTGGAGACATGTGAGTGAACCACTCCCCTTCCCCTTCCTCAAATTCATTAAAGTGCACTGCCTGGCTAAGTCCAGAATTTTCCCAGGGACAATGTGTTGTCGGTCCGCGCTGCCACAAATCACTGAATCAAAAGTTCACTCTATATATTTATTTGGATCCATCCAACGCGTTTCGGAGCCTGCTATGCTCCTTCATCAGGGAGTGTATCACTCCCTGATGAAGGAGCATAGTAGGCTCCAAAACGCGTTGGATGGATCCAAATAAGTGTATAGAGTGAACTTTTGATTCAGTGATTTGTGGCAGCGCGGACCGACGACACATTGTCCCTGGGAAAATTCTGGAATTTCACCATATAGCACGTGGAGGTGTGGGTCCAGCAGCAGCTGCCATTACATGTTTTTCATACTGGTTGTGTGTCACACAACTAGACCAGGTGAGCAGTGTTCATTACGGCTCTTAAGCCGCTGATTGTTAAAAAGATAAGACCCTATCTGCGCTTGCTTCCTTCTTTTAGTTTATCTGCCTGGCTAAGTGGCTCTTTATGTTGCAACAGCGACAGATGGGTTTTCCTGTAGAGCTGTAACGATCGTTGGTCCTCCCACAAAGCGACATACTCTTCTTCCCTCTCATCCATGGGACGTCCTCTGGGCTGTCGGCGAACTGGATCTTCTCTAATGTTTGGTCTCTGGCTTGAGCTGTAGAGCCTTTAACACCATGGCCATGTCCTAATTTAGCCCGCGCCGAGGTGCACCAGCTATCAGAGTCACCAGGGGTCACAGCCTGCATATTGACCTCAGTGGATGGGGAGGAAGGAGGTGTCACTTGTTGAGGAGAGGTGCTGGCTTGCCACTGCTGAGGTGCAGGATCTGAAGTTGTCAGGGGTTGCAGTGCTTTGATGGTACTTCAGGACGGCAAAGTCTGCATCAGGGTGTTCTAGGGCCCACTAACCCACTAATGTCTGCTATCATGAAATGACCATAACTCCTGAATAAATAGTTTGATCATCATTTTATTTTCATCCCGCACACTGGCTGGGTTTACATGTTTTAGGGTCCGCAGCGCCTCCTGAAGGCGTAAGGCGTAGTCTCTAATACTGTCTTGTGGCCTCTGTTTACAGTGGTAAAACCTCATTCTTAGCTCAACCTCTGTGCAATTTTCAAAAGCAGCTTTCAGTTTATCAAAGATGATGGTTACTGATTCCTGATCTGCCTCTGACCAGGTTTCAATTTCAAGCGCTGCTGCACCTGTTAATTGTCCCATCACAGCAGACGCCCGCTGCTTGCCAGTCATTGCATACATGTCAAATACACTACATATCTTTCTCTTGAACCCAGCCAAGGTATCTGGTTTGCCATCATACTGCGGTAACCATTTTGCTCCTGGGACATACGGTAGAGAGATTGGCATGATCGGTGCCACAGTGGCAGGTGCTGCGGCTCCTCCGCTGGCTGAGATCCCGGATGTGGGCTCGACTGGGAGTGCATGGTTAGCAAGGTTTGGGTTGGCAACAGTTGCATCGCCGTCCCCTGGTGCATCCATTCTCTCTCCCCTCTAGTGAATTGCGGCCAGTCTCTGAAATAGAAACGTAATCGACGGCTCCGTAGGCGGGAAGTGGAGCACTCGGGTATTTCCGGCTCTTCGGCAATTCTCAGCATAGCACGGGGTGGGGCTTGTTTTCGCGCCCTTTCGGCCGTTACACCCCCTTTCTTCCCGCTCTGTGGCACAGTAATGGCGGCCCGATATTAACAGTTCACAATCACAGTCAATACACGGCACACAGTACCCGGTGATACCGGGCACGGGATCCTGTTCGTGACGCCAGAAGTTGACCCACCCTAAGGCCGTGAGAACCCGGTCCCGGGTGGTTACAGTATGGTGGATGTCACAGGTGGCTTGTCTGAGCCCATGGCCCTGGTGGTCGCTGAAAAATGGCAACAAAACAAAAAGGGGGAAAATAAAATAAAGTCATGTGATGCCACCTAGGGTGTCTGGAGATGGCATCGGTGCAATGGCATACCTCCGGGGATGATGGATGGGCAGCCAGATGATGACGCTCTCCGTAGGTGGAGCGGGGTCACCGGGGCAGTGTGGTAGGATTGGTATTTTACAGAGGGAGATGGCTCTGCTGGTGGAATACTGGTATAGTCTCTGGGTTGGACAGGGTCAGGGGTTGGAAGAACTGACCTTTACGCTGGATTTGTTTCCATACCTTTTACTGATAATAAAGCAGGTTCTGTCCATGGTACACTCCGGGTAGTCAGGAAGCACTTCAGGATCTCCACATCTGATGAGTTTTGAGGCCTCCTTGTCCTTGTTAGTGTGTCTAGGTCCTGACTTGTCTGAAACCCTGGCCTGAGCTCTTCTGTGCTCTTCACTTGTATGGCAAGTGTTGAAAACCTTTTTTTGGGTACCGCTTTTCTCCTGCAGTCCCTGGCTCTCTTCAGTGCTGTGCCACAAGTGTCCCCAGAAGACTAAAGTCTCCTGGTTCTCTGGTGCTTTCTCTGCCGGGCTGTCTGACCCTTGCAGACTCGGACTCCAATGTCCGGGTTGCTTCCTGGCGTGAACCGGTATGGCTCCTCTACCCCCACTCTGCTCCTCGCCTTGCCTCCGACCCTCACTTTTGGACCCTGCACTGGCTAGGCTTCCTCTGATACGTGCCTAGTGCGGCTCCATTCACCAGTATGTCTTCCTAAATGCTGCTCAGCACTGAACTGTCTAACTCCTCCCACGGGCCTGAATTTATAGGGGACCGTGCCTGATGGCAGTAAGTAGAGCTCCCCCTTCAGGTCTGGGGTGGAAGGTGTTGCATGTGTAGGGTACCTGATGTGGAAATCCTTTTGTGCACCAGGTGGTTCTGTGGCTACCTATACCGCAGGGTGCCACAGTTGCTTAAACAAAAGGGCATAATCCGATATTCGTAGTGACCATCTTGCGTGTTGAAGGCGGTTTTCCACTCATCCCCAGATCATATCCTGACGAGTTTGTAAGCCGCATGGAGATCCAACGTGGTGAAAATCCTGGAACCTCGAAGATGATCAAAGAGCTCTGGAATTAAGGGAAGATGGTATTTGTTTTTTACCAGTATTTGACCACAATAGTCGATGCACGGGCAAAGAGACCCATCTTTCTTCTTGATGCAGAAGAACCCAGCTCCAGCAGGGGAGGAAGACTTCTGGATAAACGCTCGAGCCAAATTCTCCTTGATGTTATCGGACATGGCTTGAGTCTCTGTGGGAGAAAGAGGGTAGATGCTACCTCAAGGCGGATTAGATTAGATCAATGGGACAATCTTAAGGCCTGTGAGGAGGAAGAGTCTCCGCTTCCTTCTTGTCAAATACATTTGCGAAGGACTAGTAGGCAGAAGTTAACCAGCTGGAAAGCTACAGGAGGCCATGGGGTAGAACAGGACATACTGGCTTCAGGCAGTGATGGTGACAGGACTGACCCCTTCGAAGGATATGGAGGTGCAGCCATGGAAGACCTAGTAGAAACAGTGGAGAAAGATTCGGTAACACATAGAAGGTAATTTTCTCCCTGTGGCGTGCTCCGATTTGAAGCTCCACCTCTTAAGTGATACCAACAATGGGATCTTTTAGGAGTCTTCCATCTATAGAGATGATGCTCTGGGACCGTGGCAGGGAAACAATTGGGATCCTGAACCACCTTGCCACAGCTTGCTGGATGAAATTTCCACCAGACCCAGACTCCAGATAGGCCGTCTCGGAGAACCACACCTTTCCGAAGATCACCTGTATGGATATAGTTAGTAATGGAGAGGAATCATTCTCACCTAGGGAGGCCTCTCTTACCTGTCCTAGGTGGAAGATTTTTCCGGCCTCTTGGTTTCACTGTGCTGACTGGAAACGTAGCATTCACATAACGATGCATATTCCTAGCGAGCTTCTCCTCCTGTTGGTGCCTCATCAGCTTTCCGTGGTCGAGCTCCATGGGTTCATCCTCAGAAACCTGATTGGGACAAGCCGGAAACCGAGGTTTTGGAGACAAAGATGCTGGACGGGAAATCGCTTCACAAGAATCCTCTTTCTGGAGCGCTCCTGAAGACACAGATCAATCTGAATGTCGAGGGATATGAGATCATCCAGGGTATCTAACTGCCTATTGATCCCTGATTTCTCCGCATAAACCTTGCCGGAAGGCTCTGACCAGGGACTCATTGGTCCACTGGAGATTCAAAGCGAGGGTACAGAAACGGATGGCATACGGACCAACAGTGAGAAAGCCCTGTTGCAAGCTGAAGAGAGACTCCATGGTAAATGTGGCATGACCAGGCTTATCAAAAATCTTGCGGAACGTGTTCATAAATTCCCAATGGGATCATTTTGTTCCTTTAGAGGGTTGAACCAGGTTAAAGCCTCTCCCTCCAGGTTTTAAGGGAAAGGGAAAACCCCCCTTGGCCAGTCGGTTGGGATAATGCGAAGTAAAAAATGAAAAAAGCAGCAAACATTTGGTTTAAAAAACCTCTGCATAACTTTGGGGTCATCATTGGGAAAGAGGAGGCTTAC
>JARQOC010000011.1:126094871-126160410 GCA_033576535.1 Allobates femoralis
ATTATATAAATTCTGGTAGAATTTGTGGAATGCAGCATAGATTTTATTTGGGTTGTGGGTGGTATGTTTGTGACGCACACCAGAGGCCAGGGTTACTCCCGGTTTAGACAGGCGATTCTTCTCCTTCCTTGTCACGGGTGGACCGCGCCTGCCGGTAGTGGGGCCCGGTGTGGTGCAGATCAAAATTTAGGACGTCTTACGGGAACAGATTAAAGGGGGGTTTAATTTGTTTTCTTCGTGACGCCACCTATGAGTAGATTCGGTAAGGACTACCGACGCTGCGGAACCTCCCGGGGTGATGGACAGCAGCAAGATGTTACGCTCCCCACAGGCTGAGCGGTGATCCCCGGGGGCTGGAGCTGCTCAAGATGTTGTGCGGCAGCTGCGGTTACCTTTAGTTAACGACGGACAGTTCATAAGGAGACACGGACACAGATAGTCTCTGCAACGGTTCTTTACTGTAACCAGCAGGCAGTACATGGCTTACAGTGGTTGAGTAGAAGACCGGGTGGACTCAGCAGTGATAGTGCTCCTCAGAGATCCGCAGTGTACCTCCTTTCTACCTCCTTAGCTTCTCTTGCCAGCGTCGCCCAGGAATACCAGGTCGGGTACGGGGAGGCTGCTTCAATGCCCTATCCATGATGTACGTTCTGGATTCTTTGGGGAGCCTTGGGTCCCTCAGTGGGTACACCGCTGGTTAGACGACTGGAAACTGGCTGGTGGTGGGGTGCTCCTATAAAGCTGCTCCTCCACGGGGCTGGTTCGCGTGGCAGAGGTGAACTGCTGCCAGCTTCGGTACCAGTGAACCGGCTGTGAGTTGTGGGCACGGGAGTCTTTTGGGAACCCGTGTAGATATGCCCATTCCCGGTGGTTAAGGCCTCAGGTGCTGACACCCGACCGGTGACGGCCCAGGGGCCCGCACGGGGTGCGGAGCCCCCGCTCCTCTCCAAGTTCTGTGTTCTAGGCTCTCTCTAGATTCCAGACTCTGTCTAGATTACTGTGTGTTCTATTTCACTACCCTAACACTCCACCCACCAGGACCTATGATTGGTCCCCTGTTCTAGGTGTTGTATGTTGGGTTGGATCTCAGAGTTAACTATTGCACTGCTTTGTCAAGAGAATATTGCGGCTGCAATACTCCCTTGTGACGCACTCGTTGCGGGGCGCCACACTCCCCCTTGGTTAAATCAGCTTGTCCCCAAGCGTCAAACTACTCACATTACAGAGGTTTTTTACATTTTTATACATATATGACACACTTTTATTAAAATAGAAAAACAGGTAAAGATATGCTTTGGTGATATAAGCAAAGAAACAGGTAATCACTTTGTGCGGACCCGGCGGGCGGTCGGCTGTACTTTAACTAGAGTCCAGGCTGTAGCCGCAAGATCACACGGTCAGTGATTAACGGTAACAGAGTCATTGATGAAGTTCAAGTTTTAAAGTCACTGGCTCTGAGGGTGATGGCGCACCCGGATAGCGAACCACCCATCTGCACAAGCATAGCGCTCGTAGGTGATTATGTCGCCCCGGTAAAGGTCGCGATCGGGATGTCCTCTTGGCAAGTTTGACTCAACGTCCCGGCGCCCCACAAACACCTCCTCATTCAAACCCACCTCCCAAGCGAACCCCCACCCGGTATTTAAGTTAAAGGTGGAAATTCTACCTTCGCGGCGGAGTTCATCAGGCAGCGGCGGCTGGCGGCGAGCCTCGGCACGGGCCTCCATGTTGGCGCGTTCTCGGGCTTGCCACTCCTCTCGTCGTCTCTGGCGTATATCTCCGTCGTTACGGCTCGGGGTGTAGAGATGAGTAACGGAGCTGGTGGTTTGGCGGGAAGCTTGAACTTGGCGGGCTGTCTGTATCGGAACCCGGTGGAACGGCACAGGGGAAGGTGTCGGCAGTGCACCCGACCAGTGTACCCGAGCTGTATGCCCGGAAGGAAGTTCTTTGTTGTCTCCCCAAGCGAACCCGGTGTCGAAATCCTCAGCGGTGCTGTGGGTCTCGTCGTCATCCTCTCCGACCTCTTCCTCGATGATCACATCAGGCTGCTCGTTGATGAAAGACGTTAAAGCTTGTTCCGTTGTACAACAGGGCGGTGGTGCTGCGGATCCTTCCGTAGGGACGTCCTGCAGGGCTTCCAGGCTGCCTGCCTCTTCATCTGTTTCCGCAGGTAGAGGTGTTTCAATCCCGGTTACCAGGTAGGCCTCGGCAGTTGCAAGGGAAGCCTCCGGTACGGGGACAAAACAGGCGACTGTCTCTGTAGTGGTGAAACTTGTCGCGGGTTCCTCAGTGGGAACCTGGTAGAGATCGAGTTCTTCCATGGAGCGTGTTATGAGCTCCGGCTCAAGAACGGAATCGGTTTGCGATGTTGGTCGCTGGAACGGGTCGAGTTGCGGCCTCCACCGGAATGACACAGTCTATTGGCTCAGGCGACGGAGCAGGACAGGTGGTAGGCGAGGGTGAGGCGGTCGAGAAGCTGGTGACGTCGTCTGGGCTTGGAGAAGCTGTACCCGGTCGGCTCTGCTGCATCGCATGGTGTAGTCGTCTGCCTAGGGTCGCGCTCCAGCTACGGATCGTCCATTCCACTGTCTCTAGTAACCGCACCCGGAGGTCTTGTAGAGCCTCTAGCCAGAAGTCGGGGCTGCCATCTATGGTAAGGGCAGGATCCGGACCCGGTTGGCTTATGGCTGCTCTGGCCTCCGCCTCGACCTCCCCATCAGGTCTTGGAGTCTCATGCTGGCCATTCTTCTTTGGAGGGAAACCACACCCGATCAACCGGTAAGACGTTCTGGTTGAGCTGGTCAAGAATTCCGTCTGTGTGTCTATGTATGACACTTCCATCTCTTCTGGGCTTTTGTAGTCCAATCGTGGGAAAAGTCTTTGGGGTCCGCCCCCATGGTTGATTCGAGCAATCAGGGCGGACAAAGAGTTTGGCGCCTTTTGTCTTTGGCCCTCCCACGGTGAGGGGGGGGGTTGACTCACTCCTGGGCTTCACGTGGCGGCTTCTTGTGGCGGGAACGCCATCTTGGGCGCCATCTTGACCCAATGGTGTAAAGGCGGGAAAGTTCTTTTAGGGACGAACAAAGTCCAATTGTAGACAATAAAGTCCAGTTTAAGCACAATATACCCGTTGGATAACGGGCCTGCTCGTATCCTGTTCGTGACGCCATTTTCTGACGCACACCAGAGGCCAGGGTTACTCCCGGTTTAGACAGGCGATTCTTCTCCTTCCTTGTCACGGGTGGACCGCGCCTGCCGGTAGTGGGGCCCGGTGTGGTGCAGATCAAAATTTAGGACGTCTTACGGGAACAGATTAAAGGGGGGTTTAATTTGTTTTCTTCGTGACGCCACCTATGAGTAGATTCGGTAAGGACTACCGACGCTGCGGAACCTCCCGGGGTGATGGACAGCAGCAAGATGGTACGCTCCCCACAGGCTGAGCGGTGATCCCCGGGGGCTGGAGCTGCTCAAGATGTTGTGCGGCAGCTGCGGTTACCTTTAGTTAACGACGGACAGTTCATAAGGAGACACGGACACAGATAGTCTCTGCAACGGTTCTTTACTGTAACCAGCAGGCAGTACATGGCTTACAGTGGTTGAGTAGAAGACCGGGTGGACTCAGCAGTGATAGTGCTCCTCAGAGATCCGCAGTGTACCTCCTTTCTACCTCCTTAGCTTCTCTTGCCAGCGTCGCCCAGGAATACCAGGTCGGGTACGGGGAGGCTGCTTCAATGCCCTATCCATGATGTACGTTCTGGATTCTTTGGGGAGCCTTGGGTCCCTCAGTGGGTACACCGCTGGTTAGACGACTGGAAACTGGCTGGTGGTGGGGTGCTCCTATAAAGCTGCTCCTCCACGGGGCTGGTTCGCGTGGCAGAGGTGAACTGCTGCCAGCTTCGGTACCAGTGAACCGGCTGTGAGTTGTGGGCACGGGAGTCTTTTGGGAACCCGTGTAGATATGCCCATTCCCGGTGGTTAAGGCCTCAGGTGCTGACACCCGACCGGTGACGGCCCAGGGGCCCGCACGGGGTGCGGAGCCCCCGCTCCTCTCCAAGTTCTGTGTTCTAGGCTCTCTCTAGATTCCAGACTCTGTCTAGATTACTGTGTGTTCTATTTCACTACCCTAACACTCCACCCACCAGGACCTATGATTGGTCCCCTGTTCTAGGTGTTGTATGTTGGGTTGGATCTCAGAGTTAACTATTGCACTGCTTTGTCAAGAGAATATTGCGGCTGCAATACTCCCTTGTGACGCACTCGTTGCGGGGCGCCACATTTGTTCATCTTTAATTGAGAAAATCGTGTTTAGATGTTCTTTGTCTCTGAGTTTGCGTGCGAGCATTCTGTCCATCTTATTGGAGTATTTATAAAACGTCGCTTGTGTCCATCTAATGGCTCTTTCAGTGTGGGTTGTCAGTATTGTGTTGAGTTGTAGTTTTGTGTCGAGTATTTTCTTGGTGAGATATTTGGAGGGGTGGGATTGGTTGGCAAATTCCACTTTACTGAGCTTGTCTTCAAGGTCCGACCGTGTCTCTAGTTTGTCTCTCTTTTTTTGGAGGCCAGTCGTAAGTATGTACGCCTGTCATGTATTTTTTATGGGCCATCCAAATGTTGCCTTCTGAGACTTCTGATGATTTGTTTGTGGCGAAGTAAGTTTTGAGTTCTTGTTTTATCTGCATTCTAGTGTAGGGGTTTGTCAGTAGGGATTTGTTTAGTCGCCATCTGTAAAGAGATGATACCTCAGTATCAGTTTTAAATACTGATAGTACACAGTCGTGGTCTGACCAGGAGGACGGGATGTGTCTAGAGTAGAGAAGGGAGGTTAGGTTGCCGGAGTTCATTATTATCCAGTCTATTCTGGAGTATGAGTGGTGGGCCGTGGAGAGGTAGGTGTAGCCCCTCGAGTGCGTGTGGGTTTCTCTCCATGTGTCTACTACTACTGTGTGTGGGATATAAGTAGGTTTTGTAGAGTTTTTCTCTCAGTGTTAGTGATATCGGATTGTTTTTGAGTGGAGCTATCCAATGTGGCGTCTATGGTTATGTTGAAATCTCCTCCCCAGAGTAGGAGGTCATAGGTTGCATCCCCTATCAGCTTCGTTATGGTACGGATCGTTTTCATTTGCATCGACTATTTGCATAGCTATTTATGATACAGATTCATTTTGATTGGACTGTCCCGTGTATTATAAGGTATCTACCTTCTTTGTCCTCAGTCACTTGTTCCTGTACGAATGGGAAGGAGTTGTGGAATAGGATGGCCACTCCTCTAGTTTTTTTATTATGGGATGTTAGGTGGGATCTAGTGTATGACTTATGGACGAATTTCAGGAAGGAGCGGTCTGTAAAGTGTGTTTCCTGTAGTAGTATGATGTCCGCTGTATGTTTTGAGTAGTCTATGAACGCGCGTTTTCTCTTAAATGGGGAGTTGAGTCCTCTGACATTGTGTGATAGTACCTTATACATTCTCAATATGGGGGAACATGTTAGCGGTCGTGTGGGGTCTGTCTCCGTGTTGTGTGGTGATAGTCAGTTTGGGTATTAATTTGGGGAGAGGTAACCTTGGAGTTGTGGGGGGGTGGGGGTTGCGGATGGGCAGGTCGACACAGCGGGTACAACAGGGGCGATATTCGGTGGTTTTTGGGACCCGAGTGTTCAGGTCTCTTGAGGTTATGACCATGGGTAGCGTCGGCCCAATTTGGAGTAGCACATTTAATGTAGAAGTGTTGTGTTCTCTGTAGGGTGGTTTGTGTGGGGTATGGGTTGGGGATTTGTTGTCTTTTTCAGGAATCATCTGGTTCCCGGGACAGGACATTCTCTGTAGGGTGGTTTTTGTGGGGTAGGGTTTAGAGGTTTGCTGCTTTGTTTTAGAGTCGTCTAGTAGTAGGTAGGATTGGGCGTTTGGTGTGCAGGGGGGATGTTGTGTTCTTTTATCTGGTGTTCTAAGATTTTTAATTGTTTTGGTCATGATTTCTGGGGGTATTGGGAGTTTTTCTAATGATGAACCTCTGTCCACTCCCTATTGGGTCTTGATCGTTGTGGTAGTGCGTTGGTGTCATTTGGAGGGATACCTGCCCTTTCCAAGGCTTGTTGGCCTTTTCTTCCGTTCTCGGTGAGTAGGTTTTGTTGTTGTAGTGAAAGATCAGGGCGTGTGGAAAGCCCCACTTGTATTTGATGTGTGCTTTTAGTAGCGCCATTGTGGTGCCTTTCATTAGGGTTGCTGGGCAGATGTCCGGGAATAGAATGACTGTGTCTGGTAGTCCTGGCAGAGTAGGTCTCTTGCTTGCGGCTGTGAGCATCAGGTCTCTTGATTCTTCATGGCGTAGTTTAAGAACCACATCTCTTGGTGATGCATCTGATCTGGGTTTTCCTAAAGCTCTGTGTATTCTGGTTATCTGGAAGAGATTGGGGTCTGCTTGAGGAAGTAGAGATTGGAAGAGTATGGAGACTGTTGCTCTTAGGTTTGTATCGTTTTCGGGAAGACCTTCAATTCTAATGTTTCCTCTCCTTGATCAATTTACCATGTCCTCGCTTTTCAGCTCAGGTATTCAATTCTGGCGTCTTGTTCTTGGAGTAGTTTCCTGTCGGTCTCTATAGCATCAGCTGTGTTGTCCATTCGTCTTTCTAGATCGTCTGTGCGTTGAGTGATGTCTTGAAGTTGGCGTGTGAAATTGTCGACCGCGGTGGAGAGCTCGGTCCTGAAGGAATTCCTCCATACCCATCGGGGGTGCAATCTGTGGGGGGCTGCTTCCGGTTTGTTGGAGGCTTTTGGTGGGGTCTCCCTGCCTTGATGGGGTTGCTTGGGTGGGTGGCATTTCGTGGGCTGTGGGTTTTTTTGCATTGTGGGAATAACTGCGATATTGGCTTTGGCTCAGTTTCTCTTATTGTGGTTCACTTTGTACGCATTATTTTGGGGCTTGGGGGGTATTTGGTTGGGTTTTTCCCTGTTGGGGTTGGTCATGTGGAAGAACAGTAATGTCTGTGGTGCAGGTCCTAGCCGTGTGTGGGGTCGACTGGTCGAGGCTACTTATGCAGTCTTGAGGACTTAGTAAAGGGGGGTAGAGAGGGGCTGATGTGGAGACAGAGTGATGGAGGAGGAATGGGGCGGTAAAAGTGGATGACTAATGCACAAGATAAAAAGGCATTGAACTGAAGGACTTTTGGATATGTTGGTTACTATTACATTTAAGACAGTTAGTAGACGGGTAGAGCTATCACCTTCTGGTTACCTCTTGCTTATCTCTGGAATATCTCTGCCGCCCACTTTCGGAAATCCCACTTTGTAAAATCGCACAGGCCAAGGCACAAAAGGCCTTGTGCCTTGCAATTTATAGCTCTTGTGGGCAGCAGATAATAGGTCAGGTATATAGAGGGGAGGGGTCAGAGGAGAGAAAAGGCCACTGCACACCAGGGTACAATTAACAAATTGCTGCTAAGAGAAACATTTGGGGCCAGATCAGCAGGAGGGTGACACAAGCAGGATGAAATAATATGGATATTTCTAAGGTACAAAGCAAATGGGGGAATATACCATACCATGTATTATGTGGAAGGCATACAGTAATTGGATACTACAGCAGAAGTTAGATACGCCACTAAATCAGTGTGTCCATACCTGCAAAGGAAGAAAATATATTGTCACATCAGGGCATCACAGCATTGGGAAGTCGTCCCAGCAATTTTAGACCCATTGCCCTCCTCAACTGTGACGTTAAGATTTTTTCCAAAATCCTAGCAACACGACTACATTATATTGTCCCTTCATTGGTTTCTCAGGACCAATCCGGTTTTGTGGCAGGCAGGGAGACTAAGGATGGGACACATAGGATGATTGACTTGATTGGAGTGACTGAATTGGGTGGCCTCCCTAGTGCATTCATGTCCCTAGATGCTTAAAAAGCATTCGACAGGGTGCACTTGGGATATCTCCGGGGTGTACTTAAAAAATTTGGGTTAGTTGGCCCCATCTTTTCAGCGATAAGTGCCATGTACTTGAACCCTACTGCCAGAGTCTTATCATCAAGCTTTCTCTTGAAGTCATTTCGTATAACCAATGGGACCCGTCAGTGATGCCCCTTGCCTCCTATCATCTTTGTTTTATGTATTGAGCTTTTGGCGGACAAAATAAGATCCTCTTCCTCTATTGCAGGAATCCCAGTTGAGTCAGCAACCCACAAAATAGGACTGTACGCAGATTATATCATCATCTCGTGTACTCATGTAGAATTGTCCTTCCTGGCTGTTATGACTGCATTGGAGGAGTTTACTAAAATTTCATACTACAAACAATGCGAATAAATCTTTGGTCTTCCCCCGTTCTGGTTCCGTCCATGGTTCAAAGATCTCTAGAACACAAGTATCCTTTCAAATGGGTAGTTGATGGAATTCCTTAGTTAGGTATATTTCTTACACACTCTCAGCTTCTCGTAGAGAGAAACTTTTCTAAATTAATACAGAAGACTAGATCAGACCTGTTGGATGTCTGCTCTGTTCCTGCCTCTTGAATTGCTAGAATAAATGTTTATAAGATGACGATGCTTCCTAAAGTATTGTATTATTTTAGATGTATCCCTGTCAAAATCCCTACTAGATTCATAACATCCCTCCAAAAAATGGCTAATGATTTCATTTGGGTATATAAAAAACTAAGGGTACTGTTACACATCGCAACATTGCATGCAATTTCACTGGCAATTTGCTGGTTGCAGTGAAACCAAGGACACATTGTTCCATTTGTACACAGCCACAAAATAGAACAATGTGTCCATGATTTCACTGCAACCAGCAGATTGCAAGTGAAATTGCATGCAATGTTGCTTACGTGTAACGGTACCCTTAGGGTGGCCTGTAAACTAATGTACTATTCATATGACTTGGGGGGAATGGGGGCACCTTATTTATCTGCATATCATAAAGTGACAGTCTTGATGGGGATAAGAGATTGGTGGGTGCTGGATAAAACATACAGATGTATGCAGATTGAATCATTCCATGCCACAAACGGCTCAACCCGATTTATGTTGGAGAAAGAAACTATAGGTAATAGTACATGTATTCCGTGTTTTCGTACCATATTAATGGCTATAAGATACTGAAAGAAATTGGCCCCGGCATTGTTAAAAATTCCTTTTAGGGTACCTTTACACGCGGCAACTTTTCTAGGAATTTCACTGACAACTTACTGGTTGCAGTGAAATCATGGACACATTGTTCTTTCTTGTTGCTGTGTACAAATGGAACAATGTCTCCATGATTTCACTGCAACCAGTAAGTTGCCAGTGAAATTCCTAGAAATGTTGCCGCGTGTAAAGGTACATTTACAGATATCTCTCTAAAAGATCTGGAGTTGCACATTCCCTTCATTAATCTGCAAAATTGGCTTATGGCTGGAGTTAAACCTCTCCATGATTTGATGTTAATTGTACCATTTCATTAATTATCTTTAAAATTTCCAGGTATTATGCATTTTTTTTATCAGTATTTACAACTCAGACATCTGATCAGGACTGTACCTGAGTTGCCTTTCTTTAATGCTTCTATGTATCACAATGCAATGGGTTTTATTTTGAGACCTGAATCTGGCCCTAAAGGTATATTCATACTTTACAGTGCTTTGAATAATCCAGAAATTGATACGAAGTTGCCTTACATCACTCGCTGGGAGGAGGACTTAGGAATTACCTTAGATCCGGAGGATTGGAGGGAGGGTCTTAAGGAGGTGCAAAGTGTCATCTTGTATTAATCATCTTGAACAGTTGAAAAAAAGTTCACCTTCGCTGGTACCAATGCCCTGTGCAGTTGGCTTATTTTGGGTCCAAACAGCATGTTGAAGAGGTTGCGGGGGTAGGGGAACTATTAGTCACATGTGGTGGTCTTGTCCTGTGGTGGCAGTTTGCTGGGGAAATATTACTGCCTTAATACGAGAGGTAACTGGGTTGCAGTTCGCCATGGAGTCTAGATTGGGAATCCTACATATTGGTATAGATGAGTGCCCACAAGATCTGAGAGGTATGATCTCACACAATTTGATTGCAGCTAGATTGGCTTTGGCTTCTAAATGGAGGAAGACTTTAATGACAACCATCAAAGAAGTGATTGAGAAAGTTAACTTACTTTGTCAGGAGGAAAAAGCCTTGGCACACTCTAATTTGGCCCAAAAATGGTTTGGCGTATCTGGCTATTTAACCAACTGTCTACCCCACTTTGGTACAGGGGACATAGTCCTATATGGGCTGGTGTTTGTAAGCCTTGAACCCATATTGGGGAAGAACAAAGATCACACACATCCTGTTATTGTGCCGTTGATCTGACACTACATAGATAAAAGAGCAAATACACTGTATTCATCATTGTTTCATTTTTGTCTTTTTCTTTTCTGTTATTGTTTTCACTTCTATGTTAAGGAGTGTTTGTTGTAAATGTTGAAAACTTCAATAAACATTTTTGTTTAAAAAAAATAAATAAAAGTCTCTTGGCCATGGCCAAAAGTTTTGAGAATGATACAAATATTAATTTTAACAAAGTCTACTGCTTCAGTTTTTCTAAAGGCAATTTGCATATACTCCAGAATGTCATAAAGAGTGATCAGCTTAACAGCAATATTTGGCTAGAAAATGAACTTTAACCCCCAAAACACATTTCAACATCATTGCAGTCCTGCCTTAAAAGGAGCAGCTAATATCGTTTTAGTGATTGTTCCATTAACACAGGTGTGGGTGTTGATGAGGACAGGGCTGGCGATCAGTCATGATTAAGTAAGAATGACACCACTGGACACTTTAAAAGGAGGCTGGTGCTTGGTATCATTGTTTCTCTTCAGTTAACCATGGTTATCTCTAAAGAAACACGTGCAGCCATCATTGCACTGCACAAAAATGGCCTAACAGGGAAGAGTATCACAGCTAGAAAGATTGCACCTCAGTCAACAATCTATCGTATCATCAAGAACTTCAAGGAGAGAGCTTCCATTGTTGTCAAAAAGGCTCCAGGGCGCCCAAGAAAGACCAGCAAGCGCCAGGACCGTATCGTAAAACTGTTTCAGCTGCGGGATCAGACTACCAGCAGTGCCAAGCTTGCTCAGGAATGGCAGAAGGCTGGTGTGAGTGCTTCTGCACGCACTGTGAGGCGGAGACTCTTTGAGCAAGGCCTGGTTTCAAGGAGGGCAGCAAAGAAGCCATTTCTCTCCAGAAAAAACATCAGGGACCGACTGATATTCTGCAAAAGGTACAGGGAGTGGACTACTGAGGACTGGGGTAAAGTCATTTTCTCTGATGAATCCCCTTTTCGATTGTTTGGGACATCTGGAAAACAGCTTATTCGGAGAAGAAGAGGTGAGCGCTACCACCAGTCTTGTCTCATGCCAACTGTAAAGCATCCTGAAACCATTCATGTGTGGGGTTGCTTCTCAGCCAAGGGAATCGGCTCACTCACAGTCTTGCCTAAAAACACAACCATGAATAAAGAATGGTACCAGAATGTCCTCCAAGAGCAACTTCTCCCAACCGTCCAAGAGCAGTTTGGCGCCCAACAATGCCTTTTCCAGCATGATGAAGCACCTTGCCATAAAGCAAAGGTGATAACTAAATGGCTCAGGAAACAAAATATAGAGATTTTGGGTCCATGGCCTGGAAACTCCCCAGATCTTAATCCCATTGAGAACTTGTGGTCAATCATCCAGAGACGGGTGGACAAACAAAAAACAACAAATTCTGCCAAAATGCAAGCATTGATTATTCAAGAATGGACTGCTATCAGTCAGGATTTGGTCCAGAAGTTGATTGAGAGCATGCCAGAGAGAATTGCAGAGGTCCTGAAGAAGGGTCAACACTGCAAATATTGACTTGCTGCATTAACTCATTCTAACTGTCAATATAACCTTTTGGTACTTATAATATGATTGCAATTATATTTCTGTATGTGATATAAACATCAGACAAACACAGATAAAAACCAGAGGGCAGCAGATCATGTGAAAATATAATTTTGGTGTCATTCTCAAAACTTTTGGCCATGACTGTACACTGTGTGCAGAATTCTTAGGCAAATGAGTATTTTGATCACATGATACTTTTCATACATGTTTTCCTGCTCCAAGCTGTATAGGCTTGAGAGCCAACTACCAATTAAGTAATCAGATGATGTGCATCTCTGTAATGAGGAGGGGTGTGGTGTAATGACATCAACACCCTATATAAGGTGAGCTTAATTATTAGGCAAATGCCTTTCCTTAGGCAAAATGGGTCAGAAGAGAGATTTGACAGGCTCTGAAAAGTCCAAAATTGTGAGATGTCTTGCAGAGGGATGCAGCAGTCTTGAAATTGCCAAACTTTTAAAGTGTGATCACCGAACAATCAAGCGTTTCATGGCAAATAGCTAACAGGGTTACAAGAAGCGTTTTGGCCAAAAAAGCGCAAAATAACTGCCCATGAATTGAGGAAAATCAAGCGTGAAGCTGTCAAGATGCCATTTGCCACCAGTTTTGCCATATTTCAGAGCAGCAACGTTACTGCAGTATCAAAAATCACAAGGTGAAAAGGCCATGGAACCCTTAGGGTGGAGGGGCCCCATGACATTCGGGGAGGGAGTTATTGGGGAATAGGACAGGAGTGGGTTATTCTAATGATAGCAGGGAGTATTATTGGTTGGGGTTGGTTTTAGGGGGGAAGAGGGGGAGCCTGAGTGGGAGTTATTGGCATAGGAAAGGAAGTTCCCTCACTCCATCTCCAGGGAACAGTCAGTGCAATCTCCCACCCACCCTCCCTGTTTTTAGTTTAAGTTAGAGGCGTTTGCATCTGATGTGTGAAGGTTGGTGTGTGAGTGGGTTGATATTGTACCTTGGGTCGTTGGTGGTTGTCACGGCAGCGGGGGTAGGTCTGGTCCAGATTCAGGGGATCTACTTTTGGAATGGGGAGCTGAGCCAATTGAAAGGTAGAGTGGCTCAGGTTAAAGGTATCTTGCAGGCACGGGGTTCTGCAAGGTCAGGGTATTGGTTCTAGGTAACCAGTACCTCGTCCCTGGGGTCGGTGTTTTGCAGCCAGGGACAAGTTTTAGAGGCTTCTGGACCGGGTGTATCCATGGGTGATTTGAGGGTGCCTGTTGTTTATGTCGGGACGCCCGTTGGACGGCATACCCATTTAATTTCTGTTTAGATTGTAAAACAATATGCAATAAAGGCTGCTGTGGCCAATTTGTTAAACCAAGTCACTGGCAGTGTGGTGTGTTTATTTAGTGGTAAAGAGTAGTTCGTATTATGTGATGGTCAATTAACGACCAGAGAATCCTCCCTTGATTGTCATGCTATACTCAGGGACATGGCCAAGGTAAGGAAGGCTGAAAAACCTTTGAACAAGAAACATAAGATAAAATGTCAAGACTTTACCAAGAAATATCTTAAGACTGATTTTTCAAAGGTTTTATGGACTGATGAAATGAGAGTGACTCTTGATGGGCCAGATGGATGGGCCAGAGGCTGGATCAGTAAAGGGCAGAGAGCTCCACTCCGACTCCGACGCCAGCAAGGTGAAGGTGGGGTACTGGTATGGGCTGGTTGTCACGCTGGGAGTGGGGAAGACACCCAGCGTAGGATAACGACGGGGGGGGGGATCAGGAGTCCCTAATGCTAAGGGCACAAGAAGGAGACGGTGACCCCTAGACTTCCTAGAGCTGACCCTGTCTGCCCTAACGTCCCTATACAGTCTCCTCAACTGTCGCCGACCACGAACCTCGTCCCTCTCTGATCCTAGATCTATCTTATCTAAGGATCAGATGGAGAGGTTCACTAGACCCCTCCACTATCAACTAAAGACAAACACCAGGGAAGACAGACATTTGGGAAAAGGAAACACTTATCTGACAGCAGAACACAGCAACCTCCACAATCTCAGCTTCTGCTGGAGCAAGGATAAAGTGTGCACAAGGAACTATCACCTGCACCGAGGAAGGGTAATGAACCTCCTTATAAAGGTGGAAGGAGTCTGCTGGGTCCTAGTGACCTACAACATTGGTGAATAAAACCAGACCGAGCGCAAGACCTCCACAGCCGTCTCCCCATAATAGAGAGATCTCATCACACCTTCTTTCCATCAACACAGAAGGTAAATGCTCCTGAAAGAGACGGACCATCCTCCACCATTATGGCTGGTGGGCCAAACGCTGGGATCGTCTGCGCGTGGCCTCCACCCTGTCATCCGTGCCACCCGTGACAGTACCCCCCCTCCTACGAGTGGCC
Source organism: Allobates femoralis (assembly GCA_033576535.1). Taxonomy (NCBI): domain Eukaryota; kingdom Metazoa; phylum Chordata; class Amphibia; order Anura; family Aromobatidae; genus Allobates; species Allobates femoralis. The sequence goes on from JARQOC010000011.1 coordinate 126,109,096, forward strand.
CCCGGACACTCAGGACCAGGCTTATCTGGATGGGAACGGTGAAAAGCGCGGACCAGCCTTGCGGCGGACACCTCCGACGACGGCACCCACATCCGCTCCTCAGGACCGTACCCCCTCCAGTGCACCAAATACTGAAGAGAACGGCGCAACATGCGAGAATCAACCACCCTCGAGATCTCGAATTCCAGATTCCCCGCCACACAGATGGGCTCAGGAGGCAAAGGAGATGGGTTAGACGACGGCACATACGGCTTGAGGAGCGACCTGTGAAACACATCGTGAATCTTAAGAGCAGGAGGCAACGCAAGACGAAACGCCACGGGATTGATAACGGCGGTTATCCTATAGGGGCCAATAAACCTGGGCCCCAACTTCCAAGAGGGCACCTTCAACTTCACACTCTTGGTAGACAACCACACGTAGTCATTCACACATAGGTCCGGACCTGGCGCACGCTTCCTGTCAGCCATACGTTTGTACCTGTCACCTAAGAGCTTCAAGCTACGCTGTACACCCCGCCAAACCGAGGAGAGGGACGAGGTAAAACGGTCCTCCTCCGGAACTCCGGAAGGACTCGTACCGCTAAAAGTACCAAACTGAGGATGAAACCCATATGCACCGAAGAACGGTGACTTGCCAGTGGACTCCTGAAGACGATTATTAAGGGCGAATTCGGCCAAGGGCAAATAATTTGCCCAAGTCTCCTGATGGTCAGAGACAAAACACCTCAGGTAAGTCTCCAAATTCTGATTCACACGTTCGGTTTGACCATTAGACTGAGGATGAAAAGCAGAAGAAAAGGACAACGTTATCCCCAAACGTGCACAAAAAGCCTTCCAAAATTTGGAGACGAACTGAGTACCGCGATCAGAAACCACATCGGAGGGAACCCCATGAAGCTTCACAATCTCACTTACGAACACCTGTGCCAGAGTCCGAGCATTAGGAAGTGCGGGCAGTGCCACAAAGCGAACCATCTTACTGAATCTATCTACTACTACCAGTACCACCGTCTTGCCCGCAGACGCCGGAAGATCGGTGATAAAATCCATTGACAAATGTGTCCATGGCCTCTCAGGAATAGACAATGGCACGAGAGACCCAGACGGACGGGTATGCGGAACCTTAGCACGTGCACACACACCACAGGCGGATACGAATTCCGCTACGTCCTTCCTCAACCCCGGCCACCAAAAGCGACGAGACAAGAGATCGAAAGTGGCCCTACCGCCCGGATGCCCCGCCAGTACAGAGTCGTGATGCTCTGACAGCACCCTGAGGCGCAAAGAGAACGGCACAAAAAGCCTCCCAGAAGGGCAGGAGGCAGGGGCGCCCCCCTGAACCTTCAACACCTCCCCCTCTAGATCAGGGCAAAGAGCAGAAACAACCACCCCCTCCTGCAAGATGGGGACGGGACTCTCATGAGTACTACCACCCGGAAAACTACGCGATAATGCATCCGCCTTCACATTCTGAACCCCCGGACGGTAGGTGACGGTAAAATTAAATCTCGTGAAAAACAAAGACCACCTGGCCTGCCGGGAAATGAGACGCCTGGCGGACTCAAGGTAAGACAGGTTCTTATGGTCGGTAATAACCGTGACGGGATGGACAGCCCCCTCCAGCCAGTGCCGCCATTCCTCAAAAGCCAACTTAATAGCCAACAGCTCCCTATTACCCACATCATAATTCCTCTCGGCCGAAGACAACTTCTTGGAGAAGAACGCACAGGGCACCCATCTCCCAGGCGAAGGGCCCTGCGACAACACAGCCCCCACCCCCACCTCAGACGCATCCACTTCCACAATGAAGGGCTGAGAAAGATCGGGCTGACAAAGAACAGGCGCGGAAGCAAAACAACGCTTCAGGGAGGAAAAAGCCTGGCGAGCAGAATCAGACCACTCAGAAAAATCCGTCCCCTTCCTAGTCATGTCCGTAAGAGGCGTCACCAGTACCGAATAGTTCTTAATAAATTTACGGTAAAAATTGGTAAACCCCAAAAAACGTTGCAATGCCCGTAGATTGTCCGGCTGTTCCCAATCTAGCACCGCCCGGACCTTTTCCGGATCCATCCGGAAACCCAACGGCGACAAGAGGTACCCCAAAAAACGAACCTCCTGAACGGCGAAAACACATTTCTCGAGTTTAGCATACAGTTTGTTGTCCCGTAAGACCTGCAACACCTGTTTGACATGGGACTGATGCGTCTCCATATCGGGAGAATAGATCAAGATATCGTCCAAGTAAACAACTACAAATCTACCCACCAAATGATGGAAAATATCATTGACAAAATGTTGGAAAACCGCCGGGGCGTTAGTGAGCCCGAACGGCATTACGAGACTTTCAAAATGGCCGTCCGGGGTATTAAACGCAGTTTTCCATTCATCCCCCTCTCTGACCCTAATCAGGTTGTAGGCCCCCCTCAAATCCAACTTGGAGAACCATTTGGCACCCACAACCTGACTAAATAAATCAGGGATCAGAGGGAGGGGGTATGGATCACGGACAGTAATCCGATTCAATTCCCGAAAATCCAAACAAGGACGGAGGCCCCCATCTTTTTTTTTCACAAAAAAGAAACCAGCCGCAACCGGCGACGTGGAGGGCCTAATGTGTCCCGTCTCCAGACTTTCAGAAATGAAATCCTTCATTGCTTGTCTTTCGGGACCAGATATAGTAAACATCCTAGCTTTGGGCAGTTTAGCTCCGGGAACGAGGTTGATAGGGCAATCATATGCCCGATGAGGGGGCAAGTCTCGGCACCCCTTCTCTGAGAACACATCCTCATACTCCGATAGGAATGGGGGCAGAGATTCAGCAGATACCACCGAAAGGGATGTAGCCAAACAATTCTCCGAACAAAAATCACTCCATTCCACAATGTCCCTGGACTGCCAATCCACTACGGGATTATGTTTAATCAACCATGGCAAGCCCAGGACAATGGGAGCGGGGAGACCGTCTAAGACATAGCAAGATAACGTCTCCTGATGTTGGGATCCAACCGTTAACTTAATGTTATGTACGATATGTGTGAGACTACCCTGAGCAAGAGGGGCTGAGTCGATGGCATAGATACGGCTGGGGCGAGACAATAAACAGCGGTTAAGCCCATGAGCGTGTACAAAACGAGCATCCACCATGCAGATCCCCGCACCACTATCCACAAACACAGAAATGCCTTCCGTTTTGCTCTCTAGCGCCACCTCTGCACTCAGGAGAAAATGGGAAGTACAAACGGAGGATACACACACCTCCCGCTCGACCACCTCCACACCCCCCATAGTCACACGAGGTCCCGGCACCCTAGTCCGTTTAGGAGCGTAGGGACAGGCCCCGATAAAATGGTCTCCTTTCCCACAGAAAAAACAGACCCCCTTCCCCCTGCCCCGGGAGGCACCGGAGGAGAGCCTCGAGGCCGCCGCTCCTCCAAGCTGCATAGGTTCCTCCCCCCTCGGGAGAAATGACTCGCCCTCCGAGTGACCACCCGGCAACAAGGAACCACCATGAGAAGGGCCCCCAGTTGCAGGAGGTCTACCCCTCCGCTCCTGGAGGCGTCTATCCATGCGAATAGCCAACGACATAGCTGCCTCCAGGGACGGGGGGGTCTCATACACTGCCAGGGCATCCTTCAGTCTTTCTGAAAGACCCTGGCAAAAATGACTCCTGAGAGCCGGATCGTTCCACTGTGTGTCCATAGCCCACCTGCGGAACTCAGAACAATATGATTCCGCCGACCGAGTCCCCTGGTGGAGATGGCGCAATTTGGATTCAGCCAAAGAGACACGGTCAGGGTCATCATATATGAGGCCTAAGGCGTCAAAAAATCCATCCACAGACTGGAGACAAGTAGAGTCCTGTGGCAGAGAGAAAGCCCAGGATTGGGGATCCCCCTGCAGCAATGATATAATAATTCCTACCCGCTGCTGCTCATCACCAGTGGAATACGGCTTAAGCCTAAAGTATAATTTACAGGCCTCTTTGAACACAGTAAATTTGTCTCTGCCTCCTGAAAACCTGTCGGGGAGGGCAACCTTAGGTTCCGGTCTGGCCGGACCCACTGCTTGATTCCCCAAGACACCATTTTGCGGTTGTGGTCCCTGCAAAGCCGACCGAAGGTCCGCAACCTCCAAAGACAAGGTCTGCAGCTGCTGGGCCAAAGCAGACACAGGATCCATAAGGAAAGGAAAGAAAATCAAATCCTCCCCTTCCTTCACTTACAGTTATGGCAGGTGATAATGTCACGCTGGGAGTGGGGAAGACACCCAGCGTAGGATAACGACGGGGGGGGGGATCAGGAGTCCCTAATGCTAAGGGCACAAGAAGGAGACGGTGACCCCTAGACTTCCTAGAGCTGACCCTGTCTGCCCTAACGTCCCTATACAGTCTCCTCAACTGTCGCCGACCACGAACCTCGTCCCTCTCTGATCCTAGATCTATCTTATCTAAGGATCAGATGGAGAGGTTCACTAGACCCCTCCACTATCAACTAAAGACAAACACCAGGGAAGACAGACATTTGGGAAAAGGAAACACTTATCTGACAGCAGAACACAGCAACCTCCACAATCTCAGCTTCTGCTGGAGCAAGGATAAAGTGTGCACAAGGAACTATCACCTGCACCGAGGAAGGGTAATGAACCTCCTTATAAAGGTGGAAGGAGTCTGCTGGGTCCTAGTGACCTACAACATTGGTGAATAAAACCAGACCGAGCGCAAGACCTCCACAGCCGTCTCCCCATAATAGAGAGATCTCATCACACCTTCTTTCCATCAACACAGAAGGTAAATGCTCCTGAAAGAGACGGACCATCCTCCACCATTATGGCTGGTGGGCCAAACGCTGGGATCGTCTGCGCGTGGCCTCCACCCTGTCATCCGTGCCACCCGTGACACTGGTATCATCAAAGATGAACTTGTGGGACCTTTTCGGGTTGAGGATGGAGTGAAGCTCAACTCCTGAACCTACTCCCAGTTTCTGAAACACAACTGCTTAAAGCAGTGGTACAGGAAGAAGTCGGTATCGTTCAAGAAAAACATGATTTTCATCACATGCACCCAACTACTCCACAGCATGGCTGGCCAGTAAAGGTCTAAAAGAAGAAAAAATAATGACATGGCCCCCTTGTTCACTTGGTCTGTACCCCATAGAGAACCTGTGGTCCCTCCTAAAATGTGAGATCTACAGTGAGGGAAAACAGTACACCTCTCGGAATAGTGTCTGGGAGGCTGTGGTGGCTGCTGCACGCAATGTAAACAGATCAAGCAACTGACAGAATCTATGGATGGAAGGCTGTTAAGTGTCATCATAAAGAAAGGTGGCTATATTGGTCACTATTTTTTTTGTGTTTTGTTTTTGCATGTCAGAAATGTTTTTTTCTGAATTTTGTGCAGTTATATTAGTTTACCTGGTAAAAATAAACAAGTGAGATTGGAATATAATTGGTTTTTATTAAGCTGCCTAATAATTCTGCACATTAATAGTTACTTGCACAAACAGATATCCTCCTAAGATAGCCAAATCTAAAAAAAACATTCCAACTTCCAAAAATATTAAGCTTTGATATTTATGAGTCTTTTGGGTTGATTGAGAACATAGTTGTTGATCAATAATAAAAATAATCCTCTAAAATACATCTTGCCTAATAATTCTGTACATAGTGTAAATAATGTGCCATAGTGTGACCATACTGTCATTCTGACGGGTTGTAAACCTACTTGTAACAGCTTTACAGTTTAGCATTTTAAATGACTTTTCATTTTGCTTGAGCATCACTATTTTAAAAAAGTAAAAATGAAATAAATAATAAAAAAAAAAACAATGATGGGTTAAGGTTTTAAAACTGATTAGTCACATTTAACAATAGTTAAATGAAGAGAAAAGTGCAGTCAGGTGAAGCACTGGGCACACAGAAGAGGGCAAATGGTTAATGTAAATATACAGACCTTTATTTTGAATGCTACACACACAACGCGTTTCGGCGGCTGAATACCGCCTTTATCAGGTGATGCCCTTCTGTGTGCCTGACCACACTTCTCTCTTCATTTATCACTACCCCTCTCTGAGAGCTGCGGATGGAGCAGCACAAACATCAATACTAGGAGACCTGCAGGACCATTGGTGATGCGTTTCCAGTCACATGACAGCTTGGACTCCACACCCCCCAGCTCGAAGGCTGGCTCCTCACTAACCACAGGCTTCATCCAAGGTAGCAAGGGTGCCACAATCAAATAGGCTTACCCATTAGTCGTGAATTTCCTCTCTCCCATGTGAGTGCCAGGTGGCCCCGACACGTGTTTCACGTCGGCTGTTTCAGGGGATGTGGGTGCAGGAGTGAGGCTATATATAGGATGTGGCCTGTGGTGGAGGCATATCGGTGCGCAATGCATGTTACACTGCTTTGCCGGCAGTGGAGCAGTGGGAGGGCGTTCCCGGATGCACGGGGTCTGGAAGAACAACTTCCAGTTACGTCATTGACCCTTGTGCATCCGTACCGGAAGTCCCACCTGCCGCTCATGTCCGGAAAGCGCAGTGCGTATGCGCGCTGCTTCATCCGCCATCTTGGATTAGGGCAATGAGAAGGGCAGTAGTTACAATGTAATGCAGCCACTGCAATACTATGCTGATGCTTCTGAAGCCCAGATGGGGGGAACAAGAACTGCTAATGGTCTGATAGATGAATAGAGAGGGACAGAGAGGGGGGAATAAACGAGGATTAATGGAAAAAGAAGATATATATGAGTCGGTCGACAGGGTAAGTGGGTACTCGGATACCGGGACAGGTGGTTACTTCGGTGGGGGATCACGGCTGGTCGGTTCCCGGTTCCGTGCCCTGGACCCTCAATGGCGGGGATGGGGTTGATGATGATGAAGGAAATGGTATTGTGACGCCACCTGTGGTACCTGGTAATAGGAATACCAGTGCTGCGGCCAGCCGCTGAGGTGATGGAAAGGCAGCTTTGGTAGTACAGCTCCTTACAGGTGGAGCTTTACCTCAGGGCAGCGGGACGGATGAGGGGAGTAGTAGTCCTCATCTCTGGTCATGATGTTGTAACCCTCCGGGTGCCGAATGAAAGGAGGACAGACACCACTTCAGCTCAAACAGTTCTTTACTTATACCAGATGGAAACAGGTACATGGTACATTCTGGGTTAACGGGTATTGTAACCGTGGGTCGTGAAGGTTTCCTCAGAGTCTGACAGTGATGCCCTCAATATGGTGCGTGGTCTTGTTATTTTCTCTCTCTCTCTTTCTTGCCCCTCTTGAGCCAAGTCTCTAGTCCACAGTGTCTGTTGCCTAAAAGTCTTTCACTTGTCAGTGAAGTGAACCCAGCTGTGGGACTGATGTTGGGCTGTTTTAGGGGTGCTTCAGCTCCCTGTGTGTGTCGGGCCCTCAGCTTGCTGGTCTGTAGTTAGGGCTGAATCTTGCAACTAGCTTCCTCGGCTCCGGTATGCCGATGTCGACCCGGGTCCCCAGCTGGCTCCAACCAGTCCTGGGTAAACCCCCTTCCAAAGAGTCGCCCTCCTGATGCAGCTGCAGGGTCCCCCGGTCTACCTTCCTTGCTCTTGCCGGGGTCGTGTAAGCACGGCAATTGCTCATTCACTAGTCATTCCAAATTAGACTATGAACATATGGTACCGCTATAAGAATAAATCAGACTGAGATCTGTTTCAAACTTATATTATGCTCAGAGTTATAAAGTAAAACCCTCAGCAGCAACCCACTTGCTTCCGGAGTACAACACATCTTATACTTCCAATGAACTAGGCGGGAGTATTCAAAACTGGGTGTATTAACTAGTGTGTTAGGTGGTCTGCATGCTAATATACGCGTATAGATTGGTTAATTGTAATTAGTATACTATCCTTCTTTCTTGAGTTCACGCCTCTCTCCTTGGTGTTATCTCCGAGCTGGCAGACGGTAACTTGAAGGTCGTCTCACATTCCTTTCTCAACACTTTCTTCAATAGAAGCCTTCATAAACAGGTTTTATCTCTGTTATTCCCGTCCATCCCCCAATTCTGTGTCTCCTTCCAGCTGCATCCAGATATTCTGTAAGACTTAAACTCACACGTAAAATAGCACAAGAGGCCTGAGGGAAGGCTAAGATAGAGGCAGTGGTGACCAGACAAAATGGATGAGGAAGAAAGAGAGCAAAGTAATCAGGATATATAGTGATATATTGAGAAAGACAGACAAAAAGAATATACAAAGAGAGAAAGAGACAAAGAAATAGAAAGAATATAAAGATATAGAAAGAAGAACCGTCTATATCTACTATATATATGACTCAATATGAAAAAACTTTAATATTTCATTCCGAGTATTATTTCAAACATATTAATGATTATAAGACATTGCTATTCTATAAATCTATAGGAAATTACCATATTTCCCACAATCCCCACTAAGTTTTTTCCATATTTACCTAATATTTCCCTACTAGATCCAGGAACCTTTGAGACTGTCCATGTGATGGATAGGAGATTATTTGGACTTTTTCATTCAGACACCTCAGAATCTCTTTCTTGTGAAAGGCACCAGGCATCTGAATCCCTACACTAATCTCACATGGAGTTCTCCCTCTATCCCTTAACTCAAATCCCTCAACTGGGTGTGATAATAGGGGAGATTTTTAGACTGTCTAAGGGATATACCTTTAGGCATTTCCTCTAATTCAATATTTCCTTCAGCAGATGTATCAGTTTCTCGGTAAAGATAGGTATGAGCTGAAACTACCTTTGCAGTAACCTTTCTATACAAGGGAATCACACAGCAGAGTATTATGCACCCTACTAGCCAAAACCAGACACGCCTGTTGGAAAAACCCTTTGAGCCCACCTAACCAGCTGGAGAAGAAAGATGTATCCACCCCAGCATTATTCTTTAATTCTGCAGCCAATTCAATAATTTTCCTGAAAGCTAAAGTGGTTTCCCCATTTTCCCCTGAATTTCTCGGAATATATATATATACAGCATTCCTCCTCTTTCATCATTCCACAGACCCCGCCCTTTTCAGCTAGGAGCATATCAAGGGCCAACCTGTTTTGTAGCGTCATTCTAGTATTCGGACCTAGTTCCTCAACTATACACTGGAAAGCATCTCGGCTATAATTGACAGACCTTTGCTCACTATAATAGATATAATTTATCCAATCAACGTTCTTATTAATTTGTACCTGTGGAATTATAGAAGTAAATCCAGCATATACCTGATTTTGGGCCTTAAACTGGTCAGACACCCCCCTTGGCACACCAATAGAATCAATGTATACCTGAGGGTCTTCCTCATATCCCATGTGCAGCTGATCAAGGCTTCTCCTTCTCTTGATGGTCTCACTGGAAGACTCTGGGTCCCATGGTAAAATTTTTGAACTGCATTCCTAATTTAATCAAGGTGCATTGTCCTGTCCAGACTATAGGTAACCTAGATCGGAGCTTACCATCCCCACACAACCAGTAAATATCATACATATATCGTATATGTTAGTTGAGTAAATTTGTACTTACTGAGCTGTTCTCATTACAAAATCCCAATTTAAAGGTTCCTACTAACGAAAACCTCAGAACATATTAGAAACGGCCTGGGGAATTGTGTATCAGTTTTACACTATTAGTAACATATAACCTTAAAAATACAAGACTCATTCTCCCTTGAACATTTTATCATATACCACTATCATTATGGAGGGTATACAAAGGATATGAACTTCTTAAATATCTGCAAATAAACACAGTTATCCACAAGAGAAAAGAGATACACAACAAAATCATACAAGAACCATGTTATGTACTCCTGTACTTATTTATTCTAAAAACATTTTCACCAGGGTATGTTTGACATTCTATAATACCTTAGATAGGAAAAAGAGATTTACACATATTAGGACAATTTTTATACAGTTTTCTTGGTTTCCTTGTCCGCTCACTATTTGCAATTTCCAAACCCATGGAGCGATCGCCGCTCGAAGCCCGTACCTTTCTGAGTTGTGTTGTGTGCATGAATAATGCAGGATAGTATACACAGCTTACCTATACCAGGAGCAAACTAGGAGGTACTCACCTGATCTCACCCGTGACCTATTTTGAGGCGTAAAATGAGGCCAAGCAGAGACCAGTCTAACCTTTGCTGACAAAGACATCATGGCCTGCCCTGTCCACTCTCACGACTCCTAGTTTAACACTGTTAGTGGTTCGGTCAGTCCCTATAAGGCAGTCGACTATAGAGAGGGCTCAGGCTGCCAGACACAACCCGGCTGGGATGGGGCAACCACCCACCATTACCTTTCCTATCTTGTGTTGTAGCTTGCCTTCTACCTCCGAGAGGACAGGACACCTGTGGTGATTGTCAGTATGAGTATACCATCCTAGACTGATAACATGGTGTTTACCTCACCGTAATATACCAATACTGCATTTAGTAGGCTTACCGTATTGTTAAAGAATTCTTCAACCGGAAATCACTCCATTCGCTCAGAAAGTGCAAGTCAGAACCAAACATTCTGATTACCTCATGTGAGGATCCTACCATTATCCAGCATAAAGTCTCTTTGGTCTATAAACATATCTGCAATAAAAAACTTTAAAAAATTTGTATTAATTTCAGAGATTAGAAAATTCTTATAATATATGGGCGCTGTACATCAGAGCAGACATGTGTAACATCACCTTTAATTCAAAATTCCTGCTACCAGCATTTTCTCCAGAAAGCTCCTTATCCCTCCCATATAAGGAAAGATAACAGACTACAAAAAATATTTTCACATAGTAAAGAACAAAGACTGCTCTAATAGAAAGAATTTTAAGGAGGTGTGGGGGAGTGGTTCACTCCCTTCCATATTTTCAAACTCTTCGGCCTTGACATACCCACAAGATATCCACAATTCTGATAAAGGACCTAACTACTTTCTTGTCTTTCCACCTCCCCCCCTTTTTTTTTTTTTTTTTTTTTCATCAAACTTGCTAATTTCCATCTCTAACATCTCACATTGACTCAATTGAGTGTCCCTTTAAGATACAATCTATATTCCTGCTTATCGATATACCTTATACATTCTGGATCCATTACCTTAACAATAACTTCATCACCTTGTAGTTAGATTTTCCTGTCTAATACCACCTCCCCACAGCGTCAATATATATATTATTTCCCCTTGGGCGCTCAGTATATTAATCTTCCCTCTAGATAGCTTAATTTTTAAAACACACAACAACTATAAATAAGGGAAAGTTTCCCCCTGCCATAACTACATTTCTAACTAAATTATCCCTGTGCTGCAGGTGGCTATTGACAACATTCACTCATATAAATCAATAAAAATCTGATTACTATTATTGTATTCAATATTGGGCATTATTATCAGCATCCAACTACCATAAATGTGAAAAATCCGTCTTTGCCTTTCAGAATCCCTGGAAAGACGGATAAGATTCCAGTCTGCATGTCAGACATTTTCAGATTTCACCTTCTGGCTCTCCCCCTCCCCTCCTTCCTACAGAAGCAGGCAAAATCATACTCGCACACAGCTATTTAGATAAGGAATTCTGAAACTCACAATAACAAAGGAATCTTTCTCTCCTAAACTGAACTCACAAATTTGAATAACTGTTTCACACTTGTAGCTATATACAATTAACAAATATTTAACTCTTCATTTACTCTTATAACTTCAAAAGCTTTCCATAACAGGAAGAATAATAAATTATATTGATAGACGGACCGTGAATGGAGTGTAGTGGCAGTCAGTGTGACTTTAATAAAACAGAATAATCTCCATAAGATTATATACACCTTATTCTAATTTATCCTAACCACTTTGGAGTTAGGAACACACCCACACCTCCGGGGACCTTGTATCGCCGCCATTATAAGGTGGTGGCTGGGATGGCGTACTCAATAACAATGGCATGGCGGCCATTTTACTATCTGTTACAATAGATGTTTGAAAATCATCAGGAACAAACTTTTTATAACCAAACACAGGTTCTGCATTTTCTGAACCTCCTTCTCCATCCACCTCTTTGTTCAAGCTCAGCGCAACTCGCAGGTGAGCTTGCGCTTGGTCCAACAGACCTTTATCTCTCAACTTGCCCTCTTTTTTTTTTTTTTTTTTTTTTCTGGATCACAAAGGCAAACCTGCAAACCTGTACAACTTCTCTACATTCCTAACAGCCTTCCTTCCCGTGATTCCACTAACGTTTTTGCCTCTGCTACATCCTCATCCAACTTGTTGGGAATGGATTTCCTCCGTGCTACGAGACGCAACATGACTCACAAGTACTACGCCTTAACTGCAGATTATAACATTTAACAACAGCAATCAACACTGGGCTTTCACCTGTACGGAGCCCAGGCTCCACGCACGGTGTATTAACGATACAGGCAGCTAACCCCACTGTACCGATGGTGACGTCTCACCGAAAAACACAGAGCCCTGGCTACCATGTGTTTGTTTTGCTCTTCCCTAGGGGGCAGAACTTAAGTTCCACATACCCAACCTTCGGTTGAGAAGCCCTGGCTATTACCCAACCTTCAATCAACTTCAATAAGTACCCAGTACTTAGTACCACATACTTCCAGTCTTACTGAGTGCAAAGCCCAGGCTTCATACACTCTCACCTTAAAGCACGAAACCCCGGCTTCACGTGCCGGACTGAATACGGAGCCTCTTGTCTCTATATTCAGTCCAGTGGTACGGCGCCCTGGCTACCATGTACCACACCACGCAGAATGGCAACTCCACGTAGTAGAATTGCAATTCCACGGGCAGACAAGCACAAAGCCCTGTGTCTCTATACTTGTCTCTATAGTACAAACAATGTACTTCTCAGCACAGAGTCTACAGACTCCACGCTCTGCCAACCTATTCACAGATGCGGAGCCTTTGGCTACTATGCACCTTATGAATGCCCGGCACAAAGCCCAGGCTTAATGTGCCTCCGGACACGGAGTCTACTGATTCCGTATCCCTTTCTTACACGAAGTATGGAGCCAATTGGCTCCACGCTCCGTCTCCGGACCAAAAAGTGCAAAGCCCTGGCTTCATGCACTTTTGAGTATAAAAGCCTGCCAGCTTCCGTACTCTCCTATATCTGAGCACCAGTGCTTATAGACTGCTTTGCTACGGTATTTCAATTGCTCAGGAGGAGCCCCCCCTCACTGTATCACAGAGGCTGCGTCTCTTTTCACCAAGCCGTCCCCAGCACACAATTCTACCAAGTTCTCACTCTACGTCAATACACAATAACAATCACGGGAAGGGTTAACAAGCAAGGAATGTTAATGACCAGTGCAGGAGACGTGATGAATACACAGGCACGCGCAGAAGGCGACGTGTCTCGTTGTTGCTGGTTCAGAGCGTGGCACTGGGTCACACACGGCACGGCCTCATCACTGACCGTTTACCCCCCCTCGTACCCACTAAACACCACAGAACAATCAGTAACGGCTGAGGACACGAGTAAGGGCGACACATATGAATGTGACTTCCACTTACCGTATCTTTGAGGGTGATCAAGCCTCGAAGTCAGCCGTCACGGATATCATCCACTGGCATCCACGCGGGGTCCGAAGGGTCGTGGACCGCTGGCTCACGCCCCACGTTGCGGCGCCAAATTGCCGGGGTCGTGTAAGCACGGCAATTGCTCATTCACTAGTCATTCCAAATTAGACTATGAACATATGGTACCGCTATAAGAATAAATCAGACTGAGATCTGTTTCAAACTTATATTATGCTCAGAGTTATAAAGTAAAACCCTCAGCAGCAACCCACTTGCTTCCGGAGTACAACACATCTTATACTTCCAATGAACTAGGCGGGAGTATTCAAAACTGGGTGTATTAACTAGTGTGTTAGGTGGTCTGCATGCTAATATACGCGTATAGATTGGTTAATTGTAATTAGTATACTATCTTCTTTCTTGAGTTCACGCCTCTCTCCTTGGTGTTATCTCCGAGCTGGCAGACGGTAACTTGAAGGTCGTCTCACATTCCTTTCTCAACACTTTCTTCAATAGAAGCCTTCATAAACAGGTTTTATCTCTGTTATTCCCGTCCATCCCCCAATTCTGTGTCTCCTTCCAGCTGCATCCAGATATTCTGTAAGACTTAAACTCACACGTAAAATAGCACAAGAGGCCTGAGGGAAGGCCTAAGATAGAGGCAGTGGTGACCAGACAAAATGGATGAAGGAGAGAGAAAGAGAGCAAAGTAATCAGGATAGATATAGTGATATATTGAGAAAGACAGACAAAGAAGAATATACAAAGAGAGAAAGAGAGACAAAGAAATAGAAAGAATATAAAGAGATATAGAAAGAAGAACCGTCTATATCTACTATATATATGAGTAAATATGAAAAAACTTTAATATTTCATTCCGAGTATTATTACAAACATATTAATGATTATAAGACATATTGCTATTCTATAAATCTATAGGAAAGTACCATATTTCCCCCACACTCTCCTCACACCAGCTATCTGATTGTGCTATCACTCCCCATCTCCTGCTCTCTAGGCTCCACCCCCTGGGACCTACTGAATATCAGTCCCCTGTATTAAAGTGGCCTGTGTTGGGTGTTGGGGTGCAGACTCTGAAGATTCCCCAAGTCCACGGTTACAGAGGCACCACACCTTTAATTAGGATGCAGTACCTCCCTGTGGCACCTTGCGATAGGGGCACCACATATACAACATTAAGCATAAGTTGCACATTATGGTGAACAAAACCACTTTCTCCAATGTGTGAGAGACAGACACAATTTTTTTCCTTAGTGCAAATCCAGTGATAGTTGCCTCACAGACATGAAAGTCCGCTATACAGATAGTATCACTCTCCAAATCTTGTCCCCTTTCTCTCAAATGTCCGTCGCTGTCAGGACCATTGCCAAGAGGTTGCAGCTTCAACATAGCCAGGGTAAGGAGGTGATACAAAACTAAAATAAAAAAGTGATAAAACACAGTAGTTAAAAACTGACTATCCCAAAAGAGAAGGGACTCAGCCAAAGGTGAACCAGGTATACTCAGAGATTCAGTACAATTACTGCAGAGGACAATGTACATATAAATGGGTCTATTAATAGTACTAAAACTGGCCATATATAAACATGACAAAACATATGTAATAAAAATCATACTCCAGACTGAATAAACCAGTCTGTCCCAAAATGAGGATGAAGGATCAGTTATAGTGGCAAATGCGACCAAACTAAGGATTATGTATATCTGCGCATTCATCCCTAATAATGGGAAATATGCGGCCCAAAAGAGACCAATGTATTTTCTCCAGGAGATCAGGGGAAGACCTCAAAATGAGGAACATATTTTAAAGGGAGAACGCCACTGGCGGCCGGGGAGCTAGAGCAATGGGGCATAACTTAATTTTTCATTGAGACCTTCCGCTTGTACAGTACCAAGGTTGGTAATCCACTGACATTCCAACTTTGCTAGTTCTTTTTTGATGTCACCACCTCTTATTCCCATTTGAATTCTGTCGATCCCGCAGACTCTGAATGTACTGTCACACGCGGCAATATGTCTTCCATATTGCCATAAATACGTGTATTTCGATGATGTGAAAACTGCATTGCCTGTGCGTAGTGGCGTGAGACAGTGAGATTTTATGGCGAGAAATCGCCGGTGGAGCGTCGTCTGATCGCTCTGCACTGCAGTGAAATCAGGCGATAACCACCAGGCGATTTCTGCGCATCTTGGCATGTGACAGGACAATAGTGAGGTAGAAAGTGAGCTCAGACCAACTGGAACCAATTCCAGAGGCATGCCTGAGCGTTCTGTTTGGCTCGCCCCGTCTGCCGCGATTGATGGTCACTCCTGCGTTCCCATTGGCTAGCCATTGCTAAGGCGCCATATTTGAATAGCGATATAGTAGAAAGGACACATGCGTCATGTAGTGCGCAGACATCCTGACAAGGCTAACCAACGGTTACGCAGTTGTCGGCCAATCAGAGTGGTAGGGCCCGGTGAAAAACACTCTGGCACGCCTGTCTCCTCGCCGTACTCACACTCTACGCCCACATCGCTGATGAGATGGTGGCGTGTGACGCGGCGATGTGGAAAAGGGAAATTGCTTCCGGTGTTCTGCAGGCGATTCCCGGTACGCAGGATCACCGTAGAACGCAGGCAAGATCTCTATGTGTGACAGGGCGACAATGATGTACAAAAATGTTCCCGAAATGTGCGCGCTCACATCAAATTGCCGGCGATATGGAAGCCATATTGCCACGTGTGACGGTACCTTAAGAGTCTCTGGATTGCAGTTATAGTATTTTTTGAAGTGTCGGGGTAATGTTCGGCGTTGATCTCAATTTTTCACTTCTGCTGCCGCCCATATATCCTGTACGTATTCACTGACTCTCCTCTTGAATTCCCTGGAGGTAAGGCCTACATATATTAGGCCACAACCACATGTCACGTGATAAATAACCCCTGTTGTAGCACAGTTAATGTACTGCCTGATCTCAAAGATCTTAGATTCATCATAGTAAAGTTTTTGGTGCGTATGATGTTCCTACAGGAGAGGCAGGAGCTGCAGGGATAACAACCCAATAGGGGTCGCCCAACATTAAAAGGGATCAAAGGTTTCCTCATATAGTGACTATGTACCAATGTATCTCTTAAGCTCCTGCCCCTCCTGGCTGTCATCTTAGGTCGGTCGATAAGAAATGTTGATAGAGTTGTTTCAGTTTTAAGGACATCCCAGTGTCTATTTAGAATCTCTCTTATAGATTGCCACTGGTTATTGTATGGAGAAATAAACCTGACAATCTGAGAGATTTCATCTTTCTTGGCTTTGTAGCCAGCCAGTAGGTCACATCACGTGGTTCTCCTAGCACGTTTATATCCCCTCTTAATTGTTCTCCTACTGAAGCCACATTCTGCAAATCTTTCCTTCATGTCCCCAGCACGACTCTCAAAAGTGAAATCATCAGAGTAGATCCTCCGCAGGTGGCCACCTTCCTGTTAACCTTAAAGGTACCTTTACACGCGGCAACTTTTCTAGGAATTTCGCGGCAACTTACTGGTTGCAGTGAAATCATGGACACATTGTTCTATCTTGTTGCTGTGTACAAATGGAACAATGTCTCCATGATTTCACTGCAAACAGTAAGTTGCCAATGAAATTCCTAGAAAAGTTGCCGCGTGTAAAGGTACCTTAATAGACACCTTAATGTCCAGGAAATCGATTTCAGTTTTGGCGTATTTATGGGTAAGTTTAGTATTGAGGTCATTCAAGTTGAGGCAGCATAAAAATGCCTCAAGTTCGGGGACGGTTCCACCCAAAATGACAAAAATGTTGTCAATGTAGTGGAGCCAATACAGTGCATAGGAGGCAGATAAGGTGTCCCCTCCGAACACCGCTCTCTCCCAGTAGCCCAGGAAGAAGTTGGTATATGACGGTGCACATGCCACCCCCATCGCTGTACTGCGCCGTTGTAGGTAGAACCAGTCCCTGAACACAAAGAAATTGTGGGTCAAAACAAATTCGAGTACTTGAGTAGGAGGGCAAGTAATTATGGGTCCCAGTTGGTCATGCCCAAAAAGTATTTAACAGCTTCCAGACCGTGAGCATGTCCGACACTCGTATAGAGGGACTCAATATCGATTGTCACCAGTGACACCCCCTCTTCTAGGTACAAGCCATCAAAATGCCATAAGATGTCCAAAGTGTCTCTGACATAGGAGGGCAATGCTTCCACTAAGGGACGTAGATAGTATTCTATAAATTTGCACGTTGCGTCACATAGCCCTCCAATGCCAGAGACAATTGGATGTCCCGGCAGTACTTCAGGATGTTTATGCACCTCGGGTAAAAGATAAAAGGTGGGTGTCACTGGTGCGTTGACAAGGAGTCCGTTCATCGTTTTTTTGGGATGACACCCAACTCCACAGCTCTCTCTACAATGGACATGAGTTCTACAGAGAACTTATTAATAGGGTTGGAGGGGAGTTGTTCATAATATTCTTTGTTTCTAAGTTGTCTCCATGCCTCCTTTTCATACATCTCGATTAGCCAAATCACCACGTTTCCCTCTTTATCAGCTGGCTTGATAACAACACCACTCAGTTCTCTGAGTTCCCTCAAGGCCCGTCTTTGTACATTCGGCAAATTGCTTTACTTTTTTTTTTTTTTTTTTGTTCCAATAATTTTTATTGAGGTTAAGCAAAACAAATACAATGACATAAACATAGACAAGAATACATAAACAAGAAAACAAAACAGCCAAGGGAAGTGGAGAGGGGGAGGGGGGGGAGGTTTGGATGAGACAAGGACCACCAGGGACCTAATTGCAGATACCACATACATTGTGAACAATGGCAGAAATAGCAACATGAATAACTCCGTGAATGGCCAGCATCAAAAGTCTAAGTCTCACACAATCGGAACTGCAGACGGGTGGGCCGCCCATCGTGCCCAGTCGTCTATCACCCTGTTTCTGGTGGCATTATTTATTTATATAGCGCCATTAGGTTCCATGGCGCTTTACATGAGGATGAGGGAGACAAGAACAAGTACACTAAATCTAGGCGATCAGGACGTACAGGTACAGGAGGGGCAGGGACCCTGTCCACGAGGGCTCACAGTCTAAGATTATCTAAAGCTAGGTGGTATTCATTGTGGAATATCACATTCAGACGATCAGTGACCTCTGCAATAGAAGGGGGGGCGTCCTCCCTCCATATAGCTGCGATGCTCAACCTTGCAGCAGTTAAAACATTAGAAATCAGCGTTCTGGAGTCCCTGGGAAAGAGATGAATCCCTACATGTAAGATTGCCAGCTGCGGCGACACCTGGACACGCATGCCCGTTACAGACCCCATCAAGCCAGAGATGACTGCCCAAAAGGGGGCCAGTCTGGGGCAGGACCACCACATGTGGGCCAGTGTACCTCTTTCTCCACAGCCCCTCCAGCATAGAGGGGATCGATCCTGGGAGAAGCGTGCCAGGGTCACCGGAGGGTAATACCACCTCATATGAATTTTCTTCAGGATTTCCAGGTGATTAACACACCTGGAAGCTGCCTGTAAGACCCTCAGTCCCCTATACCAGTCTTCCTCCGTGAACCCCAGGTCTTCCTCCCATCTCCTCATGTAGCTTGGTTTATTGGGGAACAAGGCCGCAGTCAAATGTCTATACACTCCCGACAAAGCTTTTTGCTTAGTGGGGGAAAAAAGAAACTTTTGAAAATGGGAGACCTCAGGGGGAGGGCGGGCCCCCCACGTCCCCCCAAGAGAGCTAAAGAAATGTGAGATCTGCGCATATTGGTAGAAAGTCCTCTCTATCCCCGGAAATCTCGCACAAAGGCTCGAAAAGGGGCTGGGACTACCTGACTCAAGGAGGTCCGCACAGTTGCGGATCCCCGCCCGCGTCCAAGGACCAATGTTCAGGAAGGGGATATGAAAAAGCAAAGCCCTAATGTCTATATCCTTAGGGGATAATGAGATCTGCTTCCCCACCTCTTCCCTCCAGGTTCGCAAGAGTGAGACCATCGTGGGGAGCTGCAGGGACACTCTCGTAGGGGCCAAGCACTCCGCCTCCAAAAGATGGTGCAGAGAACCAGTCCCAAGGAGAGCAGACTCGAGACCCACCCAGCCCCCAGTGACCCCCGCCATCCACCAAACTTGGCCTCTTGAAGCAGTGTAGCTCTGTAGTACGCCGACAAATTAGGAACTCCCATTCCCCCTTGACTGTAAGGCAGATACATGATATTCCCCGATTCTCTGGCTCTTCAGCCTGCCCAGATGTATGCATGCACGGCTCGTTGCAAGCGCGTTAGTAGGTTGGAGGGAATAGACAGAGGCAGATTGCGAAAGAGATATAGAACTTTCGGGAGGAGGAACATTTTAAAAGCATGAATGTGCGCCACCCACGACAGGGCTGGCAGGGGTGAGTGTTTGTTTCTCTGCGCAGGGAGGCCAGGAGAGCATCCACATTAACTAACACTATCCGGTGAGTGTTTGTTAGGGTGATCCCGAGGTACGGAACACCCTCCTCCCTCCAAACGAAGGGAAACTTCTGGACGTAGTCTGGCAGCAAGCGGGCCCGGGACACCGATGGGGAAAATCAACAATTTAGTCGCGTTCAATTTATAATATGATAATTTGGTGAACAGGGCCAAGGCGTCCATCACCGCCGACAGGGAGGTCTCTAAGTCAGTGCAAGCTATAATAATATCATCGGCGTAGAGCCTAATTTTATGGGATATCTCACCGACGGAAAACCCAGTTATAGCCGGGTTTGATCTAATAGATTCCGCCAGCGGTTCGATTATCAAGGAAAAGATAATAGGAGACAGGGGACAACCCTGGCGGGTACCGTTGGTCAGAGAAAACGCCGAGGAGAGAAATCCGGAGGAGAGCACTCTGGCGTTCAGGTTGGAGTACAAGGCCAAAATGTCCGAGAGAACAGGGCCCCGAAACCCAAATTTCTCTAGGACGGAGGCCAGGTAACCCCAGTGCACCCTATCAAACGCCTTTTCAGCGTCAAGTGACAGGAGGGTACTGGGGATCCCAGCCCCTTCAGCCACACTAATCAAATCAATAAAGCGCCTCGTGCCGTCCTTCGTCTGCCTCCCGCTCACAAAGCCCACCTGATCCACATGCAGCAGCGACGGGGTGACTCTCTGGAGTCGGCATGCCAGGAGTTTTGACAACACCTTCACGTCACAGTTGAGCAGTGAAATCGGACGGTAGCTACCAGGGTCGTCCGGGGGTTTCCCCTGCTTTGGAATAGTGACAATAGTCGCCGCGAGGGCACAGGGGGAGATGGCACCCGCTCCCTGCCAGAATTTGCACGCCCTCGTGAGGAAGGGAGCCAACAAGCGGGCGAATGTACGGTAATAATCGTTGGGGAGACCGTCCGGGCCCGGGGCGGAGTGACGTTTAGTGGAAGAGATAACCCGTAAGATTTCAGCGTCCGTTATAGGGGAGTTCAGGTCGTCCAGTTGCTCCGGCGACAAGCGGGGAAGCCGCAAGTCGTCCAGGAACCTCTGGAAGTCCTCCGGGGTCGGTGCCGGTGCCGAAGAGTCATCTTTAATGTTATAGAGTTGAGAGTAGTAGTGTGCGAAAGCATCTGCGATCTCGATGGGGTTAGAGCAAAGCACACCGGAGTAGTCTTTCAAGGCCGAGATAGAGGATATAAGCTCCCTTTTCTTAATACGCTTGGCCAGAAGGGCCCCGGCCCGATCTCCTGCGGAGTAGAAGGACAGCTTGGACCTGCGGAGGCATTTCTCATGCTGCGACAGCAGAAATGCCTGCAACTGTGTCCTAACAGCATACAACTGCTGACTCACTCCGGGAGAGGGGGTCATTTTGTGGATCTCCTCCAGGTCTTGGAGGCGGGCCAAGAGTTCCTCTCTGCGCCTTTCTCTTTCCCTTTTGAGACGGGAGGCCTATTGGATAAACAGTCCTCTAACATACGCCTTATGGGCCAGCCACATCGTCTCGTCAGAGACCTCCCCGTTATCATTATGGAGAAAATAGTCAGAGAGCGCACGTTCTATATCTGTAACCATCTGCTGACATGATAAGAGGTCTGGGTTGAGCCTCCAGGAGTAGGGTGCCTGAGGTCTGCCCGCCAGGGAGAGGGACAGGGAGGTAGGGGCGTGGTCGGACCACGTAATGAGTCCCACATCCGCTTTGGTACAGACAGGCAGGGTCCCACTATCCACCAAGAAAAAATCGATGCGCGAGTAGGACCTATGCCTGTTAGAGTAGAACGTATAGTCCCGCTCCCCGGCGTGCAGGTACCTCCAGATGTCATGCAGGTGTAGAGACCTGCATAGGCGACCCAATTCCCCCCTGGCAACAGCCCGACTCGCCGAGGAATCTGAGTGGTGGTACATTACAGCATTAAAATCCCCAGCCATTACCAGCATACTCCTAGAATGTTTCTCTACCAGTTTCATAAGAGAGCGGAAAAACTTGATCTGAAAAGCATTTGGCGCGTATAGGGTCACTAGAGTAAACAGCATGTCATACATTTTACATACGAGGAATAGAAACCTTCCAGCAGGATCTGCCACAGACTCCAGAAGCTGAAAAGGAATGGATGATCTAATAAAGATCCCTACCCCCGCCTTCTTCCCATCGATGTTAGCAAAGTAGGATTTGCCGTAGAGGCGGTGGTGGACTCTAAAGTTATCTGCCTGTAGCAGGTGAGTTTCTTGAACACATATAAGGTCCGCTCCGCTCCTGCGGGCTTCAGACCAGAAGAGAGAACGTTTCACAGGAGAGTTCAGACCGTTCACGTTCATTGAAAATAGTTTAAGGCTCATGGTGGATTGTAGGGGGAGCCCAGATAGTCTCTAATCTCACCAGGGAAAAGTCCAGGACAGGAAGAGGGAGACCCAAGGGGTCGAGACAGGGGGTAATAACAACAAAACATCCATGTAAACTGTAGGGGCAGACCGGAGTCTGCTGTGGGGGAGGCAGAGGTCCCACGGATGAGCACCCGGGGGCCCCCATCTCGCCAGGGCAACCAACAGGATAACATTACTCACGAAACCCAACAAGGCGGGGTGCGATATCCCAGTCACGTATACGACTCAAGTGTCACATCATGTGTCAGCGAGCAGTATCCCACTCCGGATCCATCCTTTGCTCAGCCGGGGAAGCAGGTTTCCTCTTGGCCTGGGAATCAGTGGAACCAGCAAGACCCCAGGCTTTCAGAGCTTTATCCAGCAGCTTGGGGGAAGTGAAGATATGGCGATCCCCCTTGTACGCAAATCGGACTCGCACTGGAGTGCCCCAGCTGTACCGGATCCCAGCAGCCCGCAGGGTCCTGCACATAGGACCGAATTCCTTCCGTTTCGCCAGAGTGCCCACAGAGAGGTCAGGGTAGGCTGAGACGTTGGTTAAGGAGCCGGGCAGCTCCGGATTCCCTCGCAGGGAAAGCATGAGATCTTCTCTGAGTCTGACCGAGGGCCAGGACATCTCTCGGCAGCACAGGGTTCACATGGGATGGTTTGGGGATCCTGTGTATGCGATCCGGTTTCACCAGAGCAGGAGCAGTGCTAGGGAGGACATGCAGAATGAGCCTGGAGAGGAGATCAGGCAATGCAGAATCAGCCACATCCTCAGGAATCCCCCTCAGCTTAACGTTAGCCCTCCTGCTCCTGTCCTCCATCTCCCAGAGTTTAGCCTGCTGAGCCTCAAACTTCCTCTCCATAGAATCGAAGCTGTCAGCCAGGGAATTGTGGGCTGAGGCAAACTGAGCCATCTTCTTCTCCAGATGGCCAGTACGCTCCCCGAGGTCTGCTACCTCCTTCTTAATTTCTCCTAGTATATTTTGGAGATCTTCATGCATTGTCACCCTAAATGAGGATAGAAGTCTCTGCATAGCTCGCTCTGTAAGTGGTGCATCTATGCCTGCTGCATGCTCCTGCTCCCCCCTCCCCCCTCCATTAGAACATGAGGAGGGAGAGCAGGGCCTCTGCTCTGGTGCCATCTTAGCCTGAGAGGGAAGGGGGCCCTTGTGGAAATAGTCCGTGACCCTGGGGTACCTGGCTGTGATTTTGAGCTCCGAGGCATCCTGGGGTTCCAGGGGTGTTGCACCGTTCTCTGGGATCGATTGCAGGCCGGGTGAGAAGTGCTGGGAGCTGCTGTGATCTGTGACCAGGGAGCCCTGAAGTTATGCAGCTGCTTCCATGAAGGTCGAAGCCACACCCCCCGTCTTTACATTTTTTAGCAGACAGAGCCTTGAGGTCTCTTGTCACTAGTTTCCCACATATTTCTACTGATGGACATAGTGAAAAATGGGAAAACGTGGTTGATCTTGGAAACAAATGTTTAGGAAATGTACCTGAAGGGGCCAGGTTAATCTCCTCCTCCAACTCCTCCAGCTCTTTAATCGCATCCAGCTCCACTGTTGAAAGATCAGTAGACTCCTATTTTTTGGAAGCATGAAGTTTGTGCAGGACCAATTTCTGTAAAAACAGATTGAGGTCCTTAGTCACTGTAAAGAAATTAAAGTTTTGGTTAGGAACAAAGGGCAAACCTAACTTAAGGACCTCAATCTGTGGGGAGGTCAGTTTGTGTTTGGAAAGATTAATCACCTCCAAATTGCCTCATTTTCCTTTTTTGCTCAATGATTTAGGAGACAATGGTGTCTTTTTAGTCGGATCTTTGGTCCCCTTGGTTTTAGCTACTTCAGCTTGTGTGGGTTTGTTATTCCCACAGATTCATCTTCTAAAGATGATAGTGAAGATGCGGACATAATCACAGGTGTGGGTTTAATTGGGATCTTTGGGCATTTGGATTTTTAGGCTTCTTTTTGTTCCTCCACCGGTATGCTCTATTATTTTTGAAGTCCACCACATCTCTCTGGGATTTTTTAGTTTTTGATGACACTATCTCCTTCTCCCACTTAGTAAATTCCTTTTCAAGAGTGAGATTCAGTTGACCCAGTGCTTCTGGAGATAGTTCATCTGACAATTTATTTCTAATGGCCTCCATCTCCATTTCAATCTCCTGGATCGCCTTCTCATTGGACTCAATTAAAAGGCCCATAAAGCCGCCATGGGCACACAAGGTTGCTAGTGACTCCCAATTTTCCTTAAAATTCTCCTCAATGATGCTAATTAAGGCGAATACCTGGATTCTAAGGCCTCTGGGTATTAGGCCTTTCTCAATGTATATCTGCATGAAGGCCTTGTTCCACCAGAGACGAGTCTTCTGGTGCAACAAGGCCTTCATATTCCCAATGAGTTCACCATTGGCTTTCACATCAGATGGTGTCATCCCTTCTCTCTCTGTGCCAAACACTTTATCCAATTGAGCGAGCCACATCTTTTTACTGGCTTTTAAGTCCATAGGCCCTTATAGGAAAGCTGTGAATGAACACAGTAACAACAATTTAAAGATACAGGACTGTACATGGACATCATTTAGTAATAGGGCACAACTAATCTAGAACAATATATTAGCTTAGAAAGAATGAGTGTATACATGCCCAATACGTAGAATACCACAGAAGTCCACACAATGTAAGATGCAATAAGTTAATTTATTTTATTAGAAGAGGACTTAGAACCATATACTGTGGTAACAAAATTTATAACCAGTAACAAGGATATTGTGAAAGGTAAAGAGGAGAGAGAGAGAGAGAGAGAGAGGCACTCTACTACTGGAAGAGGGTATAATTTCTTAGGGAGACTATCTAATGATGTGGACAAAGTTCTATAGTGTGTGACTGAACTGTGGGCTCAGTGTAATAGGGACCAGCCCTGTGAGCTATGCCCCCCACGATCAGTCTAAAATGCTAGATATATGCCACAATCAAATAGGCTTACCCATTAGTAGTGAATTTCATCTCCTACGTGAGTGCCAGGTGGCCCCAACATGTGTTTTGCATCAGATGCTTCAGGGGGCGTGGGGTACTATCCAGGAGTGAGGCTATATATAGGAGGCGGCCTGTGGCGGAGGCATATCGGTGCGCAATGCCTGCTGCACTGTGTTGCCAGCGGCAGAGCGGCATGGGGGCATTCCCGAATGCACGGGGTCTGGAAGAACAACTTCCAGAGACATCATTGACCCTCGTGCATCCGTACCGGAAGTGCCGCCCACCGCTCATGTTCAGAAAACGCAGTGCGCGCCGCTTCGTCCGCCATCTTGGATTAGGGCAATGAGAAGGACAGTAGTTACAATGTAATGCAGCCACTGCAATACTGTACTAACGCTTCTGAAGCCCAGATGGGATGAACAAGAACTACTAATGGTCTGATAGATGAATAGAGAGGAACAGAGAGGGGGAAGAAACGGGGATTAATGGAGAAAGAAGATATATACAATATTAAGCATTACACATTATGGTGAACGAAACCACTTTCTCAAATCTGTGAGAGACAGACACAATTCTTTTCCTTAGTGCAAATCCAGTGATCGGTGTCTCACAGATTTGAGAAAGTGGTTTTGTTCACCATAATGTGTAACCTATGCTTAATGTTGTATATATCTTCTTTCTCCATTAATCCCTGTTTATTTCCCTCTCTCTGTCCTTCTCTATTCATCAATCAGAACATTATTAGTTCTTGTTCCCCCTTCTGGGCTTCTGAAGCATCAGCATAGTATCGCAGTGGCTGCATTACATTGTAACTACTGCTCTTCTTATTGCCCTAATCCAAGATGGTGGACGAAGCAGCGCGCAAGCGTACTGTGTTTTCCGGAAACGAGCGGCAGGCAGGACTTCTGGTACGGATGTACAAGGGTCAATGACATCACCAGGAGTTGTTCTTCTAGACTCCATGCATCTGGGAACGCCCCCGCCACTCCGTTGCCGGTGGCGCAGTGTAGCAGGCATTGTGCACTGATATGCCTCCACCACAGGCCTCATCCTATATATAGCCTCACTCCTGCACAGCACCCCAAGCCCCCTGAAGCAGCCAACGAGAAACACGTGTCGGTGGCACCTGGCACTTACATGGGAGAGGAAATTCACTAATAATGGATAAGCATATTTGATTGTGACATATATCTAGCACTTTATACTGATCATGGGGAGCATAGCTCACAGGGCTGGTCCCTATTACACTGAGACCACAATTCAGTCACAGACTATAGCACTTTGCCCACATCATTAGATAGCATCCCTAAGTAATTATACCCTCTTCCAGTAGTAGAGTGCCTCTCTCTCCTCTTTACCTTTCACTAAGGCCACCCTCCTCAGAAGAAGCCTTAGCGAAACGCGTAAGGGGGCGGTCACAGACAGGTAAAAAACTTTTCTGACCCATGAAATGACACTTGTCTTTTGGTCTTTGTATATGTGAGCCTCTTTGTGTATCCAGAAATGTGGGACACGTGTATATATGCGCTATTATATGGTGTTTGTGTTGTTTTTGGCTTCACATAAGACTGTTATTTATTATTGAGGACTATATTGTCCATATTTCATGTGGTCACCTGTTCTGTGGTCCGATAAACATTGTCATTTAAAATTTGTGTTTGTTTTAATAAAGATCAATTGATATTTGACTGTGGCCAGACTCCTTTGAATTTTTATAGGAATTGATATATTGTTCTAGAGTAGTTTTGCCCTATTACTAAATGATGTCCATGTACAGTCCTGTATCTTTCACATTTAGCCTCCTTTGCAAACTCTGCTAAGTGTATTAGGAAGGTTGATGTAGAGGTTGCAATGGAATATATGTGTCATCGCTCTTCTCAAGCACAACAGGATTATGTAGCCTTTGACAGTAACACCACTAGCTGGAGTCAGAGTTCTATTCGGGCCAACTCCACTGCAGCCATAATAGTTAATTGTACAGTCAGGAATTTTCAATTTGTCAATGACACTTGTTTCTAGTCTGCCCCAAGTCCCCTAAAAAGCACCCTGTGGGTTTAGTAATATACTACACAGAAAAACCTTTTTCAGGTGATATTTATGGAAGACATAAACAATCAGTTACTGTTCTTCAAATCCAGGGATGGTGTATATACAGTCCGCGCTGCTTGAAAATAATCAGTCCAAAGTCTTGAGTAAAAGACCCCCCTTCTTTATTTTCCACCTACGCGTTTCGGTGCTACTCCAAGCCCCGTCATCAGGGCATTCCTATAGTTACTGTTCTTGAAAGACATCATGCCAGAGGAGATAGACAACACAATTGTAAAGCCAAAGCGTGTTTCAGGCTCTACGAGTCAAGTTAGTAAGGACACTTTTCATTGTAGTAGCACTCTGATCCAGAGCAAACCTCAGGTCGGAATCAGGTGTGAGGACAAGAGGTGTTGCGCCCAGGCTGTGTGGTACTCGGGTGTCAGGCTCTGAGGGTTTTCAGCGTTGTCATGGGGGAATAGCGTCTGTGCCTAACCCCGTGTCCTGGGCCTATCTTCCAAAAAAGGGGTGATATGTACGGGATTATATACAAAGTTTGTCGTGACACCACCTGTAGTATCTGGTGAGATGCTACCAGCGCCGCCGCAGTCCGCCGGAGGTAGATGGTATAGCGGCTAGTGTGGTAAAGTCCTCCACAGGTAATACTGGGACCTCCGGGGCAGCGTTCCTGTAGGGGAATAAAGTAATTCACAAGGAAATGCAGCAGAGTTGAGTTCGCTTTTCTCCGGGTACTTTACTGGAAACTTGTGGCATTGAAGTTGCAGTTTACAGTTCAGCATAAGTTGTTATAACAGGTAGCTAACGGGTGGCTGCAAGTGGATCCCAGGTAGGATGATGGAACCCTTTGGTGTGTGCCTTCTTTCCCATCTGTTCCTTCCTGCTTCCCAGTGGTTGTATGAAGCCCGGTGACTTGAAATCAGCCTGACCTCCACTCTTTCTCTCACCCCTGCTGCTGTCGGGTAACCCTCTACTGGCTGGCCACCTGCTCCTTCAGTGGTGCCTGGCTCCCTCTTCTCGTTGCTTAGGTGCCTGGGAGACCTGTAGACTCCCCAGGACTCCGGATTTTCTGTGGTCCTATAGCATCCCACAGGTGCGGGTTCCGGTGCCTGGTAACTGTCTGCGCCTGGGACTCTTTCTCCTACTCCCTCTCTCCTTGTCCCTCAGCTGAGAGAACCTCTCCTCTCTCAGAGGCAAAGACCTCTCAAAAGCCCTCCTTGTTCCCCCTAGAGGTGGTTTTGTTCCTTCCCGGGTACCCTCCCACCGTGTAAGCTAGTGTGGCAGTGTTGGTTATGGGTTCCACCCACCATCCTAGAATCCGCTTGCAGCTGGAGTATCTGCACCTCTTTTATGGGTGCAGTACCCCTCTGTGATGCCTGCATGGTGGGGCGCCACATACCCCCTTGATTGAATATACTCGTCCGCGAGTATTAGTACCTGTCTACCGGGAAGTGAAAAGCTATTTTTTTTTTTATTTATCTTCATCAACATCAACAGGTTACTATTTACAACTAAGCATATTTAGATGTCTTACCATTGCTGGGAGGCACTTTCTTGGAACGTTACACATATACACACAACTATGCAGTAGTTAGTTACTAGACTTCACAGTCCTCGAGTCACCTGTCGACAAAGCTCTTACTCTCCGGTTATACTATCTGCATATAAGACATTATCTACTTGGTCCAACGAGGACTGGTACTAGCTATGCCGGCCCAGCGGTAATATTTTATTCAGCACAGTCCAGTGTGTGTTATCACCGCTGGGTCGCTGTTCACTCAGCACACATCATTAAACAGGGAAAAAGTTCAAATAAAAAGTCACTAAGTCTTCAGCCAAAGACATACTCAGGGACCCTCATTATTCATGGGGCTTGCAAAAAGGAAAATAAAAGGGTCATGGTTGCTGGAGGGGCTATTTACATGGCAATGTCTCAACACGGGAGCCTATTGCGGGTGCAATGTCTCTACATGGGAAATCCTGATGGCGAAACAGCCTAATGGGCCAGGATACCGCTCGTATGTAACCTGCTCACCTCTATAAAGGTTTATATTCGGGTGTCCTTTCCGCCGGTGGGATTCCACATCGCGTCTGGTGAAGAGTACGTCGTCTATCAGTCTGGGTTCCTGAAGAAATCCCCAGAATCCACCCTGTCTCTGTCTGTTTGCTCTACTTGTGCAGGCATTGCCCTCCTCCCTCTCTGTCACTCACAGAATGCAAATCATTAGTCCTGCCTTCAGCTCCACATCACTGCAGCACAGACAGAGAGAGGGTGGATCATTCAGGCTGCAAAACAACACGCCCTAATGGTCCATTTACACATGGCCACAGGAAGGTAGAAACCGGCAGGCATCGGACACAATTGTGCCTGTTGCCTTGAAAAGACCACGATGTGGCGGCGTGTAATTCGGGACTTTCCTTCCTTCAGGGAAGACACAGGAAGGAAAGTCCTAAATTACATGCCGCCACATCGTGGTCTTTTCAAGGCAACAGGCACAATTGTGTTCGATGCCTGCCGGTTTCTACCTTCCTGTGGCCGCGTGTAAATGGACCATTAGGGACTAAAGAATATAGCCCCTGCTAATTATAATCACTAATGAGTCAGTATAAAATCGTTTTTATGCACTTTCGCAGGATGCTTTTAGGAGACAAAAGGAGTGTGAGATTAGTGATAATGTGCTGCAGGGACGTGTTTTGGTAGCTTAGGAGGTGTTTTGGAGGTGACAGGATCCCTTTAACAAATACTGAGGTGAAAAACTCCCCAAATACTCAAAATATGCACATGGCATTACAGAACCAGCATAATCAATTGAATTTCTTTAAGGTATCATCACACGCAGCGATATGGCTTCCATATTGCTGGCGATTTGACATGAAAGCGCACGTTGTGGCCACTTTTTTTCACATCGCCATGGAGCTGTCACATGTAGTGATTTGGCGGGCGATTTCCGGCGATCCTGCATTTGGGAAATCGCCTGGCGCAGACTGGAAGCAAGTTCCCTTTTCCACATCACCACGTCACACGCCACCACCTCATCAACAATGTGGGCGTAGAGTGTGAGTATGGCGAGGAGACAGGCGTGCCAGAGTGTTTTTCACCGCGTTCCTACCACTCTGATTGGCCGACAACTGCGTAACCGTTGGTTAGCCTTGTCAGGATGTCTGCGCACTCCGATTGGCCAACACAACGGTGTTACCATTGGTCAGCCTTGTCAGTGTCTTGCTAAATTTACCTGGATCGGGGCAGAGCCTGTACTTACGTAGCGCTCACTGACTTACAAATCAGGCATGAATAATAATATTCTTTATAGCAAGATTAAATTTATTTGTTTACAAAGTAGCACATGAATTGTCATCAATTGAATACAGGCTTAACACAAAGTATACCAATTATACCTAGACTTAATTATGGCAAACTAGCTGTGAGCCCGATGCGATTGCATCGGGATTCTAGAATCTGTGTATAGTTTATTTATTAAGAGTTTAAAATAATAATCCAATTCTTCCATGATATCTTTCCATTAACTACATATGTTTGTATGGTGGATATCATTTGTGGAAAATTGAACTATTATGTTGTAAGGGTCTTAGAACACAAAGTAGCAGTACGTGTTAATTTCTCAACCGGTTTCTTTGAGAAATCAATATTAGTATTCTGCCTATTGGCTCGTTTGTGTCAGCCCACCAATCGCGGCAAGATGCCCTTACGTCTGGTGGGTCCTACTCTAACTAAATCCGAATTGATATTACTTAGATATTTTTTACAGCTGCTTTTTTCTTATATTTTTAGAGGATGTAGATTTAAATAATCCAATTTTCAAATTTGATACTGAAGGAGTTACCGACGACAGTCTTGCAGCAATTTCCGTGCAATGACTAAAAAACTTGCAGTTAACCTGCTGTAAATGGAGCGAACGTGGCTTCGGCAGGTGCAGCAAATACAGCCACTAACTAACCACAGGTGACTGCAGTTGATGTGGCTGACATTGCCGCAACTACGTTGTCTGCACACACCGCAAGTAAACTACAAATTGCATACATGCAATAATGGAAATTACAGCAAGTATGTTGTAGGTTAGTCCTTAGTGATCAACTGTTAAAATTTAGTATATTCCTCAAAAATGAACAAAAATATTAGAAAAAAGCCGTGGTAAAATGTAATTTTGAATTTATGTATGTCCCTATCTATCTAAATGTGCAGAACACACCTTGCAAATGAGATGTGTGTGAACAGCCATCCCACCCGTCTCTTAGCTGTTCACAAAAACCTCTCCCTATGCAAAAAGAGAAACAACTTTCTCAGCACCTATAGTACTGGAGTTTAAAACAGTGGTTTCTATCATCCAGTGTAGAAATTTGGATGATACACATCTCTGATGTTCTTAGAAAAGTGTGTTCATAAGAATATAGTATGAAGAATGTAAGTAAAAGAAGAAATTTCTAAAAGACTAAGCTAATTTTTTTGTTATTTTTTTTTTTTTGTATTAAAAAAGAAAACAAGTATAGTAAAAGTCAAATGTTTAATCTAAAATATTCCTGCAGACAATATTTTTGATAAAGACTTTTTCAGAATTAGGCAGCAATTTGCCTTGAATGGGTGTATCCAGCACTTTGACCTTTACATTGCATCGTCTTTTGACTCGTGAAAAAGCCACATATAATTGTCCATGTTCAAAAACTGGTTCTGGCAAATAAATCCCTACTTTCTCCAGTGTTTGGCCTTGGGATTTGTTGATGGTCATGGCAAAAGCAGGCTTCACGGGAAATTGTTGACGTCTTAACTTAAAAGGTAAGTCAGTCTCTGATGGAGACAAATCAATCCTTGGAATGAACACCACATTTCCTTCGGCACAGCCAGTAATGACTTTTGCTTGAATCATATTGTCAAACAAAGCGGTGACAATCAAGCGAGTGCCATTGCAAAGACCTTTTCTGCTGTTGAAGTTTTGCAAAGGCATGACAATGGTGCC
This sequence comes from Allobates femoralis, assembly GCA_033576535.1. Classification (NCBI taxonomy): domain Eukaryota; kingdom Metazoa; phylum Chordata; class Amphibia; order Anura; family Aromobatidae; genus Allobates; species Allobates femoralis. The sequence continues at coordinate 126,141,414 of JARQOC010000011.1, forward strand.
GATTTTTAATTTGAGGCGATGAGAAGGCAATCCCGTCGGTGTAAGTGAATTTAAAAATTCCACTGGATATTGGTCTGGGTCTTCAGTCTTATCAGGATCAATGGAATCATCACTAATGCATTCAGTGTATTCATCAGCAATGCAATCCATGACCTTAGAGTTGACCAAATCCACATCGTCATTTTTAGGGCAAAGAATGGCATGTGATGCAGCAATTTGAATGCTTTCGTTGTTATTTACATCAATTAAAATGTTTTCACCAAATATAGCAAGTATGAGTGAGCCAGTGCAGATCATGTCTTGTGGGATTTCAATGATATCATCTCCAAGGTTGAAATCATTGCACAATTCACCATTTCCCAGTTGAAGTAACCAACTGCTATAATCGGGATCAATAGAGCGCATGTTGTTGATGAGCGGCAATTGAGTGAGAAGCTGCCATTGTCGTGAGTATTTAATGCAACTCTCTACAATGTCTGTTCTTGTACCATGAGGGATGATAGGGAAACACTGTCGAAAGTCTCCTCCCAGAACAATGACTTTACCTCCAAAAGGTGTTTTATTTTTCTTAGAGATATCTGTTGTCATGAGATCCCGTAAAAGTTGATCTATGACATGCAATGCATATTTTGATAACATAGTTGACTCGTCAATAATGAAAAGTTTTGTACTTTTCAAATGTTGTGCAGCATCAGTATCATTTTTAATTCTGGAAACCGATGTTTCATTGATTGGAATTGGTATTCCGTAAAGCGAATGAATGGTTCTTACTCCTTGCAGTAAGTTAGCTGCAATCCCTGTACTGGCTGCAGGTGAGACAATTTCTCCTTCTCCTCTTAGTTCATGAATTAATAAATCATAGAGGTATGTTTTCCCACTGCCACCTGGACCGTCGATGACAAAGCACTTAGGTTGTAGACTTCTATCTTCTAAAGCTTGATGTATAGCATTATAGGCTAAAAGTTGTTGGTCATTTAAAGTAGCTTTCATTTCCCGAGTTCTTCTTAACTCGTCATCCTTGTTGTATTGTGGGCGGATTTGTGGTTTTCTTTTGGGGCGTGGTAGATTAAAATCAGTAAAAGCATTTGGCATGAAATTTTAAAACATTTTGGACATCTGTCATTGCATATCCTTCACAATTCTCACACTCCTCAGTGTTGGAGTGGTATGCATGGCAGTAGTCTTGTATGAAGTCTTGTTTAAATTCTTGCCACAACTCCAACAGATGAGCAGGAGGACCAAAAATACATATGCAAACATATCATGATGCTGTGCAGGCATGTTTAGAACACAGGCATCCAATAAAGTATTTTTCCAAACACTATCATCGAATAGCAATCCAAGGGCTAATGCTGCCTCTTTAAAAGTTGGGTATGTGACTTCTTTAACAGTTTTAATGTTGTTAAAACTTGTTGCTCCTTTGACATGCAGTAACAACAACCTTAAATAGTACCGTTCTTGTTCTTTCATACTGACAGTATACATTCTTCCAATCACTGAAGCACCTCCTCGCTTTCTAATTTCCCATGCACCTTCTTTCCAAACATAGTGCTCAGGAATTTGGCGGTATAAGTAATCATGAGCATTTCGGGTCATTCTCATTGAGCTCAAAGTAGGCCATGAGAGTGGATTTTCTGTGCATTGTGTAACTGATGTTGTCAACAGAGTCATTCTCATGAAAATATAGTGGTTGAGAATGTGGGAGATGTACCGCAAGGCGAATAATGCTGTGAGATTGTCTATGAATTGGGTAAGCAAAGATTCGCCAAGCTGCCTCCGGTGCACTTACATACCTTGAATCCATGAATTGGTGTGTTTCATCATGTTGGATGTTGGTTTGACAAATTTCCAGATTGGCTTTATCATGTCCTTTGTAGACATATTTAAATAGGTATTTGACACTTTGAGTGGAAGCACATACTTCCACAATAAGGAACAACCCAAGAATTATCAATCATCTTGGAATGGTGTGGAAAGGATGGTCCTAAATTTCTTTGATAAGTAGGATAGGCATCCTTAGTTATGACTGTTTTCGGCTGGAATTTTTTTGGAAAAACTTTTTTACACTTTCCAAGATCCATACAGGGCGAATTGGGGTTGTGTTGTCCACAGGGCCCATGAATCATGTGTTGCATCACAATTTGATGGAGCAGAGGGTATTACGCAGGATCGGGAATTTCAGCCCACACTGTATTGTCTACTTGAACCTCAGTTCTTAATTTGGAATTGGTATGTAGAATAATCAAAATGTGAGCGTGTGGTAGGCCACGCTTTTGAAATTCAATGACATGAACCATTGCACAAACTTTGCCAAATAATCCGCTGTTAATGTCTTTTAATAGGGCTTCAAGTTTAATTCTGAAGACATGGGCCACTAAATCAGGTCTATGTTCCACACGCTGCCATGGTTCTAAATTGTTTATAATCTCACTCCATTTTGGATTACAGGTCATGGTTACAAAAAGATCCGGTCGTCCAAATTTAGTCACAATAGCCATGGCATCTTGATATCGTTGCTGCATGTTTCTTGGACTGCCTTCAAAGGAAGATGGTAAAATGACCGTCTTGCCAATGGGGATACCTTTTTCTATAGATTTTTTCTGTAGATGTTCTTGGAGTACACAGTAATCTTCCACTTTTAAATCCTTTTGGTGCTGACGAATAAAATTTAGGCGATTAGCCTCGATCTTCACATACGCATCAACTAAGTACTGCTGTGTTAGTTTGCCACCATTTAGGACAGGATTGAACTGATTACGTACAGACAGCAAATAGCAGTAATATTGCAGTTGTGTAACCCTGCGTGGACTTTGGCCTTGATGCTTGAGTCCCTCATGCCAGCCTTGTTCTCCATGAGGAAAAAATAAGGGATAGAGTAATGCATCTAAATTGCTATGTAGAATACTGACTTGCTGTGTTTTAGGGGCCAAGGGGTTATTTGGGTCAGGTTTCAAATTAATTAAAATGTCTCTATTGAATGGTGGCTCTCCATTGTCATTTTCAAAAACCACAGCGACTTCATTCACAGTAGGATTGTTATACCGTCTTGGGTCTTGATGTCTATTTTGTTTAATGGCCATGGTTATATTTGGCATGACGGTGCGATTTTCTATTGCCTTCTGTTGTTCCTCTAATTCAACATCACGTAGCATTTTATAGGCCGAAACAAAGGGATTAATATTATCCAATTGAAGAGCAATGATACTCATCAACGTAGGATGACATTTTACATTTTCGGGAGACTGTTGCCGTTGTTCAATAGCGCTTGCAGTATCCAAAATGTACAGTTGTGCATACGCTGGAACTTGATCTTGAGCGGGATGGAGTGTTCCAGTGCGATGATAAATTTGCCCATGAATACGGAAACAGTAAGGTCCGTGTCCAGGTGGTGGAGAAACATTGGCACCCATGGAGGCAAAAGCAAAAGAACTATTAATGCTCCAGATGTTCTCCATGAGATTTTTGCTATATTCACTCTGTCCTTTGAGCAAACATTGGAAGACCTCAGGGTATTGAGGTAAGGGTACCTTGACTTTTCCCTTGTGACAACAGAGAGTGAAATGTTGATCAGCTGGGCGTTCGGCCGAAAAATGTAGAACTTGACAATGTTCACATACGAACTTTATGGGACCACAGCTATGTTCTAAAATAGCAGTATCATCATTCGTAAAGCCCATAGGATTTAGAAGAAGAGTTGAAGGTAACAAAACCTGACGTTTTTTCAGTAAGCCTACATAGATCAGGCGTTGAATGGACGAACTGTCGAGACTTTCAATAAATGAAGAAGTGGAAGGTAGATTCAACGCCGGCTCTTGAAATGTTGAAGTGGAAGCTGTCTGTTTGCGTTGTTGACGACGATATTTAGCAAGATGGGTCAAGCGGACTTGTTTAGACTTCGGAGACTCATCGCGTCTACGTGTCTGTAAAGCAGTTTTACGCTTCATAATATCACAGCGTTTGGTGTATGGCGTGTCTTCAGCACAGTGTTTGCGCTTACATGTGGCCTTGCGAGGTGGTAAAGGCTGTTCAGTAGGGGTTAATTGAGTAGAAGAGATGGAAGCAGTATGATGGGCAGACGGTTCTCCTAAGGGCATGACCTTTTGTTGTTTGCGTCTTTTACGCGCAGCCATCGCTTTTTTGGCCAATCGGTTGCTTCTTTCTTGCGAAGACTCTTTTGAAATGCGTCTTTTAAAAGCAGCCTTTGCATGATTGAACCGAAGGCGCCTATCTTCGGCGCTCTTCTCAGCACGCTTCTTGCGCATACGTGCAGCATCCTTGGCCACATCAGCCTTGTTTTGTGCCTGTGAGCTCATGTTGGGCAGTAGGCAGTCTCCTAAGGGCATGACCTTTTGTTGTTTGCGTTTTTCACGCGCAGCCATCGCTTTTTTGGCCAATCGGTTGGTTCTTTCTTGCGAAGACTCTTTTGAAATGCGTCTTTTAAAAGCAGCCTTTGCATGATCCAACCGAAGGCGCCTATCTTCGGCGCTCTCCTCAGCACGCTTCTTGCGCATACGTGCAGCATCCTTGCCCACATCAGCCTTGTTTTGTGCCTGTGAGCTCATGTTGGTAATTAGGCAGTGCAAAAGATGCAATATGAGCTACAGTAAGTTAGTTAAGGAAGCAATCAATAGTGAGTGTGTATAGATAGGTAATAGCAATAAAGTAATAGTGTGAATGTTGGCGAAAGAGTAAAATCAAAGTACACACTTATTGGTATTGACAATGAAGCAGTTACGTATAGGTAGTGTAAGTAGGTGTAAATAGAAATGAGTGTGTGTTCCAATGACATAAAATGAGACTTGAAGGCAAGAGATATGGATCTAAGTAGCATATATAGATAGAAATGTCACTGTAGCAATATATAACAGGTATAGAATGACTTAATGTCCCTGTGCCACAACTATACCCAATGGAAAGTTAGACTAACATGCAAAGAGGTGTTAAAGGGGTTAATGTGTTAAAGACATTAGAACTACAAAGTAATAATTTGGCAGTGTATCCCTAATTGGATAGAAGGTGTTAATACTACTACACACTCCTAAGTAGGAGTTAGATGGAAAATGGTATGTAAGGGGTTAAATTACCATTGGGATTATTACAACACACTCCAAAGTTGGAATTATATGGCAAATGGTAAGTAAGGGGTTAATGTAGATGGACAGCAGGAATAGGGCACTGGAGCGTACTATCTCCCGGGAGCCGCAGCAATAAAATGAGGTAACAGTCCAGAAACCCGGCGGTGCCAGCCTTATAGCACAATGTGTAAATCCAGCTTATTAGAAGAAAGACGGCACTCACCGGTGTAGTTTTCGTGCGTTTATTGCAGATCGCACATTACTTGGTGCAGGGAGGGGGACAGTGCTGAGGGGACGACGGCACCGTTTCGCGCTACAATGCGCTTCCACGGGTGACCCGTGGAAGCGCATTGTAGCGCGAAACGGTGCCGTCGTCCCCTCAGCACTGTCCCCCTCCCTGCACCAAGTAATGTGCGATCTGCAATAAACGCACGAAAACTACACCGGTGAGTGCCGTCTTTCTTCTAATAAGCAGGGGTTAATGTAGCACTGCTATTCTTACTACACAGTATGAAAGAGAAAAATAGTAAAAAAAAGGCATATAAGGGGTTAATGTTCAAATGCCATTAGTACTATCCATTGTTACATATGAATGTAATGGAAAATGAAATAGAAGGGGTTAATGTAATAGTGTTAATACAATGAAAGACTGTCCAATCGTTATGATTTGAAATATGTTATAGAAGGGGTTAATGAGTTAACTGGCCTTATTAATCTAAACTCTGAAGTTACATTTTAATTCCAAAAAGAGATCTTAGGTTATATTGTACTGAAAACGATCCGGACCTTGCTTCCCGACGTCCCTCACAAAGGATAAGGAAAGCAGGAATGATGTGTGAAGGGAATTTGCAAAATTTGCGGTGTAAAATGGCGGGGGTGAAGTTCGAATCCATAAAATGGCGGCAGGCGCAAAGGCGATCTTCTGATTGGCCGCTGGCATTTTGCAGCCACCAATCAGAGAAGCAACTCGACACACAGGAACAGCAGCATGTTGAATGTGTTAGAGTTAGACTTCATAGTGTGTAAAAAATGGCGCCTGTATTCAGATTGGGGTCGTCTTTAGAGGAGGGGAGGAGTGAGCGTAGCGGAGATTAGCGGCGCAGGGTTGCGGCAGCGTAGCGGAGATTAGCGGCACTCGGTGGGGCCAGCGTATCGGAGATGAGCGGTGTTGACTCAGCTTACCATAGCGGAAATCAAATGTGCTCGTTGGGGGCTCCGGAGCGTAGATCAGCGGTACTCAGTCTCTGCTCCGGAGCGGAGAACAGCGTCGCTGGCTGCGGTTAACAGAGCGGAGAGGAGTGTGGCTGTGTCCGGCTACCATAGCGTGCATCAGCGGCGCTTCTCTCCGGCCACCGTTTGACTTAGTAGAAAACATGCAGGACATTGTATTTCAAAAGTGGCGCTGGATGTGAGGCGCTGTGCTTATTGGTCGCGGTGCGAGCAATGAGCTTTGGGCCTCACATCCGGGCGTGCAACTTGGCGGCATATTGAAAAAGGATATTTTAAGTTCAGGGTAGGATGCGCCGCCCCGGTCTTTTGATTGGGCGGCCGTAATTTCAAAAAGATAGCGCCGTGACTCTGATTGGTCGGCGGTCTGGCGGCGACCAAAGAGAGTGGGGAAAGCGCTATGGAGCTCAGCGGGGAGACGGCAGAGTTCTATGCCGAGGTACGTGGTTCTGTTTTCGGCCACGGCGCTCGGCTCTCGTCGGTCGGAGTAGTGAAGTGTGTAGCTCGGGCTCGCTGTTATCTCATTGGTCGGCGCAGCTGGCGGCGACCAATGAGAGTGCCCATAGGGGTACGGTTCTCTGAAACTGAGCGCCGACTGGGTACGGCATGGAGCTCAGCGGGGAGACCGCTGAGCTCCGTGGCCAGGTATCTGGGAGTGTGTCCGGCCACCGCGTTCGGCGTTTGGAGCGCTGAAGTGTGTGGGCGGTTGGAGCTGCGAAGTCTGTAACTGGGGGAAGAACGAAGGTCTTTGGTCAGCTATGTAGTGGTGGGTCCGGACATCGCCGCTCGGCGCTGCTTGCTAGTGCTGGGTCCGGACATCGCCGCTGCTTGGTAAGTGGGTCCGCCGCTTGATCTGTGCCGATGTCTGTAGCTAGGGGAAGACCTTCAGTGTTCGAGCAGCTACCTTGGGGCTCCTGGCGGGGTTGAGGGGCGAGCAATGGGCACTGTGCGGGCATTGGTCGCGCTGCGGGGTGCAGGTCCGAGCAATGGCCGCTTCGCGGGCATAGCTCGGCGGGGTGTACGTGGGGCTTCTGGCGGGGTTCAGGGGCGAGCAATGGCCGTTTCGCGGGCATTGCTCGCTGGCGCAATGGCCGCTTAGCGGGCATTGCTCGGGCTGCTGTGACGACTCGTAACGCCCGCTTCGCGGGCATTGCGAGTGATTCGCGTGGGCGCTGCGCGCCCAGGAACAAAGCCACTGAAGTAGCGGCGTGTGCGAGGGAAGTCGCTACGGCAATTATATAGTAGATTGGATAGAAGGTGTTAATGTACCCCTGGCAATACTACTACACAGTCCTAAGTAGGAGTTAAATGGAAAATGGTATGTAAGGGGTTAAATTACTATTGGGAGTACTACAACACACTCCAAAGTTGAAATAATATGGAAAATGGTATGTAAGGGGTTAATGTACCACTGCCATTCTTACTACACTGTGTGAAAGAGAAAAATAGTACAAAAAGGCGTATAAGGGGTTAATGTCCAGATGCCATTAGTACTACCCATTGTTACATATGAATGTAATGGAAAATGAAATAGAAGGGGTAATATCATAGTGTAAATACAATGAAAGACTGTCCAATTGTTATGAATAGAAATTTGTTATAGAAGGGGTTAATGAGTTAACTGGCCTTATTAATCTAAACTGAGAAGTTACATTTTAATACCAAAAAAGATATATTAGCTTATATTGTACTGAAAACGATCCGGACCTTGCTTCCCGACGTCCCTCACAAAGGATGAGCAAAGCGAGAATGATGTGTGAGGGAAAAATTCAAATTTCGCAGTGTAAAATGGCGGCGGCGAAATTTGAATTCATAAAATGGCGGCAGGCGCGAGGCGATCTTCTGATTGGCCGCTGGCTCAAGGCGCCGACCAATCACAATAGCGGCGGCCGTAATGCCGCCATATTTGAAATACACTGACTACAGTGTATTTGAAGTATGGCGCCATAGAGCGTGGCGCTCTTCTGATTGGTCGCCGCGTTCAGCGCGCCGACCAATCAGAATACCGGCGCGCTGTATGGTGCCATGCTTCAAATACACTGTACTCAGTGTATTTCAAATATGGCGGCATAGCGGCCGCCGCTATTCTGATTGGTAGGCGTCTTCAGCGCGCCGACCAATGAGAATAGCGGCGCGCTATGCCGCCATATTTCAAATACACTGAGTACAGTGTATTTCAAGTATGGCGCCATAGAGCGCGGCGCTATTCTGATTGGTCGCCCCGCTCAAGGCGCCGACCAATCAGAATAGCGGCGGGTTGTAGGCATTGATGGCGCCGCTATTCTGATTGGTCGGCGCCTTGAGCGCGCCAACCAAGCAGAATAGCGGCGGCCGCAATGGCGTTTAGCGCGGCGACCAATCACAATAGCGGCGCGGTGTATGGCGCCTTACTTGAAATACACTGTAGTCAATGTATTTCAAATATGGCGGCATGGCCATATTGAGCCCTCCGTTCGGCTCGGGGATCCACACGCCGGAGAACCAGAAGTGAGGCGCGAAGCTCATTGGTCGCTGTGTGCTGGCGCCGACCAATGAGCTTCGCGCCTCACTTACAGCGGTAAATTTGAAACTCAAAGTCCTCCATGTATCTCAATGGGAAGTTAGGCGCTATTCTCATTGGTCGGCGCCAGCACACAGCGACCAATGAGCTTCGCGCCTCACTTACAGCGGTAAATTTGAAACTCAAAGTCCTCCATGTATCTGAATAGGAAGTGAGGCGCGAAGCTCATTGGTCGCTGTGTGCTGGCGCCAACCAATGAGCTTCGCGCCTCACTTACAGCGGTAAATGTGAAACTCAAAGTCCTCCATGTATCTCAATAGGAAGTGAGGCGCGAAGCTCATTGGTCGCTGTGTGCTGGCGCTGACCAATGAGCTTCGCGCCTCACTTACAGCGGTGAATTTGAAACTCAAAGTCCTCTATGTATCTCAATAGGAAGTGAGGCACGAAGCTCATTGGTCGGCGCCAGCACACAGCGACCAATGAGCTTCGCGCCTCACTTACAGCGGTAAATTTGAAACTCAAAGTCCTCCATGTATCTGAATAGGAAGTGAGGCGCAAAGCTCATTGGTCGCTGTGTGCTGGCGCCGACCAATGAGCTTCGCGCCTCACTTACAGCGGTAAATTTGAAACTCAAAGTCCTCCATGTATCTCAATGGGAAGTGAGGCGCTATTCTCATTGGTCGGCGCCAGCACACAGCGACCAATGAGTTTCGCGCCTCACTTACAGCGGTAAATTTGAAACTCAAAGTCCTCCATGTATCTGAATAGGAAGTGAGGCGCGAAGCTCATTGGTCGCTGTGTTCTACGGACTGCCACCCACCCCCAGCTGCCTCGTCATACCTGGCTGGAACCAAAAATACAGCGAAGCCTATTTTTTTTTAATTTCTAGAACTAATTCTAGAAAAAAATGACATAGGGCTCCGCCATATTTTTGGTCCAGCCAGGTACAACTAGGCAGCTGGAGGCTGGAATCCTCAGCATAGAGAGGCCCAAGCGTTCTGGGCCCCCCATGCTACGAATTGCAGCCCGCAGCCACCCCAGAAAATGGCGCATTCATTGAAGCGCCATTTTCTGGCGCTGTACCCACGCTCTTCCAGTTGCCCTGGTGCCGGTGGCTAACTGGGTAATAAAGGGGTTAATGCCAGCTTTTTATTGGCAGTTGGCACTAAGCCCGAGATTCGAAGGAGGAGAGTTGGAAAGAGTGTGGAATGCCGAACCGGAGGGAAGAATGGACCTTGAGGAGGTCCTGAAAGAGGGCACCCGACGAGAGAAATCCGGGCCATAGAGAGAAAGGGAGATCCTCAGAGTGGAGTGACCATACTCCAGGGGATACTCCAGTCCACCATGGGAATGCTGGGCTTGAGGATCCAGCCAAAGTCCATCTTTGCAGTCGGTAACCGGCTGTTGTGGCTTGTTTAGCAGCTGCAGCACCCTGCCAATGGAGTGGTCTGCCTGCTTCCTCACCACGAGGGAGAGGACCCCTAGTACTACCTACACGGAGCTACTAGGTATAGGCCCATTCTAGGCGGGGAAGAACGGACACGGGTTAGTCAACAAAGGTACACCAAGGGTTCCACCATACTACCTGGGATCCACTTGCAACCACCTGTAAAGCTAACTGTTAAGGTACCTTTACACACGGCTACATTTGTAGCTTGTCACCAGGTAACTTACTGGTTGCAGTGAAATCATGGAGAGATTATTCCATTTGTACACAGCAATAAGATAGAACCATGTATCCATGATTTCACTGCAACCAGTAAGTTACCTGGTGACAAGCTACAAATGTAGCCGTGTGTAAAGGTACCCTTAATTGTAACACTGAACTGTGAACTGTAACTGACGCTGCTACAAGTTGACAGTAAAGTACCCGGGAGAAAGTGACTTTGCCTCTGCGAGTGTTTTCATAGATCAATCTGTTCCCTTTGCAGGAACTCTGCCCCGGAGGAACAGCCCTACCTGTAGTGGGCTTTGCCAACTCAGCCGCAATTCCATCCACCTCCGGTGGACTGTGGTGGCGCTGGTGACCCATCACCAGGTAGTACAGGTGGCGTCACATGATACAAACTGTTATTCCCCTGTAAATACACCCTTTTAGAAGTGTCACCCAGGCCATGGGATCAGGTGCTGCCACCCGTGACATTCCTAATACAACCCACCGAGCCTGGTACCCGAGTACCCCAGGGCCTGGGGCTCAACATGTGCACATTGTGTTAAGGTACCGTCACATGGTTCTACATCGCCGGCAACATCGGCGGCAACTCCCGGGAGCGCGTACGTTTTTGGCCGCTCTCCAACATCGGCTGTCAGACGAGGAGACATCGCTGGCAACTCATCAGCGATGTTGCTAGCAACTATCGCTGCCAGGGTTAAACTCAACCCTGGCAGTGATCCTTAACATGGGAGTCTATGGGGGAAGTTGCCGGCAACATCGCTGTTGCCGCGTCAGACCGGGCGACGCAGGAAGATCGCCTGAGCAACATCGACAGGTTTCAGGACATTGTCATTGCCACATTGAGTTTGCAATCAAAATGGATTTAATTTAATGAAAACCTATTCCCATGTTGTTTAATTGTACATTTTTTTCACATTTTTCAAGCCAGTCTTTATAAGATAAGACTTTTATAGATATAGATAAGAAATCTGATGCCTGCTTGCTGAGTGATCAGTCTTGAAATGTTCCAAAATTATGTCTTTTGTGCAAGATTTTGAGCATCGGGGCAGGACTTTGTGGGTCAGGTCTCCTGGAATAATTCCTCCACGTTACCTTGACTCGCCTTTGCTTATTTAAATTTTGTGCTGCCGTAGTCACCATTTTAAAAGAAATAATATGCTTCATTGTGGTGTCTTTAATAAAATGGCACTGGGGACTGCGGTTTGCACATGCACTGACTCCGGCACCATTATATTGAAGACTTCAAGTCCCTTGTCACCAAAGCACTGCGCACTACTATAATGGCAGTGGCACAAAATTTAAATCAACAAAGGTGAATCACGGCAGAGGGGAGGAATGATTACAGGAGACATGGAACACAAAGTCCCATACAGATGCTAAAGCCTTTGCACAAATTACGGAACATTTAAACATTCATTACTCAGCAAGCAAGCCTCAAGGTCGCCTTACACGTCGCAATATCGTTCCGATATTGCATACAACTTCACGGGAGAGCGCACGTTTTTGGCACTTGTCCAAAATCGCATAGGAGATGTTACACAGGGAGATATCGGCAGGCAACGCAACTACGATGTTGTACGCCCCTCTTGCACACTGTGTCTGGGCAACTCAGGGAATGACCAATTAACATTGGAGTGAATAGAGGAAGTTGCACTCCAAATCGTAGTTGCGCTGTCACTCAGCACGATCCTGCCAGATCGTCAAGCCAATATTGCACGGTTGAAGAGCATGCACAATTCAAAAACAATATCGTAGCTGCATCGTTTTTGAGTTGCATTGCTCATTTACACGACACAACGCACGAACGATATCAACTGCAACGCCCCTACCACGTGACTTTTTATCGTAGTTGCGTTGTGATATCGTGACATGTAAAGTGGCCTTCAGATTTCATATGTAAAGGTATGCTTTTAACCAGAATCGAAGCTCCATTAGTCCACTCCCTCTAGTCTGTAGTGCAAAAATCTAGTGACAGGTTCCCTTTAAAGGTACCTTTACACGCCGCAACTATCACTGGCGATCGGTAGCAACCGTACGTGCGCGTGCACGTTTTTAACAGTTGCTAACGATCGCCGATGCCACATGTACATGTCGCAATTGCGTAGTCAACCCAAGGGTACATGGTTCCCTGGAAGTTGAAACAGATCCTGCGGGAAACATCCGGTTGAATTCTGACGCCGCTTCACACGCCGCAATCAATAGGGGAATGTGGGTGTACATGTTCTGCGGCGCCAAAACATAGGTGTGACAGAGTTGTGTATTCCGTGACGCTAACACGCTGATTGGACAACGCAATAGCGTCATGATTGGCCAGCCTGCGCTGGAAGGCTGGCTAATACATGACGCCATTCCAATTGTGTAGTGTGAATGGACAGCTCTTCAAATATGGCGCCCTGTAAAGGGACTGACAATGGAAACTCAGTAGCCCGCACCAATCATCGCTGATGGGGCGCGGTATACATCACGCTGTGTCACGCCTCTGGGAAATCACTAGGTGACGCAGATTCCATCCCTATTGCCTGTTTACACGCCAATTCCAGGGCAATTCACCATCTGGGTTGCCTCTGATTTTAGAACAATGCTCTGAAACCGCAACACGGAGCAACTGCGAAAATCACCATCGATTTCCACAATTACACGACGCAACTTCGTAGCAATTTCAAGGCAACCGTCACAAAAATCCTGATTGCCTGGCAGTTGCTACAACGCAGTGGCGGCGTGTAAAGGTACCTTTAGATGAACTGGTGTGTTTTATGTAGCGTTTCTGGGCCTCCAGAGTCAATCCCTCACCCACCACTACCACCCTGCACCACTCTACAGCAGATTCACTTGTTTTTGGAGCAGTGATGGGATCTATTATATAATCGCGAATCGCAAATCCGCCCCTCTCGGCGCTACTTCCGGCGTGGTCATGTGGATACGTGCGAAGCATTGGCCGCGCAGCGGCCATTGCGAGCCGTTGTCTCAGCCACAGGGCGAAGCATTGCCCGCGAAGCGGGCATTGCGAGCATTCGCGGCATTGCCCACTCACACCCCGCCGATGCCGCACGCCGCCGGACATTGCTACATAGACCTGCACCGCTCCCCTACACCCAGACACAGCCCCGCATCACTACGCAGCACCGCTCCCCAGCCCCGCACCGCCCACACAACCGCTGCCCACCCACACTATACAGACAAGCACCGCTCCACACCACCGCCCCTACACAGCCCTGCACCTCTCTTCACCCCACTACTGCTGCCCACCCCGCACCGCCCACTGCACCGCTCCCCAACTCCGCTACACAGCCCCGCACCGCCCACAGCACCGCTCCCCACCCACTCCCAACACCGCTCCCCAACCCCGCTACACAGCCCCTACCCGCCCACTGCACCGCTCCCCAAACCCGCTACACACCACCCGCACCGCACACAGCACCGCTCCCCAACCCCGCTACACAGCCCAACACCGCCCACAGCACCACTCCCCAGCCACTATACACAGCCCTGCACCGGAGGCGGAGAAGCCACCTCCGATCCCCGCATGTCCGCACACCACGCCCATATGTACGCACACCACGCTCATATGTCAGCACACCCCCCCATAGGTCGGCACACCCCGCCCATATGTCAGCACCCCCCCCCCATATTTCCGCACAGCCCCTCCCCACAATGTCCCCACAGCCCCACCCCACAATGTCCGGACAGCCCCCCCCCACAATGTCCGCACAGCCCCCCCACAATGTCCAAACAGCCCCCTACAATGTCCAAACAGCCCCCCCCACAATGTCCACAGCCCCCCCACAATGTCCAAACAGCCCCCCCACAATGTCCAAACAGCCCCCCCCACATGTCCACACTGCCCCCCCATGTCCCACAGCCCCCCCAATGTCCACAACAGCCCCCCCCACAATGTCCAACAGCCCCCCCCACAATGTCCACACAGCCCCCCCCACAATGTCCAACACAGCCCCCCCCCAATGTCCCAAACAGCCCCCCCCACAATGTCCACACAGCCCCCCCCCACAATGTCCACACAGCCCCCCCACAATGTCCAAACAGCCCCCCCCACAATGTCCAAACAGCCCCCCCACAATGTCCAAACAGCCCCCCCCCCCACAATGTCCAAACAGCCCCCCACAATGTCCAAACAGCCCCCCCCACAATGTCCAAACATGCCCCCCCCCCCACAATGTCCAAACAGCCCCCCCCACAATGTCCAACAGCCCCCCCCACAATGTCAACACAGCCCCCCCCACAATGTCCAAACAGCCCCCCCCAACACATGTCCAACAGCCCCCCCACAATGTCCAAACAGCCCCCCCACAATGTCCAACACAGCCCCCCCCCACAATGTCCACAAGCCCCCCACATGTCCACACAGCCCCCCCCACAATGTCCAACAGCCCCCCCCCACAATGCCAATGTCCAAACAGCCCCCCCCACAATGTCCACACAGCCCCCCCACAATGTCCCACAGCCCCCCCCACAATGTCCAAACAGCCCCCCCACAATGTCCAAACAGCCCCCCCACAATGTCCAAACAGCCCCCCCCCCCACAATGTCCGCACAGCCCCCCCCACAATGTCCAAACAGCCCCCCCCAATGTCCACACGCTCCCCCCCACAATGTCCAAACAGCCCCCCCACAATGTCCAAACAGCCCCCCCCACAATGTCCACACAGCCCCCCCCACAATGTCCACAGCCCCCCCCCAATGTCCACAGCCCCCCCCACAATGTCCAAACAGCCCCCCCACAATGTCCAACACACAGCCCCCCCCACAATGTCCAAACAGCCCCCCCCACAATGTCCAAACAGCCCCCCCCAATGTCCAAACAGCCCCCCCACAATGTCCAAACAGCCCCCCCCACAATGTCCAAACAGCCCCCCCCACAATGTCCAACAGCCCCCCCCACAATGTCCAACAGCCCCCCACATGTCCACAGCCCCCCCCACAATGTCCAACAGCCCCCCCACAATGTCCAAACAGCCCCCCCCCACAATGTCCAACAGCCCCCCCCACAATGTCCAAACAGCCCCCCCCCACAATGTCCACACAGCCCCCCCCACAATGTCCACACAGCCCCCCCCACAATGTCCAAACAGCCCCCCCCCACAATGTCCACACAGCCCCCCCCCAATGTCCAACACAGCCCCCCCCACAATGTCCAAACAGCCCCCCCCCACAATGTCCACACAGCCCCCCCCACAATGTTCCCACAGCCCCCCTCCACAATGTCCAAACAGTCCCCCCCACAATTTCCAAACAGCCCCCCCACAATTTCCAAACAGCCCCCCACCCCACAATGTCCGCACAGCCCCCCCCACAATGTCCAAACAGCCCCCCACAATTTCCAAACAGCCCCCCCACAATGTCTGCACAGCCCCCCCCCCACAATGTCCAAACAGCCCCCCCACAATTTCCAAACAGCCCCCCCCCACAATGTCCGCACAGCCCCCCCCCACAATGTCCGCACAGCCCCCCCCCCACAATGTCCGCACAGCCCCCCCCACAATGTCCACACAGCCCCCCACCCACAATGTCCACACAGCCCCGACGCCGTCGATCACTTACCTGTCTTCATGACATCTGATTCCTCAGGTCCAGTCTTCCATCCGGCCCAGGCGTCCTCTTCCTTCAGCCCGGGCCACGAGTCTTCCATCCGGCCCAGGCATCCTCTTCCTCCGGCCTCGGGGGTCTTCTTTCTTCCTCCAGCGAGCTCCGGGTCCTGGATGTTCTCTCTTCGGTCCGCTCCGCTGACTGAGGATTAAAGATGGCCGCCGCGAGTTTCTGGAAGCCCCGCCCACGGATCCAAAATGCACCAATCACATTCAAATACACACCAACCAATCACATTCAAGGCTCATTCATACATTTTTATCGATGGGAAAAATCAATTCTACTATTTCACTACGGCCAATCACATTCCAGCTTCATTCATACATCTTTATCAATGGGAAATACTACATTTACACATACACACCAGCCAATCACATTCAACCGTCATTCATACATCTTTCTCAATGGTAAAAATTCTCTCAATTACTATCACATTAATATACAATCATACACATCACTATAATTACACTATAAAATAAAAATGCTAATAATAATGATACTAATGCTATTAATACTGCTATTAAAGCTACTAATAATGCTATTCATGATATTAATAATGTTATTAATGCTATTAATGCTATTAATAATGCAATTAATGCTAATTATAATGCTAATTTAACTGCTAATATATATCTGCTAATAATGCTATATAATTAATGCATTAATTAATGCTATTATTTATGCTATTAATGCTATTATTTATGCTATTAATGCTATTATTAATGCTATTAATGCACATACTAATACTATTAATGCTATTCATAATGCTATTACTCCTATTAATACTGCTCTTAATGATATTAATACTACTATTAATGCTATTAATACTGTTATTAATGCTCATAATACTGCTAATAATGCTATTAATACTGCTATTACTGCTAATAATAATGCTATTGCTAATATTATTGCTATTGATGATGGTATGGATGATGGTATGGATGATGGTATGGATTATGGTATTGATGATGGTATTGATGATGGTATTGGTATTCATGCTATTGGTATTATGTATGCACATTCGATTTCCTTAACTATTCAGTGACCTCTTACAATTATTGATATCAATGAGAAACATGTCTATATCTTTGTAATACGTCGTAGGGTACATTATAAGGACATACAAGACATGATATTTAAATATGTACATTCTCTATCTGGAACTTATTATTTCCTTAATAATTTTCTATACTTTTCAGAATTCTTTTCTCACAAAGCTTTGTAAAAGCTCTTACTACCTATACCTCTCCAAGCATATATTACCTTTGTATGTCCTAAACAGACTTCAAAGATACTACAAGGATGTTGGCAGTACAAAGCGCATGGACGTAAGACACGTGCTAAGGAAACTCAAGAACAGCGACAATGTCGTTTGGATAAGTCTAAAGCTGAGTATAAGCAACGCATTGCAACGGAGTCGCTGGAACAAAAACAACTGCGCTTGGCCAAAAAAGCTGAGAAGGAACGTCAACGCCGTCAAAAATAAAAAGTAACACCACCAGTACATCACTCTGCTGATCAGACAGTAACCTCATCAGTACAACAGTCTGCAGATCAAACTGTAAGCTCACCAGTACAACACTCTACTGATCTAACTCAGTGTGCTAATCAGACAGTAACCTCATCAGTACTACAGTCTGCTGATCCAACTGTAAGCTCACCAGTACTACAGTCTGCTCTAGCTCTTTCTATCAGTTCACCGGATGAAAGTAACACAATTCCTCAAGTTTCATCACCGCGCAAAGCAACAGCAAAGCGCAAACATTGTGCTCAGGAGACGCCACGCACCAAACGTTTTCGGGTTGAACAACAACAAACTCCTTTGGAGGCACAAATTGCTCAGGAGTCTTCACAATCCAAACAGAGCCGCTTACGCAAAAGTGCTGGCTCACGTCGTCCACACCGCAAAAAGACGTCTCCTACTGTTACACTAGTGGATCCTGACTCTTTTTCTGTTTTATTAGTTCAACGTCTGATCTATGTCGGTTTGCAGAAACAACATCGTATTTACCTACCTACACCTCCCTCTTCATATCCACCCGGATTTACAGATAGTGATTTTTGCATTGTGGAACATAGCTGTGGCTCAATGATATTCATATGTAACCATTGTGAAGCTCGACATTTCATGGATGAGATGCCATCGGATAAACAGTATACTCTCTGTTGTCACAAGGGGAAGGTCAAGGTTCCGTTACCTCATACCCAGAGATGTTTGAATGTATTCTTAAAGGTCAGAGTCCATACAGTCGGAATATGATGGATTATATCAGAAGTATCAATAGTTCCTTTGCTTTTGCTTCTATGGGTGCAAGTGTTGCTCCCCCACCTGGACATGGCCCTTATTGCTTCCGGATTCATGGCCAAATTTATCACCGTACTGGAACACTACATCCTGCTCCAGATCAAGCTCCTGCTTATGCCCAACTCTACATTTTAGATACTGCCACTGCTAATGACCAACGTTTACAGTGTGACGAAAATAAAAAATGTCATCCTAAATTGATGCGGCTCATTGCTAACTTATTAGATCGCATCAATCCTTTTGTTTCCGCATACAAAATGTTACGTTTTGTCGAACAAGAGGAACAGGAGAAGGCAATTGAAAATGGTACTGTCATGCCTAATATCACCATGGCTCTTAAACAGGATCGAGAACAAAACCCAAGACGTTATAATAATCCAATTGTTAATGAAGTTACTGTGGTCTTTGAAAATGCTGATGGAGAGCCACCCTTCAATAGAGACATTTTAATTCATCTGAAACCTGAACCAAACAATCCTTTAGCCCCAAAAACACAGCAAGTCAGTATTCTCCACAGTAATTTAGATGCTTTACTGTATCCGTTATTTTTTCCGCATGGAGAACAAGGCTGGCATGAGGGACTGAAGCATCAAGGTCAAAATCCACGGAGAGTT